>CALNVZ010003426.1:33001063-33018679 GCA_940671915.1 Paracentrotus lividus
AAAAAAAAAAAAAAAAAAAAACAGATTCGAGAAGATATAACAGATTTGACATTGGTGTATCTGACCGAGACTAACAAAACTATGATTTTTTAATTTCAAATACACACTCTATAGTAAAGGTTGTGTGCATGGGGACTAGTCCATCGCCTGCTTCTGGCTTAGAACAAAAACAAATTATTAGCATTCATTTTTTGACATTGATTAGCTAAAATGTATTACATGATTTTCGGAAGGGTTATTTCTAAGGGAAATAATTTCAATGGTAATAATAACTAACCGTCAAATTCCAACTTTCACAAATATTCCTACGCATTCCCGTACAAAATTGATGTTGCAGTCCCTTTTCTTTTTTCATAGTATTTTGTCATAAGATACAAATATTATCGAACCTTACCCAAAACTATAAGCAAGCTTTAAAATCGGCACGGATGTAAGTACAAAACTAGATTTTAAACAGGGGTTGTCCGCAATGATACACCCCAGATTTTAATCAGCTAAATATGACTAACTAAGGAAATTTAAGGCATATTTTCGATCTTCGCTTTCAAGGCAGGTGAGTTCTAATCTTGCTTAACTAACCTAGATTAAAATGCAGCTGTTATCTATTTCAATGAAAGTCGACGACCATCACAAGGGTTGGGAAGCGCTGGGATTGATATTCAGGGTCAGTATGGTTGGCCTAAATGCTAATAAGCCAAGATCCGACATTAAAACAAATAACAAAAAAAAAAAAAAAAAAAAAAAACAAGAAGAAACAAAGCAAAGTTCAAAACAACAACTGAATTTTAAAATATCAAAGCCGAAGTTGGATTACACGCCTCAATTGATTTAATGCGCGGTACATTGGCATAGAACAAGGAAACAGGACATGATGTGAATGGTAGGCAAAATATGTGAAAAAAGTTCTTTTTTATACGTAAAGGAATTTACGCCGTTGGGATGTTAAATAGACAAGTAATTTATTCATTTGTCTCCAACGGTAGAACCATGCATGTTGGTAGAAACACACGCAACTGCTGCGTGATGAATTTGAAACCAGACAGCTATGAAAAAAAGGTTCTTTTTTGTTTGCACATATTTTCGGTGCATATACAACAATTTAGAAATCATAATGAAGAAAATGTATATTATTCTCTTATGAAGAAAACGAATAATGTGTTTGGTAATTTGGTACAAACGAAGAGTCTGTAGATAATTAAGTTATTTTCACTGACTTATCATACCTGTTATACGATTATTTACAAAATTGTTTACCTATATCCAATATCAGGCCACCACACACGTTATAATTAACATTTTCTGCAGCGATTACTAGGCGCAGCGAATTCCCCCTACGCGCAAGTTTCGATCACCCCGCTGATCAGACTTGTAAATATCCATATCATGTGACTGATCCACGACTCATCCGGGACCTTTTGAAGTATCAGGTGACACCGGCGGGCAGCAGGTCACATGGGGAATCCTTGGCGGACACTTTCGCGAGGCTTATCAATCTTAGATGTAATTAATCCTTTTTTTTCACTTGCAGAATACGTTCCTGATGATTTCCAAATCGATGGAATTCGCGGTCCACATGCTTCAAGATAATGTAATTTCCCTGTGGCACACACTTTACTTTTAAGATCATCTCTCCCACTTTCTGCACATTTACGGTGATTAAAGACCCCATCAGCGCCAATCATGAATCTGAATGAACGGACAAAATTAACGTTAATGAATAGGACTAAAGAAAATACTTAACACCCGTATTGTGTTCTGTTAATTACACTAAAACCTTATTTCCCCACAATACTACTACAGTTAGCAGATTCAAACTTGCCCAGCGATGCATTTTTTTTTAAATGATGCTAAAAGGGGTCCAAAAAGTTGTGTTATTCTTGAAGACCGAAACTTTAACGAGGAATAAGTAATATAATGTTTGAGAAAGTACTTTATTTTGAGTTCTATACGTAACTTGACTTCCCCGGCAAAAATTCTGCCTTTTTCCATAACTTCCTACTTGTGAGGTTATCAAAATATATAACCAATTTTCCTTCAAATAATTTGATATGTCAATCCAGTAGCATTCAAAATAGCGTGTCCTTCTTTTTTTCTAAGGTAATGCTGATGGTATTATACGCTCTTTCTATTTTTTTCTTCTAGTTTTAATAACAAAATATGATGTGAGGAATGGTGCTAAATAATTTTTTGATATTTGCAGTGACCAACAAGTAAATATTATATCGAAACAAAACCAACCGTTCTAATTATGATGGAGGGGGTTATTCAGCTATAGTGATGACAAAATGGACAGCGTTGCCGTCAAACATTAACCACGATTGATCGCAATTGGCAAATCAGGAATAAATAATTCGTGCTTTTGGGAACAATTTGAGAGAAATTCCTCGGCTCTTAAGTGCTGGCTAATTCAACATTTTTTCCAAAAGGAAACGAAAATGCAAACGGCTTCTTCTCGAGGAGGCGTTTACATTGCAATAATTTGGATTGTGAAAATAATCGATGCTCATATCATTGACTGTCATTCTATGAAGATACATGTATGTGCTATGTCATGAAGGCACACTTAAAAAACAACACTATTGCAAAAGATCAATTAGTCATGCGAATGTAAAAACAAAACAGAACAAAACAAAGAAAAAACAACATGTATAAGACATGTTGTCGTATTAAATAAGATACAGGACAACAATATAGTCAGAGATATCACAGATTATACATTTTTAGCATATCGATAATTGTTTTTGGTCTGCATTTCATGTTAAAAAGGAAAAGAACAAAAGAACAAAAAAAGACGACATCATAATTCATACTTAGCCATTAAAAAAAAAAAGAAAAGCCATGAGTTGGCAGATACAAATCGGCATTTGAATTGGTGTTACTAGAGTTATGGTTAAAGCTAGGGTTTGGTTTCTAGATTTTTTTTGCATCGAACTAAAAAAGCAGTAGAGAAACCCCCTCGAGTTCGGTAATCCCCGCACGTAGGCAACACAGACTATGAAATGATAGTCTGATAAATATTTGAGAAGATCAGACGAGACACCGAATGAATGGGATTTATGTTACAGACTCGTAAAAGAGAATCTTATTTGCTCAGATTCATCAGGGAAATTCAGATTCAATCATAAAATGTTTAAATATGAATTTTCCAATATTTGCAAGTCGCTTTTACAAGGATAGGAATGTCTATTCGGACCACGATTAAATTGGATATCCATAATGGATGATCGAAGGAAGGTTGGAGGTGGTGCTTTTTATATCAAGAGCAGCTTGTAGTTTGCCTTCTTTGAAACGTTTATATGATGTTCTTCTTTACTTGAAAGTTCACCTTAAAGTCGTTTTCAGATTGATAATTTTAGAGTATAATGCGCAACCTTTTTAAATCTTCACTTTAAGTAATTTTTTAAGTCATTAATGAGAAGTCATTTTTCCCTACGCCTTTTTGTGTCTTTATAAAGTTTAGTATTCTCACCTAAAATGACGATTGTCAATGTGTATTACAACTAGTATTCATTGCTCAAAATATTTTTCCAACATCTTTTGAAAAACTTGTCAAACGGGGGGGGGGGGAGATAAGTTTATATACTTGCACTGAATGGTGAATCCGTTGGAATGTAAAAGCGTAATCGATGGACATCCCACTAACAACGTACATTTAACCATTGACCTGAACACTTAGCGTCCCGCGTGTCACTTTTATAAACAAAATGAAAGGGACAATATTACGTCTCAGAGCAAAAAACAACAAAACAAATTTAAAGCTAAAACATTATAGAAACAAAGAAAAAAGAAAAAAAGAGAAATGGGTTTGACAGAAGAAGAGTGAGTGAGTGAAAATGGGTTCATAGACTCTTCCTGTCTCCTCCATTTTCATTTATTTCCCCACTCCCATTCACAACTTCTCGTTTATTCATCCATCGTCAACTTATTCAGAATTTTCATACCCTTATTCTATCCAGTACTTACATGAAATTCACGTCAGGAGAGCCCTGTTTGACCCGGAATGCCCCTTATTCATTTCTATTTTGTTCACTATCTCACAATCTCCATTCCAGAACCTAAGAACTTTTAGCATATCTATGGCGTCTTCGTTCAGGGGGCGACGTTTGAACGCGTGCCCCGGAATATTGATTACGGGGGTATTTTGCAAGGCGACGAAGCTAAAGGAGCTTAAATGCAAAGATAAGGGGCACATAAGATTATCCATCAGCTTAACCTTTAGCCTAAGCAATGTAATGGTCAAGAAGAGCTTCGCAAGGCTATGTTAGTAACAAAATTGAGTTCCTGTAAAACAATAGGCTAAAAATAATTTTAAATTGAAATGTTATTGTCTGTTAAATTTCAACCTCTTATATTTAAAATAGTAAACAAATTGCTTTGAAGCGTCATGCTATTACCATGATTACAGAATATCTTGTAATGGGTTAATTCTGAAATGAGTGATATTAACAGCAGAAAATAGATATTCAATTTATTATTGAAATACTGGAAGATTTTACTTTTTGTGTGTTCTCAATTTCATAATAATTTTGATATGTATTTGCGATGTAAACGATTTTTTTAGTAGCTGAGGTTGAAATCCACCTTAGAAATATAATTTGTCCATAATAATTAATGAAATATGTAATTTGAGAATTCCTCAAATCATAATTTTTCCACAATATTCAAAGTATACATGGACATTTATCACGCGAAGATAATCACATTTGTTTGCTTATAATACGGGTTCTCTTATAATTATAAGGCCCCGACTTTATATTAGCATACTCTGACTGCGCAAATCCTCGTTTGCTCTTTCCTTACTGAATGATTTCCTTCCAAAACCCGATGTAAACATGCTATTAGCGTGCGCCAAATCTTCGATTATTCTCTAAGTGGAGTGTTGGGAGATTTTGGGCTTGAAGTCGAACAGCTATCGTATAGAGATTATACCTATGCCCGTAATATCCATTCTTCTCCCCATCCCCAAGAACATTCCCATCCATTTATTTCACTATTACACAGAACCATACAAATTTCGCAATACAAGCAGAAATAACAATTTGCATGTTACCCATTTCTTGGCTTTAAATTATGCTCTTCTTAAAAACAAATGAATAAATAAATAAATAAAAAAGAAAAATGCAAAGTAAAAGTAAACCTAATTTGCTACATACATAATCAAACTATTAGTATTATTCAACATAGCAAATTAAATTAAATAGATTTTAATGATTGGCATACATTGGTAAAAAATAGGGGAAGGAATAACGTTAGGAAAGTAATGTCTATAGGAAAGAAATAGACCAACAGCATGATAAAGTCTTAATAAACTATATACTTCAGGTTTCCAACAATTGTAAAAATGTAGGTCCTAAAATTTGTACAAAAACTTTACCAATTAAAGGAAAGAAATTGTGACAGAGAAGCAATCAAAATAATGCTTAAGCCGAATAGTTAACACGGTAAAAATAAAATTGAATATAGTTTTATAGACATCTCCAATACAATCCCTTAGTCTATATAGAGAAATTGCCTTTGTAAAAAGAAAAAAAAGTAAACTGTTTGGAATAGTTGCAGAAAATAACTCTGTCAGCGACAATTTGACTGCCTGCGGGCTGGTGGATGAAAATCCAGACAAGTTGAAACACCAGGGCGGAAGTTGGACCCGCGGGGGTTTTTGGGAGAAATCACACACGAATCAATCACTTCTTTTCGGAGGTGATCTCTTGCAGGTTCTGCGAATGAGGACGAGATGAAAACGGATTAGCAATGAAGAAAATAGATTTACTAGAGCAAGGACGTTTGTGATTGTTCTCCACTGAATACCAGTTTTCATTTCTCAATCTTACCCTGGATATCACATATTCTCATTTCCGTTTCGCTCAATAACAACACTCATTTCGAGACGATAAGAATTAATATTAACATGTAATGCTCAAATTTATCTACGCACATGCACGGATTTTGACAGCTTTTTCGTAATGTTACCATATTGAACACTGAGGTAATTGCTTTTTGCCGGTCCTTAAGTCTGTATTAAATTCATACACAATATCGAAACTAAAACCCAAAATCCTCATTAATACGTATTGATTCTTTTATCGGGATTATGAGATAAGTTTCTCATTGCATTTTTTCTGGGGAAAACCCCTAATTTTATTATCGAATGCATTTTCTTTTCTCTCAGAAGCTTTTTTCCCCCTAATTTGTTATCGCTTTAGGTTCTGTATAATAATCATAAAATATTAAAGTTATTCACAGTACATGCCGTGGGTTTTGAATTTAGCTCTCTTTTGTGTCACCTAAATCTAATTTTTGTATACCTATCAAATTAAGCTGGCCATAACTTAAAAAAAAAAAAAGTGACAGAAAAAAAAAGTTATGTTATCTATTTGTATCTTTAGTAGATGTGAACTCACTGTAGCAGTTTTTGTGATGACATATAGAATTTATAGATGATTATGTATGTTTTTTTTAAATGTTTCATTGAATAGAATGACCTTTCACAGAATTTGTGTGTACTTTTTACCCTCCTCCTTTCCTAGTGCTAGTACAGGCAAAATAGAGCCTTTGCTCATCTTTCCAATAACATCAGTTTCATGATATAATTATCTATTCAGCCAAGGTTTAAAATGTTTAACACGATAAAATTTCAAAAAGATGAATAAAACTAGACTTTTTATCGGTGGCAGTTTAAAAAACGCCTTGTATTATGCATTATCTTTCACAAATATAAAAAACATATATATATATATATATATATATATATAAACAAAAAAAATGATAGGGCCTAGTTATCTTAAGTCGATATGAACGCACTTTAGCAGTTTTTGTGATGGATAGGTCTTAAACGTGTTCACATTGATTTCGCTGTTTTAAGATTTAAAGAGAGTCTAGTGTAGTGGGTTTGGTGAACCATGGGTCATGAAAATATTTGTAAGCTTTCAAATTATTTTCAAGGTATTTAGGAAGGATTTTATTGTAGAAAGTTCCACTGAAAAGGATTGCTCTTCAAAAGCCTTCATAATGATAATATAAAAAATCTGATATGTTCGGGTCCCGAACATGCGAGCACATGTACATGTAGTCCTATACATTCATTTTTGTGTCCAGTGCATGTTACTCTTAACATAATTTGGTAAATTTGTTCTAATTTTCTTGATTCCAAATCCTCACATCAATAAACCATTCTTAGATATATTGTTATCAACCTTTCCCATCACTTTGAGACAGTTTCTTCCACAATTCAATCTTATGACTACAACACTAGATTAGCTTTAAAGATTTATATATATGTTATATATATATATATATATATATATATATATATATATATATATATATATATATATATATACAAGTATATTTCTAAATTATAAATATATCACTGAATGGAATGCGTGAAATTACCTCCAAATAAGGTTTATAACATTTCTACGAAGACTGCTATTAGTACACTACCAAATGACTACCTTATACATTCAACAGCACAATATTAGAATCAAGAATAATAACTTTCAACAACAGCATGGTATCTTGCCCATAAATGAAGACATCGCATCAAGCAAAATATCCTAACTCTCATACTCATATACCTTTCATACAAGAACATGACGCATATCGATCGCGCAGTCAAGCCGTAGAATTACATTGCGATTAAATCGATCGCACCCTTGGGGGTCGAACATGTGTGTACACACATTAAAATGGAATCGATACCGTAGGGGATCGATATTGAACCCTCAGGCGGGAACACCGCCCTAATGGAAAATCACGATCGGCCTATCAGTTCCCCTCCCCTCGCCGGCGGGAGAGAAGCGGCCTAGCCTACTGCTGGATACACGAACATCATCGCTGTTTTTATGTGGAGGCAGGAGCGAATCCGTGCACCGTCGGCTGTTGCATATGCAACGCGACAAATTTAGCGCTTTTCATCGCTCGCCTTAAATGGATTAATGGTTCAATTTTAGAATATTTCAGAACCATTTTTTATGAATATATTGCCCTGGTTATTTGGGATAGTATTTCTTCTCTTTGTTATATCTATGGCAAGGGATAGAGGACGTGTGATTTCGCTTATCATGGAAAATCTCATAAACCAAAGGGATTTCTAATTGGGTTCCAGTTGTAAAAAAGCTGATCCTAAAACCATTTTAAAGAGACGACCATCACCGCAAAATTTTCTTGTACAGAAACGCATTCATCACCTATAAATCCGATTGCAAGTATTATATTTTTGCCTATCGAGGAGGAATAAATCGAAGTATCAAACATTTGTGAGTTCTAAGGTTTTCGAAAATTGATAAGATTTAGCGCCGATTTAGCGCTTATTTATTAATGTTAATGAAAATTAAGTGGTATCTACAATTATAAAATTAGAAACAACTCCTTCGTTATCTAATCCCCCTCTCCCCACCTCCACAACACTAAATGGAAGACTCCTCTTAACACATCCTGGAAAGAATCAAGCTTGCTTGCTCGTTTTCATTCATTAATTATTTTGTTAAAACATATCACAAATATATATACATGAAGTTTGGAATTTTTGTTTTGCATAATAATATTGTGACAGGTATAGAAAAAGCAAAAACAAAGCTTGTTTATATGGATCTCAAAATTACAAATCATTCTAAAATACAAATAGAAGCAATAGCAAATTTAACAGTGTACAAGAAAAAGACAAACTAAAAATATTTCAAACTAGAAGGAGCAAAAGGGAACTATTAAGGAGTTATTATAACACATTATTAAGATCAGAATGGATTACTTAAATTATTTAGAGAGATGTTTATGTTTATTTATGAGTGTTTATGTAATTGTGGTTTAAAGAATATTCCCACGAATTGGCATATAAGTATAAAATATTTAAGATTGTGGCATGAAAGTATTATTTAGAGGGACATGTATACTTAAGTGCTCACGAAAATTTCCCTTTTTTTTTTGTTCGGTTGCAACCCCTTCGTGTTCTTCAATTATAAAAATTTCTCTACTGGACCACCTCACCAATTCCTTCCGTGTTATCGACCTAATACCTCCTTGACACACTATCTTCATGTTATGAATTATTTGGAACTAATCCCCATCTTTATGCCGACAAAGAAACCATGACGTGGATGAATATGATCACTCCCAGCAAAATCAATTAGGTATTAGATAACTGTAGCCTCGCCTCCCCGCCGATTAAAGTAATAATATCTTGAATTTGTAATGGCCTCTTGTCACGGGTTGTGTCAAATGTTTCAATTAAAATACCCAGCCGGGATATAATCGCATGGCCCATATCTGCACCTCGGGGAGCGGACTACAATCCACTTCAGAATTGTTTACAATTCTTGCACAAGGAGGTTCTTTGTAACGTGATAACAATTATTATCAAATTGTCTATTTTACCCAACCATGAAGTACTGATGCCACCGTTTTTAGATGATTATAAATATTTATATTCCAATAGCAAACCACCCAACTGTTGCAATGATATATTCATTGTTAAACGTTATTTTATTCTTAACTTCACAAATGAGGGGAAATACATGGGCAGCGGCGTATCTAGGGGGGCAAGGGGGGCACGTGCCCCGGGCGGAGCTTCAGGGGGGCGCAAAAAAAAGGAAAAGGAAAAAAAAAAGAAAAAAAAAAAGAAAAAGAAAGGAAAAAAAGAAGAAAAAGAAAAGAAAAAGAGATCGGTGATCCACAGTGGAAATTGGGGACATGTTTCCTCCCATTTTTAATTTTGCCCACCCCACCCCCTAAATAGCACCACTAAATTTAACTTTTTGGCGCCCAAAGTTTCTAGTCAATTTCTAGGTTTAGTACCTTCTTGGTTTCGTCAATTTTGCGCCCCCTGTAAAGGGCTATATTGAAGATCAAATCGGCGCCCTTAACTTCAAATTTAGGCGTCCCTCTATAAATGTTAAGATAATTTGTGTGCCTATTAATTGAATTTAAGACTGATTTGACATCCCCTGAGTTTCGATTTAATGTGGGGCCCCTTTAAATAATTTAAGATCAATATGGCGTCTCAAATCAATTTGCCCCCCCCACCCCCTCTCTCAGATAAACATCAAGGTCCTCTGAGTAAAATGATTTTTTTTTTTTTTTTTTTTACTGTCCAGCTTTTTCTCGCTGCCTTTCTCCCTTTTATAGTCCTTTAACCCTCTCAATGTCAATGTGTTTGTTTTCCATATTTTAATGACCATTCGGTATTAAGACCTGCATGTTTCCTTGCAATTAAGCTTAGAGCTCTAGAATTTTCGCTCGCGCTTCGCGCTCGCATATTATATATAGGTTCAAAATCATTTGAAAAGGACCAAAAAAAAGTTTAAAATTATTATATTTTCCTACTAAAAAGAATCCGATGCATACAATCCCAAAAACTTTGTGCAATAGCAATAGGCCTTTTGACACCCCGAACGGTTCACGTTGATAACGAAATCTGTATTCATGATTCTTAAATGCAAGATTCGAGTGGTTCAAGAACTCAAAATTTTCCGCTCGCGCTTCGCGCTCGCATTTAATTAAAATATTTGTACAGAAAATGAAAATTGATAAGCTTAGTGTATGTATGGACAGCAAATCATTCCCAGATCTGGGGAAATGTATATATGACACTGGTACAATACGCTAAAAACAAATCGTTGAGCAGAACTGGAGTAGACCGGGGGGGGGGCACTAAGTCAACATTTGCCCCGGGCGCACTTGACCCTAGATACGCCATAACATGGGGCGGCGGAGCGTCTTTGAAAGTGGAGGGGCTAAGCCAAAAGGGTTTGTATGGGGGGGGGGGAGGTGCTGAAAAGGCTAAAACCACAAATCTATGGTGATGTTCGTGTTTTGTACACGTTTGCCGGACAAAGTGGGTGTGGGGTGGGGGTGCTGTGGCCAGAGGCTCCTTGTAAATAAAATTATGGAGGCGATATTGTTTTTCTTTAGCAACTAAATCTCTCAAGCTTGCTTGCTTGATTTAAAATGCTTTCAGGCAAAATAGTTTTATTCCCCCGGCTATGTACAAAAAGACATTTAAAAAAAAAAGTAAAGTACAGTCATAAAGGCAAAATATGCAAAAATTTGCAGATTAAGCTTTGACTGATAACACATACTATTCCCCCCCCCTTTTTTTTTACATCATCAACTAATGAGGAGAGCCTTTTATAGAAATAATTTTCTGTTGGTAATCCCCAGGCATTAGTTGATGGTTTTTCTCTCCGTGTTACATCTAATGTACTTTATTTCTTACTTTCAATACATTGTAACGTTGGCTATTGTAAATTTGGCCAATTCAATTCAATTCACTTCATATTTATTTAACCATCAGTAATACATATTACAATACAAAATATTACAATACAGCCTATTTTGTATTTTTCCTGGAAATGTAGTAAAATGAAATTTAGAAATAAATAGATATATAAATGAACATGGCCTTAGAAAATTAAACAATTCTACCAGGCACTGTTTCATAGACCACTAATGGTTATTTAGCCATGAATGGTAAACTTCAATCGTATAAAAAAAAACTTGCATTAATTTTGATTGGCTCCTTATCAATGCCAATATTATTATTAGTAATACATTTTATGCAAAGGGGTCCGGCGCTTTATCGAACCGATGATGCCCTTGATTTTACGCCATATTCACTAAATATACTTGCCCTTATAGTTCATTCTGGGAATTGCTTTTGCCACAACCGCGTCATTTTCTGAACAATCGCAAAAACGTGATGACTAGATGATGCATCCGTTGGGAGTAGGCTACAATGCATGGTAATAACGAGAAAAATTGAAAGGGCACAGACAATGCCATGTTATGAAGGTTTATATTCACTTGGTCTAACAGCAGTTAGTCCACCAAATACCACCTTGGCTAAACCCATTTGGTCTTGTGACAATTTGATCTAATTCTCACGTGGTCTAATGATCATTTGGTCTGTTTGCTAATTCGTCTAATTTAAATAGACAAAATATCTTATTGAATATTCGTCTAATTCCCAAATGAATATTTGATCTTTTACCAGTTTGTTACTGGAATTGACCAAGTGGTGTTAGAATACGTGGAAATGGGAGTTGTATACCGTGTGTCTAAAAAAAAACATAACACTTTTGAAATGGTTGCCAAATTGAGCATATATAATTTTATGAAAAGGTGTCGATATGTATGGAAAGCTAAAGGACCAACCTTTCATATGATATGAAAAAATTGGGAAAAAAATCATGCTTCGATGAACAGTGTTCACTTAAGTTAGAGGTATGAAAATGCGCCTGCGCAGGATTTTTCCTTCCAATTTTGGACAGGTAAATTACTTGTAGCTTACAAAATAAGTTTGATATGAGATATTCATGATCGATGGATTAAGAGTTAATAGGATGTTTTGAATACCAGTCCTTTCTCTCTGTCATTTATCAATCCCCAAACACCATCCCTGCCACACACACACACACACACACACACACACACACCAACTTCCATTCCCATCTTATTGTATCATTGATCTGGTAGATGTGAACAGGATGAAGGAAGAATGGGAAAATGTTAAATTGAAATACTGTATTCAAAATCATAATTGACATTATGCAACCCACTCTCCTAGATCCTCCCCCCTTTTATCTTTACCGGTACTCTTACTCAGGCGGTATTTTGAAGGCCTTGATATTCAATCAAGAAGAAAAGATAGCCATGTGGACTACTGAACTGATTACTTTTGTCAGATCTTTCATTTTAAGATGAACAAACAGTTGATAAGAAAGAAATAAAAAAAAACATGAAAATCTTTTTAAAAAAGATTTAACTTGTTTTTTGTCACGTCTGCCAATGTGTGTGTGTGTGTTGTGCGCACGTGTGTGTATATGTGTGCGCGTATATGTGTGTGTGTGTGTGTGTACGTGCGTGTGTGTGTGTTTGTGTGCGTGTGATAATTGGTTTGAGCAAATTGCTTGATGGAATTAATGTTTCGTGATTTATCGATTGATTTCAATGATAAAAATGATTGACTGTTAATAATTTGATTATTAATGCGAAAAAAAAATGATCCACCAAACTTTCGGAAGAAAACTGATTAAAAAAGCAAGGAGTAGGTGAGAGATGGCAAGAAGGTTGTGTTGTGTGTGTGTGCTGTGTGTGTGTGTGTGTGGAGGGGGTAGGACAGTGGGTTGCGTAATGTCAATTATGATTTGATATTTCAATTTAGCCAATTCACATCTTTCCTTAATTCCCGTTCACATCTACCAAATCCATGAATACAATAAGATGGGAGTGGAAGTGTGTGTGTGTGTGTGTGGGGGGGGGGGTGGGCGGTGGTGTTTCGGGATTGATGAATAACACAGAAAAAGGAATGGTAATTCAAGGTATTCAAAATATCCTTTTGATCCATCGATCATGAATATCTCATATCGACCTTATTTTGGTAAGCTAACAAGTAATTTACCTGTCCAAAATTGGAAGGAAAAATCCTGCGCAGGCGCATTTTCATACTCTAACTTAATGAACACTGTTCATCGAGCATGATTTTTTTTCATTTTTTTCATATCATATGAAAGGTTGGTCCTTTAGCTTTCATACATATCGACATTTTTCATAAAATTATATATGCTTCAATTTGGCAACCATTTCAAAAGTGGTTTACGTTTTTTTTGAGTACAACACGGTATAATAGTAAATAGGCGAGATTGCAATTAGACCAAAAGGTAATAAGATAAACTGGTTGTAGATGAAATGGAATTAGACTGTGTGGGACGAGACCAAAGTGGCAGAAGTCATAGTGGAATTATAGACCAAGTAACAATTTACAGTTATAACCCCTGTTCACCTCAAACAACCAAAATCAAACATAGGGTGTCAGGGTGTCGGTTTATGAAAATACCCTTCGTGTGGTGCAACGGACAAAAACGCACAAAGAGATTATTTTCATTTTATATCATACAGTATTTTCACATCTCCGGTAGATATCGTTTTTTTTTTTTCATTGTTTGTTTTCTAGCACAGTCTATCATTTCTATTGTTAACAGTATCAATTTTTTAAAAGCATAGTACATATATCATATTTATATTAATGATTTTTTGAAATGGGGGGTTTTTATACAAGAAGAAAGTAATAAGTAAATGGAACAATTTCCATAACGTTAAAATGTTAAGCTTACTTTGGAGCACATACTTTTAAAATTTATCTCAAGCTAAATCATGTTTATAAGGCATCGTTAATAGATGTTGATAAATATAAACTGAGCTACCTATGAACTTCTTGTATTGTCCAATATCAATCACAGTATATTGGATATTGATGAAACATGATCTATATTCAACAAGCATAATTAAAAGGGCACCAATCGCCGATATCTTGCAACAAGGTTCGTGTACAAAAACCACACAACACATTTTGTTGCCAGCCATAAGGCAACTGAGGCTATATTCCCAGCCTTGATGTAAAACCCTTCTAGCATTGCACAGACGAGGTAATAAATGACTCGATAACAACGATAACTCTAGAAAATAACATGAGACAGGCGAGCAACACAATGAATGTGTCACAATCCAGGTCACGTCTTTGAAATTGCGCAGCAATAGCAATTGCTGAGAGCAGAGGTGCAACAAGAAAATCCTTTCATTACATTTCACTTTGCACAGCCATGATGAATGAGGACCGACGTTATGAAGCCAGGCCGATTGCAGACACGGCTTTTGAAGTCCATGCCGCGGATTTGGGGGTACAAATTCCTCACACTGCAATGGTGTATACCACGAAATCCAAAGGTTCGAACATTTATTCCACTTGTGCAAATTGTCGGCACAATATCAAATGGGCAGTTCACACGAGTACATATATATATATATATATATATATATGCTAATTTCCTTTGATATTAATGATTGTTGAGGAAAGTAGTTGTAAATAGTAAGGTAAGGTGGTATACACAAAACTAAAAGATAAATAGTTATCATTATCCTTTGTCACGATTAGCTTCAACATAGTTTAAGCAAATGCATTTCATTATCTTTAATTCATTTTTATTTTTTTGTGTAGGCCTACTCATTGTTTATGTTTTATGATCATTTCAAAGTTTGTGTTGTGCAAAAACTAGTGGAAAACTAAACATGACATTTAATAATTTGTTTGTGTCTATTAAACGAAAAGTATATAAATATTCTGACTTCATCTAAAATGCGTCGAGCTTACCAAGGATCATTCCAGCTATTTGGAGATACACAATACTCATCGATATCAATTATTTCTATGATCAAATCGCGATAGTTTGTAACCTGTATTGTCAGAAGAAAAGATGTTCAAAACTCAAATAAAAATCATGAAAATAAAATCACTCTTCAGGCGTTGATGTGAACGCTCTGGAACAAGGATGATAACTGAAGACAAATTCAATTTTGTGTGGCCGTCTTAAAGACAGAAAAACTAACCTTGGAAACTAAATACTTTGCTTTATCTGTAGCCTCATTCTATTTATCCTGCTACCTACTTTGAAGTCCATATGTTCATCTCCCTATCTTTCTATAGACACGTATGTTTCTTTTTCGACCACCTTCCTCGTGATATCGTAAGAGAGCTTGATGACATAACGAAACCCCGAACCCATTCAAAAATAGCTTCCACAATTATGCCCTTTATAAAAAACATTGCAGCAAAAATGTTAGCACTGGATAATCTTTAGTCACATTTTGTAATAATTATATATTCATCGTTGTACGTCACATTTACAAATTTACGTTCTCTTGTGGATGCAAGTCATCTAAATATGTTTCGAGGATGAATCTATCATTATGATTATGATTTAGTACATTGCTAAAAGTTTATCAACTTCAAAGTGTCAAAACAAATTTACCCCAGCAAACCCCCCCCCCCAAAAAAAATAATAATAAAAAAAACAAAACAACAACAACAACAACAACAACAACAACGAAACAAACAAACACCGTGACAAATACACAACCCCCCCCCCCCCGAAAAAAAACCCCGAAAAAATAGAATAAATAAAAACAAAAAACATATCCCTGATTTGGAGTAATTGTCAAGAAATAATTTGCATAGATACGTTCTTGGTAATGTAGAAGATTTTGAAACATGATTAACAACAAATTTTTGCGAAACGTTCTTTTTCACTTTGATCTATTTTGTGATAAAGAATAACGAATAAAGAATTTAAGTACACAAGTTCTCTCAGACGATGATTCTAACTTTAGCTCCAGATAACAAGGATTTATCATGACATTCGCAAATATACATGTATATAGATATAACCAAAATAGGAATGGCGGCATCTTACGTGCCAAAATCAGAAATCTAGAGATAATCAGGGCGTCTATTTTCAAGTGTCTTGATCTTTGTGACTGGAGTAGGAGTGATATACGTGTTAAGCCGAGGGCAATTTTCATATCAACAGCAATATTTTTGCAAGAAGGCTTCGATTTTGTCCTTAAGGCTTAGGTGAGGGCGGGCTAACGCTACAATAAGAATGAAGTAATTTCCGTTTCCAGAAATAGTAATTAAATTTCCATGAACGAGTTTATCGGAAACAATCGGCAATGAAAACATTATATGGCAGTGCCGTGATTGATTTATGGTGGCACAAAGGTGAAGATCCTCTATCAATCTTAAGCCTCTAGGGAACGAAGCTATGACGCTCTCTATGACATGCATAACATATTGTGAATAATAAGCCTGTCATCAAGAGTAATATTACGCTAAAATAGTGTCATGATACTGAACCATTACCACGCAAAAGTAAAAATTCACATGAAATCTATTTATCAAAGAATGACTTTTGGTATTTCAGGATTTTTTTGTGTGTGATTGTTGATTTTCATGTTTTATTTAGACCTGCATTTAATTGCCTTCCGTATGCCTGTTGTTTCTAGATCTTTGGGTAAAGTCAACCAGTTTTGTAACACTCCTTGATAAACAATACAATACCATTACTAGTATACATTTTGATAATTTGTTTTCTTTTTTATTCTGTGATTGTGATTATTACCAGTTTTAGCTCGGAAGTACAAAATAATACATTCCATAATTGTTCAAATGATATCAGCTTGCATGCATATGAAGTGTTTATTGACCTTATTACATTCCTCGAGTGTTGCAAAATAATTATTGCCAAAAGAAATTAAAAAATCCAGGGCATCGATTCGAACCCCGTATATCTCTCTGTTCGACGGTTGGCGACCTTTACATATTCATAATGTGTATGTAGCGAAGTGAGGGCGTGTGGGGTGTGTGTGGGTGCGTGCGTGTGTAAGAGAGGGAGTGGGATCAGATGGAAGGTAAGCTGTAGTCGGTGGGTGCCGGGCAATTTGTAAGGTTTTTGTAGTTTGTATACACACACAAAAAATGAGAACTAGTTTCCATGAGTAAAACCCGTTTGCTACTCTTGGAGGCGAGTGCTTTTATTCGTAATATCACGTATTTTTACTTCAGAATCTGTGTTTCTGTTAAAAGTACACACCCCGCTCTCAGAATTCATGAGTAAATTTAATAAGGGTACTCAAGAAAAAAATATTGATGAGTATAATATATCACATATAATTTTTTGTCTTGAGTATCCCTTAGTAACTTTACATGTTCAATTACGTAAAACAATTGTGGCAAGTGAGTTTCTCTTCAACTTGTACGGACTTGGTGGATGATCGGGTGAAACACTAACG
>CALNVZ010003426.1:33028695-33053258 GCA_940671915.1 Paracentrotus lividus
TTGGCCGTTCAGCGAATTCAAGATCACGACTTTAGATGATAAACTTTTGTTAAATAATTAAACGAACCTGCATTTCTCACAAGATGTCGTGCATCTTATTTGGAACAATTTTCTTAAATTAGTTTACACTTGAATTTTCTTTACGCAGTTTTGACAAATGCGAAGTATAAATTTTGAATACATTCCATTTTTTGAAAAATATTTTATAAAAATGAACTTCTTTGGGCTGATATTAATTTTTACCCCTCAATTCCATCAAAATTGTTCACTGTAGGCAATTATTTCTCTTTTTATATCTGAAATTCGGGCGATGCGATAGTTCCCCAAATGATATCCCCCAAAAATTATTGGTCATAAAAAGGGGAAACAATTTGGACGCCCCTTAAATTAAGAGGTGATCGCAACACTTTCGAAGAGCACACTCTGAAATATTGGTCCAAGAATATTTTCTTTCGAAAAAACAAGGTGTGCTTAGTTTGTACAGTAACAACATTTGAACCTTCAATTTACGGGTTGGATCTCCCCTTATTTACGAGTTTACACTTTGTCATCCAAAAATACCTTTTCTTATTCGGTCGGACAATTTTTTGTTAGAGAATCCTGAAATAAAATAAGCCTGCGTTAAGAAGAAGCAGCTATCAATGAAGTCACACTAGCTTATTGATGTATTTCCATTGGTTGAACCCTAGGATAAGGGTTGGGTTTAGGGTAAGGGTTAGGATTAGGTAAGGGATGACCGGGCATTAACAAATAGAAACATCCCGTTCATAAACGAGAAATTAGGCAGCACTTGGAAATAATATAAGCACCATATTCTTTATATTGTGTATACGTTGGTTAAATGAATGTGGTAAACATTAATGCACCTTAAACCAGTATAACATTCTCGCCGCCGAATGTCAAGCGGTATGTCTACTAACCCACTTGTTGCATCAAAAGACAATAATTGAACAATACATCAGACGTGCAAAAGAGAAAGCTGAAAAATGAAGATAGAGTAGGGAAGAATGAGATGGAAACATTGATTATTAGGAAAGAAGGGATAGAGAGTGTGAGAGATGGACGGGATAAAACCCTGTTTATTGCACCCACAATGCGTACACTTATCTCCTCTCTAAAAGATAATCGGTTTTGTGTTGACGGGTTTAGATGAAAAAGTAATTAATTATCAATTAAGCGTGACTCGGCGGGCCCCGCCAAGTGCTTGCAGTTAATCTTGCATCAGAGGTAATTCCCTTTCCTCCTATCCTAAACTGTCTCCCTCCTCTTCCTCTTTCTTTCTTCTTTTACTGAAGACGTCGGTTGCATGCACTGTGGAAAGATCTTGCATCTCGTATAAAGTTTTTGTTTTCTTTCACTCATCTCCCTACAATTCTGCCAGTCTCTCTTTCTAGTATAAAAAGGAAGAAGAGAGACAGATTATGTCGTCATGGGGAATGGTGCTATGACGTCATTCCAACACAAGTATCCATGAGTAATTCATTGAATATTACAGAAATGCAATACTAAAATAACAGGGAGCGGAGTGACCCCTGTATAATAATTGATAATTAAGTTAAAGAATAGTTATTTGCTTGTTTCAGTGCTTTGACTACTAACAAGTTTTTGCAAAAATGCTTTCCAACGATCTTAAATCATGTTTACTTGTTACTGTGCCACTGATTTCATCACATTTGTATTTGACCTGAAGAATAATTAGGCCTATTTTGGCAAAGGGTTAATTGGGATGTTTACTACGTTTTCGTAATACTTGTTGTTTAATCTTAGCTAACCACAGACCCAGACAGCTTCAGAACCTATTAGCCCTAAATCATTAACATCCAAAATTCTGAAAAGTATTACATGAATAATTAATGAAAATGCCATTTCCAAACAAAACGGCGTTATTTGGATATCGCCACCTTCTTGTAAGAGACAATGCTCTTTTGTCATGCTTTGTAGGTCCGTGGTTAATTTAAGGGGCCTTCACAATTGCTCTTGCGATCATTTGCGATCATTTGGTCACAAGATATGTTGCACACAATCGCAACGGTTGTAAGCAGTCGCACCACCAAATGTGAAAGTGGCTTTAGGTTGACAGCGAACACAAAGAGATACCAAACCGGGGTAAGCCTGCACGAGCCTTTACATACTATCCATCGGCTTATACCCAGGTGATCGAAATGCCCAGGAGATATAAAGTCCTGTGTTTCATGGGTCCCACGAGACCGAAGTTCCGAGAGAACCCCAAAGTGGAATCATAACTGGATAGAGGAAATAAGATATTTTTGAGGGGCAAATCGGCCTCGTGGCCCTTCGGTCTTATGCGGTAAGCTGAAATTTGAATAAAAAATAGGTATCCTGTGCGGGTTGGCTGTCTTGTAAAACTTTGGTCAAGTAGACAGACTCTTAAACATTGGTCTTTGCATTATAGACCAAAATATACGGAAAACACTTCAATACGAAATACATTTCATTAATTAACAAAGTCTACAACTACCACTACTACTACTACTACTACTAGTACTACTACTACTACTACTACTACTACTACTACTACTACTACTACTACTACTACTACTACTACTGCTACTACTACTACTACTACTCCTACTAGGCTACTACTACTGCTACTACTACTACTACTACTCCTACTAGGCTACTACTACTGCTACACTACTAGATATAAATATTATTATTATTCGCTTCGACATCTCCTCATTTGAATTATAGTCCATGTATTTCAAGGAGCATCTTTAGGTCACAACGACGTATGCCACCAAAGATATTTAAGAAAAATGTGTATTATCCACCCAACACCCAGTCATACTTTCAAAACCGACACCACATCCGAAAGAAAAATGAACTACTTCGAATAATGAATGCTCATCCTCCATTACCATTCATTCTAGGAGTGTGGATAGGGTAGCAGTGGTGACGGTGGACCCTACACCAGTTTGTGCACATGGGAATAGTGCATGTGAAATAGACCGTACTGTAATTACCGAACAATCATTTATTCATGCCCTCATATGGTGTGAGTTTGTCCTATGTCGAGGGGGTAAACTTACATGTGACGCCTTATTAACAAGGATGAGCGCCCGACTTGAACCCCTGATATTAAAGGGAAATATCAAATAATATATTCTTACTCAACCATGCATTTCACTATTAATTTCCTTTACATCATATCAAAAGATCAAGATTTCATTCTGATCTATTTTATGGAGATGAGATTATTTCAAACAGCAGACAAAAAAACCTGTTCCAGAAAAACTTCACTTTAACACAATTTGACATTTGAATAATAATTGATAGAGAAAAAGGTCAACCATAAACTCCCGAATTCAATAAAAAAATAAGAAATATTTGGTTTTAGTCAAGATATTGACTGATGTTCGGAATTGACATTCCTCAACGCTCTTTTTACTTTATGTCTATGGACGAGAGGATGACGTATGTTCCTTTTGCATTTTCAAAAAAGAGCTTTCTAACTCTTTTTTTTTTTAGAAAAAGAGACTCATCCTAATATATTATTCTATGGTAAAATTCAGAAATACGACTGGTCACTCACAATAGTTTATATAAATATTGGTTCGCTGTGTAAATTCATAATTTGATAACGGATTTTCTAAAGTAGTGTATGTTTTATTTAATTTCGTTTTGAGCTCTCTTTCTTGATATAATATTAATAACGAGCCAGGAGAGAGGTCGAGGGACAAAACAAACTGATATAATAAAACAAACTGATATGATATATTAGATTGGTAACTACATGAAAAATCATTTTATGTAAAAGGTTATTCATAATTATATGCAAACATACACAACAGATGTAAAGATTGATGAAACAAAATAAGAGCACTTGTGTTAAAAAAATAGCTATAGATAAAGCTCTCTTGTCTCGCTGTTTTTTAAAACAAAAATACCGAAGAAAAAGCAAACAAACTTGATACAGAAAATATACAATTTGAAAAGACGTAATGAATGAGAAAATCGATCTTATTCCTTTTGCTTAATGTTGCACTTACATGAACTTATATATATTGTTATTTTATAGAAACACATTTAAACATAACCGTAAACTATTAATAAAAACAGCCGTGAGGGGGAAAAAACCCTCCCCTATAGTCCCGCCCCTTTCTATGACTGTTGTGGATATAGCGCACATAATGTACACTTGTGTGTCTTTCATAAAAGCATATTAGGCTTAATACTCGTGACAACGTGGGAGAAGTTTATTTACATTCTACTCCTCGCACGTGAAGGCGCCTTTTCGCGACTGGTGTCATGGTTTGCCAACTGTATAAAGAGTTTTATGACTGACGCTCAGCTCTTCAAAGTCTCCCAGAATACGATGAAATTTTTTTTTTCTTTTTGCCGGTCGGATTAAGGACGGACAAATTAATGCTTTGTAAACTAACACTCATCAAAAGTTTATTGGATATCCAGCAATACGAGGTTAATATCTGTCAGATTTTGAAATCGTTTTTAGCAATAAGTGGACATATGATTGTGTAGGCGACGTCGTAAATGGGAAACAATTCGTTTCATATCTCGTATTACAATTGACGAGCCTGGATTCAATCAGAGTCATGCCAATTAAATGTGGCTGATGTTTTATCCATGCTTCATAACGAAACTAATGACTTTGTGACTTGTGTATTCTGCATTTCATGTAATATAATTTTTCTGCTCGATTAGTGTAAAGAAGATTTGGGATTGAAAGCGCCCTCAAACGACACCACTTAAGTGAATCCTGCAGAACATGCTGCAATAACTGAACCCATGTGGAGCAATACATTCTGTGCAATAGTTTCTCGTAACTTGTAAAAAAGGAGATCAACTGTATAACATATCTATCATTGAAAGTGTACAGTACACTTTACACAATGCTGGCGTTAGAAAGGTAAGAACATCATACTTTTTATGAACGATTTAAGACATTTCGAACTTTTTAAAAACCTATGGCCGGTATTCTCGAAGGGTGACTAAAGTTAGGCATAGGAAATATGTATTTAGTAGGTCTACTAACTTTAGTCACCCTTCGAGTATACCGACCATAGTCTTTATATTGTTTTTATGTATGCTCTTTTTATTAATTCAATCTGCGTTTACTATTGAGAACGCAAATAAAAATCAATCAATATGCGTTTGCCTATGTGGAAGGAGAGTAGCAGCTAAACTAAACTCAAACCCCTAACCTTGGATATATCAAACTTGTTTAAGCACTGCCAATGCCTTCAATATTATTGTCTAATTGATGATTTAGACTTTATATTCGCGAATATGTTTTTTTAATAAATCACGATCAACTTCATAATAATTGTATAACTGTAAAAGAAAATTTCCATTTTAATATCTACCCCTTGTGACGATTACCACGTTAGATGACAATATTTCAGATTGTAACTATCATTTCAATGATACCTTTAGTAAGATTAGTAAGAGAGAGAGAGAGAGGGGGGGGGGAACAACGTTAGCTTGTTCAAGTGGTATTCAAAATTGGAACCTCAGTACATGAAACAATTCACATCTAAAGAAACAAAATTATTCACATTACTCATGTCTATACATAACACTACTTTGATGCAAACTCAAATCGAATTGCCATCTAAAGAACACTTGGAATTTCCAAACAACCTGCTCGATAAAAGTAGCGTAAGGCTTTCTGAACATAAATGAATTCTTTAATGATTTAAAAAAAAACTGATTCCGAATTGTATTTTATTTATTAAGTTGTACCCTATAGGCTAAGGTAGTATATTGGGCTCTGTATCAGTTTGATGTTTCTAAATGACAAAAATACAGGAGTACAAGAGTGAGAAGCTAAGGCAGACACGTGGATTGTATGCCTTGACAAACGACGTGAAAATATAATTTACGAGCGCCATGCTGATGTGGGCGTGTCCCCAAGACTACAAACACAAACTTATTCTATCATGGTAACATTTTGAATTACTGAATTTCTGAAGCCAATGTTGAACTTAAAAATATTTCTCTCTCTCTTTTTTTTTTTTGTAAATAGATTAAATATTAATGAAAATATAACAAAAATTACGATATTTAACTTAGGATATAGAAATTTGAAATTGCACGATTTGCAAATTTCTTAGGTGTAACCATACGTAATAAGCTATCATGGGAATAACACATATAACTAATTTCCAAGAAGATTCGACCTCATGTTGGCGTTATTTATAAACTTAAAAGGTGTTTACCATCTTCTACCATGCTTTTCTTCTTACTTGTGTGTTATACAGTAAGTTAGTATTTTCAAAACCCCTTATCACACTTCAAACACGGACTGTTTGTTTAGGTTGCAATTTTAAGGCACGTTATGTACAAATTAAAATATCGGATGTTAATAGATATTTTACATGACAGTTTCGTTTGAACCCTAGGGGAGACCGGGTATGGAAGTTACACGGGTCAGTTGTTACAGTTCTCAGTGTGCTAAGTTGGAACAAGAGAGTTCGTGCTAACTGGCATCTATATAAAGCCTACACATAGCTGTGATGAATTGCCGGTCGTGAGGTTTCTCCGTTGTTTTATTAAAAAGTAAATCAACAAAAAACATTTTTTACAGTTCCAAGTGAATTTTTGACAAAAATTAAAATTTGTAATAGTTCTTACAACTGAAGGCACATGATGATAGTCTGGTATTGTGAATATAGTACATGTATGTCACTTATATACCCCTGAGCCATGCCCTGTAATTCTGCCTAATGGCTTTGCTACAGTTGATTTTATTTGTAAAATCACCCATGGGTATGGTTGTTACAACAACCTACCTCATGTCGATGTAACAACCTACCCCAATTACATTACACATGTAAAGTAATTTTGTTTCAATTTTCAGGGGTATATATTTTGATATTTTTATTATTACTTTAGTCTATGCTAGAGCTCTACTTGATCTACTGTTAACGATACCAAGAAACTGGAAAGTTGAAACAAAAGTATGGTATAAGAGATTTACACATTTTAACAAATTACCCCGTATGTTTACATAGTAACAATCTACCCCGTATGGTGTAACATCCTACCCCGTATACGGGGTAAGTTATTACAAAAAAATGTCTTCATTAATTAAGCTGTAGTTAATTAGTGTTTACATGTTTTCAAGTTTTATGTGCCTCAGGTTTTAGCCAACATGATAGGCTAACTACAGACCCAAAATGGAGTGTGTGAGTACTTTCATTAGAATTATCTGGCCCAAAATGTGAATTTTGTAACGTCCATACCCGGTCTCCCCTACTTATAATACATTTTTATTCAAGAAAAATGGGCGAATTCCGTCTTCCAAAATTTACAAATCTATTTTGACAAAATAAATCTATAAGATATCAGGAACCCCACAATTTGAAATTCTACAAACTTTAATTCGAAGGGTACTACGAACTGCACCACAATCAAATATAATTTTTAAAAAGCGTAATACTTGCCACTTAATTTATCGAAATAAAATTTCGTCTTTAATTTTCCTAAATTATTAAATTTCCATTATTAGTTTATCGTACTGTATTGTATTCAGAGTCTGTCTTTAGCAGATACCAAACTGATAATGATTACACACTGCCATGAATAGGAGGCAGTGTGTCAATGGAATTCCGTCTCAAATGCATAATAACAGCTAACGATTCTTACAACTCCTATTTAAACAACTAAAATGGATCTGCTTTTTAAAGAACGGGAAACCAGTTCACCTTCAACAAAAACAAGAAGTTTCCTTTTCCAATTATGTAATTATTCCTTTGTTAAACCCTTTCCCCTTTGTGGAAATAACAATCACTTTCAGTATGCCAAAAGTAATATATAATAGATTAATAAAACATGAACCAAATCAACGTCAGTTGTCACCAATTTGTCCCTTTCATGTCAAGAATCTCGTTTCATATGTCATATCAAAGTATTGTTTCATTATTAAGGTTGCCAGGGATCTATAACCTAATCAATCGAAATGGACATATTTATTTAGAGTTAGAGGCAGGTCGGTGAATCCGGCACGCTTCAATCTACTTTTTTGCCACAAATATATCTGATTTACAGAACAAATCGCATCGACCTTTTCATTTGAAGGGTCTTTTTTCCCCCTTCTATGCCAGATTGATGATATAAATACATCTGTACGTATTAAATTATACTCCCTTATTCCAAATTTGTGTCTTTATTATAAGCGCAATTTGTGTAAAGGTCATCAAATTTCACATTGTTTATATGACCATTGATATTATTTTATATATATTTTTAAAATAAATAAAGCACTACAGCCCCTCCTCATTTCTCACCTCTCCTTATATTACACAAAAGTTTCTTTTATATTATTTTAAAAAAAGAAAGGGGGCGAGAGAAAAAAAAAAGGTTGAAATAACAAGCTTATTACATAAAAAGCTTTGCATTTTGGAATATCAGAGACATAACGTCTTTGTTAAACACATAACATTCCTTTAACTTAGTGACTCCAAAATGAAATGAAATATCATAATATTACCCCATAGTTGCTTATCCTGTAAAACCTACATCTTATTTGATAAATGAAAATAGACTACAGCTACCGAAGAATTTAGTTATAAATCGTCAGTGTCACTTTCGAGGTGATCTCTAGCCTCAATGACCATTGGAATGTCACGATAAAAGCATAAATAAATCTCGATCCCTACCTAAAATGATGCATAGTGCTGGTATCCTACAATTAAGAAGTAAATGCAAGTTCCTTGAATTTCGTAGTTCGCATGAAATATATATATATATATATATATATATATATATATATATATATATATATATATATATATATATATATATATATATATATATATATATATATATATATATATATATATATATATATATATAATTATAAGCAAAGTGCACTTTACACTTATATTAAGATATTAAAAATGCCACAAATGCTAATAAAAAAGGACAGTATTTGATGTTGTAATGCGGAATGACTTGGTGGAAGCCATACACCATATTGCGACAGGTCATTTTACCCAGCTTTATGTCGTTAAAGATATTGAATAATCAGGACAAGGAGGTTGCAGTGGGGTTTAATACTAAAAATCACGGTCAGTGATGGTAAAACAGTCAAGGACTAAATTAGAGCATTC
Organism: Paracentrotus lividus; assembly: GCA_940671915.1. Taxonomy (NCBI): domain Eukaryota; kingdom Metazoa; phylum Echinodermata; class Echinoidea; order Camarodonta; family Echinidae; genus Paracentrotus; species Paracentrotus lividus. The sequence continues at coordinate 33,037,791 of CALNVZ010003426.1, forward strand.
GATTCATGTTGGGAGCAGTAGTCGCCGGGTAGAATCTCGTTCAACTATTTTAGCATTTTGCCTTTTGTCAGTTCTAAATGGAGTTGAGATGTTTTACCACTGCTGGGCGGCAGATGTGATTGCTGGGAGTATAATGTCGATTGAGGTTAGAATTCAAACTCGATATTGTCAAAAGAGTCTTGGAGGATGACTTTAAAACGCCCACGTTCCAACACTTAAATGTCAGAATTCGATATGTATTACACGGCTTAATGCCGATATAAATCGATAAGGGCACATGCTTTGGAACGGTGGTGAATTGTTTAGGGTGTCACTTTAAGTGAAACTAGGGTGGAGTATGTGATATCAAATTATTTCAGTGGCGGGTCCAGAATTATTTGCCAAAGGTTGGGGACCCCATCAATAAACAATACAAAATAGTGAAAATTACTGACAAATGTAACATTTTTTTTAAACAACTGAATATAATTCGAGCAATATACATGTTGTTTTCACTTCAGAATCAGATGTTAAAATCACAATCTGTTTATGTGCAATACAAGGCGAAGAGTAATCCCAAACCAATACACATACTCTATATGAATGTAAATATAGAATATGAATATTCTATTTTCACGATGATATCCTGTTTGAAATCATTTCTACTCAACAACCTATTTTAAACTAAATCGACGCCATGTAGCCATAAGTATTCTTTGTATGTCATCAGGCTCTTACTTGCCTTTATACCAACGTCCTTTCACCTTCTTCACACCAAATCAGCGCGTCGTATAATGCCGCGATAGCGTGTGTCCACAAACAACAGCGGGTTTTATCATGTAATCCCGTCCCACTCATTTATAAATCAATTTCGCCATGCTTTAGCGGGATGTGGTAAATTATATTTGTCATGTTAAATAGTCAAATATTGTCAGCCTTTTATAATGACGTATTAGTCTGGGCCTTCGTATAAAAGAGGATGCAGTGTTATGTAACACGCTTCCGTACATAGGCCGAGTCTTGATATTGCCGAACTTTCTTGTATTATTGATATTCGGGTTGATTATCCAATACCGCAGGTACAACCTCTTCATAAGATTGTCGTTTTCATACGGAGAACCAAATGGTCCTCCTTGTGCCTCGGTAGCACGGTGACAAAATTGACACATGCCGTCAAAAGACACCAAGAAAGAAAAAAAAAAAAAACGTGGGCAAATTATATGACCATAGAAAGATGATCTGATTAGATTTTGAAGTACGTAGGTGAAAGGGTCACAGAGGTCGAATTATGACATTATTTCTCAACTTGAGTGGTTGTATCCAAAAATAAATTGGAAGGAATTGTATGAATATGTCCTCATATTATTCCACTTACATATAGATATGCCTACACGAGATATGTTTTTCTTCCATGCACGATTTTAGTTGAAATTTAGAGTAAATAGTCGTCAGAACTCCCCGCACAGAATATCGCACAGATACGGTGCGGACCGCGGGCAAGCAAATGTTCAATATGTTTTGCACGTGGTCGGCGCTGCGTGGCTGTGAGAGGTGACCACGTGGTGACGGCCCGACAATTTTTCCTTTATTTACTCATTACTCAGCTATTTTACATTTTATATTAAAGCCATTTAGCAATTATCATCTATTTTCAGTTCCACTAGTTATAGCATAAACTTGTTTTTATTCTGTTGGTCATTATTTTTTCATTATGCTCCAATGCTCCAAATTTTATTGTCCGAAACAAAGATGACCGGATATTTGTTTTGCCCCTTTTCTCGTGGGCCCGGCAGCCGCTGAGCAGCGCCAGAAGGACGTTATCACTACTACTCAAGTTATCTTTAAGGACGGAAGAATTATATAAAAGACGCAGTCGCATTTTTACTTGTCTTGTATCATTTGCTTAAAGGGGCGAAAAAGAAAGTGTCAATTAAACCAACTTTTAGGCCAAAACAGAGACGAAAGATGGAATGCATTTAATAATGATGGGTTAAAAAAGGGTGATAGGCCTATAACACAAGTTCTGACATTAAAGAAAACGAGAATAAAAGCTAATAAATTTTGAGGGAACAAGTTAGCCCCAGTTAAAAAAAAAAAAAAAAAAAAAAAAAGTTTCATGAATCCATATTCGCTTTGTATAGGCGAGGCAAAATTTCCGAAATAAAGAACAGTGTATAAAGTCTTTCAGAGACTACCAGCAACGTATAATGGTTACCAGTGGACCAACAACGAGACCTGTAGACGAGAAGACTGTAGGCCTACGGGTAGGTTGAAAATGAAAAGGGAACAAAAAAGGGAGGGAAAAAAGCAAACAAACAAACAGAAAGTAAAATATGGTGAAAGTTATGAGCGGCTGAATTAGGGCAGGGGAAGGAATAGGATTAGACAGGCACGGGCCGAAAAAGAACACGATCCCACCAGACGAGACGAGACGTAGGTGGACGATGTTGGGATTGGATTGGGACGAGATCATCTTTCAAAGTCACGTGATTGAAATACAGATTTGTGATATTACTATGTACTGAACAAACAGCGGCGAGTTTCCTCTCCTTCTTCCTCCATACCCGCACTCTATTTGCCCAACTCGGATCACAATTTAATTACAACTCAATTCCTCATTCGGGCACTCAAGCTCCCCCTGCAATGGTTTTAAGCTTCAAGATGATGAGGGGAAGGAGGGGTTGGGGGTACAGTTAAGATGATTGGGAGCGGATGGGAGGGGAAGGGCACGAACATATATGATGGGCGAATGGATTCAGATTAACAAAAACTAAGCAAGAAAGAAAAAAAAGTTTCGTAATGTCATTTAATGTAAAAAGCCTTGACGTCTCATGCCAGGACTTGATTCGTGCATAAATGCAGATATTTGAAAACGAGGGAAATGATTGGAAAATGTCAGTATAAGTCTTAAATTATTACATTAAATATAAAAACACAAAATATTCAACAAACATAGATATTACTATGGCACTTGTCATCTGTTTCTCTTTTCGTTATCTCTTTTTTTTCTTTCTTCAATTGAAGAGACCTCCCTAGAATAAATTTCACGTCAGTCGGTTAATGCCCCTTTTCACTGCTGCTCATGGTTCCCGCGCAAAGCGGCCTTAATGGCAGTATTAAGTTGCATGGCTGAATGTATATTAATAACACACTAGCCCAGCCAGTGTCCTGGGAGTGTTAAATAAGTAATGTGGAGTAAAACTATCCCCTCGACATGTGTGCAGCTTAGCGCGAGAGAGGGCGCATTCACACGAGGCTGTCCCATGTTTCTTTTTTTTTTCATAGCAGTGCATTGTAGAATTGGCCGGTATTCTCAAAGGGTGACTAACACACCCTTCAGAATACCGGCCTCTGTTTCTTACAATTGCGTACACGTAACGTCTCTCATTGGGAACGTTTTTTGGAATACGAGAGGTTACCTGTTAGCAGTACAGGACTATACCCACTTGTTAATTACCACTCGAGCAACTTTCCCTTAGAAATAGAGTTAGTGTGAGGGGTAACAGTAGGGCTAGTTGCTGGAGGGTAGTTATTAAGGGGTTGTTGTCCTATATCTCAAACAACGCATCAAATCCGGTACCATTTTAACAGATTGTATATTTCGAATTTTCCCTCCATTTTTTCCCAAGCGGATATAATCTGTACCATTTTCCACTGAAATAGGTCATACTATAAAAATTGTCAGGGAAAACAGCTTAAAAAACCTTTTATACTCGTCTCTAAATACTTGTTTGATCCGTGCCTATGGGGATTATAAATAAGGTATCGCATGGATCTGCTCGAAATCAAGAAGAAGAGAAATATCTGAGAACAATAATAATGAACCCTATTCTTAAAATATGGTTGTACTTTTTTTACTGTTTTTTGAGGGAGGCGAATTTGTGACAAAGTTGATATTTCCTAATACCAAATTTTGGATTTTAAGGAATACAAACCTTTTTGCAAAAAATCAAGACTTTGGATCTTTTTTTTCCCCCCCCCCCAATCTCTCCCTCTTCCTGGGCAGTATATTGGTGTCCAAGAAAGCAAATTGGTGCGTCCTTCGAACACAAAGTTTGCGATTTGGGAACTAAAGTTTCCAATCTGCATGGGGACGACAATCTTGCGACCTGGGATGCGAAACTTTGCAACCGGGATGTAACTTTGTTGGCGCCGGGACGCAAAGTCTGGCGGGTCTGGGACGCACATTCTGTCTGGAACGCGGATAATAGGCCTAATCTGTGACCTGCACCTGTTGCATAAAACTTCTAACCGGACTTTTTTCCGGTTAAAATCTGAAAACTCGGTTAAAGTCCAAAACTCCGGTTACAATATTTTTCTGGATTTTTTACTGTTTTTTCCATTGCATAAAAACATACCAGAGTTTTCAAAAGTATTAATGCAATAAATTTTTTAGGGCGTTTTAAAAACTCAGGTTGAATTTAACCTAAGAAATAGGTATCATAAGCTGAGTTTTTTAACCCGAGAAAACTCGGGTTAGAAAAAAAGTTTTATGCAACACCACCCAGGGGTGCAGATTTGTGCCTGGTAATGTCAATTTGCAAAATTGTGCCTCAATTGAAAGTGTACTTCAGTGCCACCCCAAACTGTTTATAAGGCATGGAGGCTTCTTTTTTTATCTATGGTAAAGGGCACCGAGAAAAGCAGAAGATAAATCATGACATTGTCTAACTTCTTTGTCCTCTAGTTATGTCTGCCTTCTCACTGGAAGGCGGAAGATTCGTGGCAAACTTATTAAAGTTGCGTTGACTGTGATCTACATCAACTGGTATACATATATGCACAATGAATTATTATAGAGTTTATTAATACATTTTTATATATAATATATATATTTTTCATACATAACGGATAACATTAGGCACTATCACCAAAGACTGGTCACCGACTACAAAATACTACCTGTCCCACACTGATAAAAGCTAAATAATGTTTATATATAATATATATATAATTATTACCTTCAAGCTGTGTGTGCTCTATCCAAATGTGAACACGCCCTAACGATGTAAGTTTATACTTTAGTGCAGCAACCTACCCAAGGACTGTTCCACCCGCCTGTGACGCACTCCCTTAGCCAGTTGTCTAAATGACTTATTCTTCGGATCCTGGCAAGTGTGAAATAATGTCTCCCTATTGGGTACTCAGTTGGCTTGCTAAACAAAACAAAAAAGGAGGAAAGTGAAATAGAGAACGGCGTCCTCAAAAGTGAATCTTGATTGCATAATCGTTTTGACCTATAAATAATATTGTTGAACGCACCGACACATGTACATGGGTGTCTAAACAAGACATGAAATACGTACAATTTATCTGTTCATATTTTTTTCGATTTCAAAAAGAAAAAGGGAAAAGCCTTTGCATGCCTTATTAAATAACAAAAATTAAAGATTTTTTCTCTGTGCTGCTATAGAAAGAAACAGCCTTAAGTGGCGTAAATTACTAAAAAAATTGTTTCAAGACACGATACATGCGTTACACATGTGACAAAATTCAACTCCGGCAGGCAAAGATTTTTGCAAGTCGGACCAGAGTTTGTAAGCTATTCATTTATCAAATAAAAAAATAAGCCGAATCCGTCTGATTCCTGACTTAGGGGAGCCGGGTATGGAAGTTACACGGGTCAGTTGTTACAGTTCTCAGTGTGCTAAGATGGAACAAGAGAGGATGTGGCTAACTGGCATCTATATACAGCCTACACATAGCTGTGATGAACTGCCGGTCATGAGGTTCTCCGTTGTTTTATTAAAAAGTAATCAACAAAAACCATATTTTACAGTTCAAAGTAAATTTGACAAAAATTGAAATTTGTAATAGCTTTACAACTGAAGGCACATGAGACAGTCTGGTATGTAAATATAGTAATGTTGTCACTAATATACCCCTAGCCATGCCCTGTAATTCTGCCTAATGATGTGCTACAGTTGATTTCTGTGTGTAAAATCACCCATGGGTAGGTTGTTACAACACCTACCCATTGATGTATACAACTTACCCCAATTACATTACATATGTAAAATTACATTTTGTCTCAATTTCAGGTGTTAATATTTTTATTTTTCATATACTTTGTATATTCTAGAGCTCTACTGGATCTATTTTTAACGATTCAAGAAACTGGAAAGTTGAAATTAAAGTATGGTATAAGAGATATTACACATTGTCAACTTACCGTTGTTACATATTTAACAACTGACCCCGTATGGTGTAAAAACCTACCCCGTATATGGGGTAGGTGTTACAAAAGTCTTCACTAATTAAGCTGTAGTTAATTAGTGTTTACATTTTTCAAGTTTTATATGCCTCAGGTTTTTAGCCAACAAATAGGCTAGACTAGCAGAACCAATATGGAGTGCGTGAGTTCTTTCATAAGAATTATCTGGCCCAAAATGTGAATTTTGTAACGTCCATACCCGGTCTCCCCTTCCATATTCCTGAAACAAACTGAACGGAAATCACAATGCTAGTTAATTAGCGAATTGATGTTATTACCAAAGAAATTTGAGCTTTTGATAGTATTGGAGCATAATGATACCTTTTTATGACATTCCGATATATCGGACAACCACAAAAGCATTATAATAATCTAACAATTACCAAATTAGTTGTGCAGATACTCATACCTTCAATGGGCAAAGTTGTTCATTGATAAATTGAATTTTAGGATAATCATTGATATGAAATATTGCTTCATTAAAGCAAAGGAAAGTTAGTTGTAGCATAATTCAAAAGTATTGTTAGTTCCTTACTTGATATTCGACAAGCGTAGAGTAAAGATGATTAATTTGATTTTTAGCATATTGCATCAATGGTTGTACAAATGGAAACTAAACAATGTACATGTTATGAGCTTGAAGTCCAGATTACTATTTTGTACGATATGAGCAAAGATGAGCAAAGAGCAACTCGAGTCAAACAATAACATTGACATATTGGGAAAGGAAAATCAAATATTAATGGGGCACGAAAATTTAGGTTGCGTGTATTATCATAAAAGTAAGTATCCTTTATGCCAAAAATCAAGGCAAACAAAATAGGGAATAATAACGTATTATTCTCTGTTAGTTTTCAATGATAGAAATTAGAAGCAAAGGTAATCAGGACGAAGTATCGGGCAATCGCAAAAGTATCACGCAAGCATGGATGTAAAAAATGCAAATATGCCCGCACTAATAAATATACAGAAAACAAAAACCTGATGAGATGAAACCATCATAAAATATTGATTGTGTTCGTTGCCCATGTTCCTATTATTTCGAAATCAAATACGGATCAGCGGAGATCGCCTCTTGATTGCATTTTCTCACACGGCTAGACTGAAGCTTTTAACGGAATTAAATTGTAATTTTAGAACATGAAACTTGCTCTCCCGTGGGGACTGCCCGAGACTCTTTTCTAACATAAAGATCAATCCACCCTATCCCTCATATTTTCGTCCGTTAGTTCTGCTCTTTTTCCCACCCATCTTTCTCGTTTGGAACTGGAAAAAAAAGCAATCGATGATAATCTTGTTCTGAATTTTTCGACGAGCGATTTTTCGTTACAGTTACGACGTTTACTCATGTTGGCCGATAAGCGACAGGTAAACATATACCCGAAGCAAAATGGAACTTCTGGTGAAATTATAGAGTGGTCTGCCATTTGGTCAGGTAGGTCAAGATGATCATGCGAATACTAGCCCCCCTATCAAATATCAGGTCTAGATAGATGGGCTAAGATGTTTTCATATTCAAAGAAGATCCATAAGCCCTTTATACAAAAACTGAGATCGCTAATGTGTTGCTTAGATAATTATTATTAATGTACTTACCAATAGTTTTTATCTTTCGATAATACCCTACATTCAAATTCAAAGCGAAGTCTCGTCCAGCTCCGTGAATGATAAACCACGTGTTGTTTAATATCTACCGTAGATCTTCGCGCTACTCATCATTTTCCCAGCTTACTTTTAGGCTCAAGTCCGAGTCTAAACGAAATATACAACATATAGATACTAAATTAGATCACAGAGTTGACAATTATGATACATGAACGGTGCACGGTCAAAATCCTGATTGTGATCAGTTTTATGTATGAATAGTACTTAGGCCTGCTAATCCTAATGAAGAAAAAAAAAAGTATTAAATTAATTTACTTACACATATCAGCATAGATGGGACTGTATGTAGAAATACCGCACACGCACAAGTGCGTCTGCAGCGTAGCCGTAGCCTTAATTGTTTGTAGATCCAAGCTACAAATGTAACTGTTATCAAATATCCAATAACCAAGTATGCAAATAATGAAGTCAAATGAATAGGGTTACTTTCTTCAATAGCACTACAAACAACGAATTTGTTGTCGGTTTCTATTTTCCCTTTCTTATTGTGTATAACAGGTGGACAATCCTGCAAAGCTATTTTATATGCGCTACGCGTCGGCAAAACGATCATCATAAAGATTTCTGTATCTTTTTGCAGGTACGATCGTTTAAAATCGTCTGCTGGTAAACAAGTCATGTACATGAATAGGGCCTATAGGCCTACTTATTCCACTACAATTTTCTTGTTCTTTGCATAAGTCCTCTTAATCTACTTCGAAATATTATATTTTAAATATGAAGTTTGTCTATCCGTTTTGGCTTCGATCACAGTATAGATGCTATTGTTGTAAAACAAAACAAAACAAACAAACAAACAAACAAACAAAACGAAAACATTGGTGAAATATTTGTCTTTATCGTATGTAATCTCAATCTTTATTCAAATGCTTAGTCACTATTGGGCAAAATAACAAACCGATAAAAAAAATCTACCTATACTCCAATACAAAAGTACAAATACATTCAAAAATAAGATAAGGGAAGACTGTACGCTATTGCTGTCTACCACCTACCAATATAAAGTTCAACAAAACATTTGTTTCTCATGATTTTCTTCCTTTTTTTCTTTTTTGAAGTACCGACCTCTGCATTTGAACTTATTTCTCTCTAGTTTTAATTCCCGGGCGAAGTATAGGTCATGTTTGCCAGTGCCCGTATTTAAACAACTTAAGGAAAGTGAAACGAAAACGCAGCGCTCGAGTGAACTCACATATCAATAATTTCCACTCTCAAGAAGTCAAATAAAGACCGGTAAAAGAAGCGAGGAAAGTAGGCAACGAAAGAACGTACATGGAAGTGTGTTTGTTTAATAGGAGAAGAGGGGTGCTGTGGGGAAGAAGTCACCGGGAAAGGGTGGCGGGGGGGGGGGGGCATGAATAACTATGGGAATTGAAGGATTCAGGACGATGAAGGAAACCGTATTACAAATACTCACAATAGTTACAGTGGAGGTTGAGGGACTGTTATTTTTTTTGTGCAATAAAAAGTGGGGAACATTGATGATAATCATGAATTATACATGATAGCAGTTGGGTAGACAACGGCGGAGATGGGATAGGGGTTCACATGGAAGACAGGGCCTCATGGAAGACCACCTATATTGGTGATAATGTGCCACCCTGTATAAAGATCAGAAATAAATGAATAAATAAATAAATGTATAATCACCTCCATACAGGTTTCGGGGATTATGACAATAACGAATTATGGAGAAAGAGAGAGTTAGAGAGATACAAAAAGAGAGGTAGGGAGAAGATTGTGGTAAAAGGGGGAGCTTCGCGCACTTTTTTCTCACTCGATTGACTCGCTCGCTTGCGTTCATCAACCAAAGAAATGTGATAGCATACAAGAGAAAGAGAGAGAGAGAGAGAGAGAGAGACAGAGAGAGAGAGAGGGAAGAGAGGGGGGGGGGTGGGGGAATTTAGGTATATAAGGAGACAGACATACATAGGCCTACTACATACCAGTGGAGAGAGAAACATACAAACTTAAAGCGAAACAGAGAGATAGTGTGAGAGAGAGAGAGAGAGAGAGAGATGGGGGTATGTTGGGGATTAATGACAAAACCGAAAGAAATGGAGCATCAAAAGGAAAGAGTCTGGTAAGAGGATATCGCGGATGTACTCTGTCAATATTGAACTTTTGTACAAGATTCCGTGTACATTTTATTTGCAAAACTGGAAGAGTGCATTTACTTTTTGAAAGCAAATCTGAGCGTGACTGTTGGACGATACGGCGATTTTTCTTTCTTTTTCCCCTCGTCTTCTTTCGATCTCATTTCATCAGACTTTACATACTTTTCTTTTTGTTCAACCCTCTGACTTTCTTTCTCAGGTGGGTTTTTTATTGCTTGCTTTGGTGTTATATTTTAATTGCCAAAGTTCATATTGGCTTTGTGTATTAATTTCAACATAAAAATGTGAACATCAACATTTTGTATAGACTTTAAAAATAGGAGCTTATTACACAGTTTTATATCCCTAAACGAGCAATAACAAAGTTATATTGACACATTTCTTTTAAATCTTATATGACAAAAAAAAATATAAAAAAATGCATGTCTATCAAAATGTTTAAAAAATGGCGTAAGCTCCTTTAAGACAAAAACAAAATACCTGAAAAAACAAACAAACAAAACCCAGAATAGAAATGTCATACATCCTACGGATCAAAATTTACTAACGAATGCCAATAGATATTACCTTCTGTCTCTGAACAAACGATATTTCCAATCAGATTTCATTTCCATTGCCACATATTTCTTGTTCCGCTGGGCTGGACTGATGTATACATGAACATCATTGCACCGTTACATAGTTCTAGCTCATTTAGGCCAGTGATAAACATACACCGCCCATCTCCGACTCAGATTTTAAACAAAATTTCAATCATTGGCAGTTCTATGAGAAAGGGGTTTGACGGGGGGGGGGGGGTATATTTGTTTCCTCATACTTACCAATAACTGGTAAGTTTGCAGGAAAAATGGGGGAATTCACCACCTAACTCTAATTCTTTCGACGCACACTGGGATGGCAGAGATGGATGTAAGAGGCCATATGAAAGACCTCTAGCAAAATAAAATAAAATAAATTAAGATTACAAAAAAGAAGATAACAAAGAAGAAAAAGAAGGGGGAAAAAAATCGCTCTTATTCTCGCCATAATTATAGTCACAAGCTATCAAACGCTGATATTTCTATTACATTAATTTTCTTCTTTTATTTTTTGTTTCTCTTGTTTCCTTCTTCGGCGTAAAATTCGTTGAAAATTATAATTGTTAATTTTGCCTGTTACACTTTATATTTGACTTTATCTCGCTAGGTAGTGTATATTTAATTTATTTATATTGACGCCTTTGTATTTTACAATAGGTATTTCCAAATTCATTTATAAATACTAATGGACTTTTTTACACATATACATGTAGAATACCGAATATAGGGCAAATTATTCGTTTTCATACTAATGTTGATTAAGCTCATTATCGATTATACGAACTTCATATATCTTGTTCTACATTATATACTTCGTCTCAAATAACAAAAATTCGTGCTTTAAGAATTTAAAATCACTATTTTTTTCCCATTAGTTTTTGTTTTACCTTTATTTTTTACTTTGTTTTGGTTCATTAACTCTTAAAAAATTGCGTGCATGGTTGTGTGTTTTCCCCCTATTTTCATTCTCCTTTTTTAGATTGTGAAACGTTTGTTTATGTGTTGTGCCACTCAAAAAGGAGACGTTTGATCACAATCTCTTTGAATGGCTGAATAGTGATATTGCTCTTGTATAAACATAACTATATAGAACGCAAAAAGACGTGTGTGAGTGTGTATGTATGTGGGAGAGAGAAAGAAAGTGAGAGATAGAGAGAGAGAGAGAGAGAAAGAGGGAAGAAATTGGGGAGAGGAAAATAGTGTCCAAGCAGAGACACAAGTTGGACGTTTTTGGGGACTCCTAGCAAACCATGCTTTTCGAGAAGTAGTCTGATAATAATTTCAAATGATTGTAAAAAAAACCCCGAAAATCAAATTAAAAAAAGACAGATACAAAATTGTAAAAATGAAGGAAAAAATGTATTTAATACAAAATATTGAACAACAACGTGCTTCTCTTTAGAAACTTCTCAAATTAACATTTGACATGAATTTACTAAACTCTTTACATTCTTAAAAAATTATTTCGGTCTCCTTGTGTTAGCTGAAAATGAATTTGAATCAAATTATACACTATATTATCTACTCTATCGTTAAAGTTCAATAGCATTCTTAAACGAAATTCATTTGCCCTTCTTTGAAAATATGCCTACTTCGTTTCGTTTATATTATGGAGACTCCAGTTCATAATGTAAACAAATTCCGAGATACGGAAGGAAATGGTCTGCTTTTCGGCTTCACATTGCAATCATTACAGACGTATTAATTTGAACTTTGTGCGAAAAACCAAGTCTAAAATAAACATATCATAGAAAAACAAAAAGACTGTCTCTTTCCCCTCCATGCACGATCAACCTGCACGCAATCACAGCACGCTGTCCATGATGGATATGGTCGCCTTGAAAAACAAAAATATGAGGAATCTTTGCTGTCGTCCGATTGCTTGTAAGGCAAATGGTGCGATGAAAATTGCACTGACAATCGCTTTCTCATTCTTCCAGTCACATGGCAAGACCGATTCCAAACCGATTACTTATTTACCATATGAAGTAAAGTATTTCGTGGTTTTCTGGTGACTTGGTCTCATCAATGTGACCTGGGTGGCAATGCTGTTCTTATTTTTCCGACATTGGTTTCTGCATTCTCGTCTCAAGAAGACACAGCAAAAGACAACGCAAAGCCTTGACCTATAAAAGGGATTAATGTAAATGAAGTCACTAGAAAATTATAAGTTACATGTTTGAAAAACGCACATGACTATATACTATTGGCTTTTCAAAGTCGGGTACTTCATGAAATGCCCGGGCTTATTTACACACCGTTGAATGTTTCGACTTAACTGAGATTACTGGTTTTATTGAACAGAAATATTTGACAAAAAAATGGTAGTAATATTCTTAAACGTGCTGACATGTTTGGTTAATTAAACAAGATAATTAAATTTTGAAATTTGTCTCAGCCACTATAAAGGTACCTGATAATTCTGCACACAATATAACCTCTTATATACCGGTATGCCATTTAAATACAAATATAGTGCAACTAAAAAAAAGCACGGGGTGATTCAAATTTCACCCAAAATGTACATTTTTTTCATCATGCTTGTTTATCTTTATTGTATAACTTGCATGCAGTATCAAATGATTTTTTAAGGCATCTTTAAAAAAAAACGGATCCTTGGCATCCAGAACTGATAAATGAATATTATAAAAAACTGGAAATAGATATTTCAATATGACTGACAGGCGCGGATCCAGGGGGTGGCTGAAGCTACACTCTAAAAACTGAAGTGGTGTTTTATAGCTCTTCAAGGGCTAAAATCACCACTTTTTAAGTGCTTACCATAGTGACTGCACTCAAAGTGCTGTTTAACTGCACTCAAAGTGCTGTTTTAGCACTTTCACGTGAGCTGAAATTGCAGCAAAAATGGGCAAAAACGGCGTGACTTCGTTGGGATTCGAACCTGGGTCCCCTGCATGAGAAGCGCCGGCTAACGAGCACGTTAGACCAATTCACATCTCACGGTTGCTAGCAGATCATATTGTTGCATGATGAAATTTCTTCAAATTTGCCATAATCATCTACTATGCTGTCATAATTAAAGCCAGTTAGCGAGATCTCCGTTGGTCTATTGGTAACGTTGGCGGTACTCTTCCATGTCTAGGTGAACCCGGTTCAAATCCCATACCGACCATGAACATTTTTTGTTGATAAATTAGCACTTGGGTAAGTGCTAAAACAGCACTTCAGGTGCTGATTTAGCACTTCAAGTGCAGTCACTATACGAGCACCCATAAATTAGCACTTCAGTTTTTAGAGTGTAGCGCACCCCGCAAGATTGGGAAATCAGCATACCTTTTGTACAAAGACCTTTTGACCGCACCCCGCTAAAATCTGAATAACCTTTTTACCTATTTTTTTTTTTTTTTTGCTTGTCTATTGTTCGGGACGGAACGATGACCTGACCCTACCCCTATAATGGCTGAAGGCTGAAAATTTTTTAACACCCCTTCAAACTCCGTCTCTGGATCCGCGCCTGACTGATATGCTTATGTAAAATTTGTGGTAGACTAAAAAAAAGAAAAAAGCTGTATTAAATACAATAACACTTATAGTATGATGTGAATAAATTGGCATAGATGAAATGCCAAAGTATTGGATACTGAAAGCAATATTTTGTTTTCAAAATAACAGGCAGGAAGCACCACGAAGATCGAAATAAAATTATGACAGATATTGATGTTTGTCGATATGAATTTGCAAGATTAGTTTCCATTTTCATCCGAAGAGGGTTACATTTTAACACAATTTTTGGATCTCTTGGGAAATTCGAGAATGGAAGCACCCTCCAGGAAAAAACGAGTTAACCAGGGCAGCCTCATCTGATAAGTAATGGAAAATTGGGACGCTTCAGATTCTGATTCTAAGCTAACTTGCCTGAATGTTGTATATATATATACACACCCACATCCACACCCACACCCACACCCATATACCCGAGTGAGTCAGAAAAAACTAAACACCTAGAAAAATTCAATAAAAATAAAACCAATTAATGAACCCCAAATCATTATTACATATTCTGACAGAGTCACTTCTCCCAAATCTTCTGGTATGTCTTTACGCTTGGATGAACACGACGCATTGTTTCCGAACATGTAAATTTCGAATTGTGCAAGAGTGGGGATAAAACCGAAACAACAAAAGATGACAAAAAACAACTCCATCCTGAATAAAATAGCGAGACGAAAAATGTTTTGAGCCAAATAACTTGGCAAGGGTGTTGTTACAGTTATCGAATAGATTTTGTGTAAAAATTTGATTAATTCATGAAATAATTCATGAATGAGTACACACCAAAGAGTAAATTGTCACTGACAGACCATAAAAAGTCTCTAAATACTTTTGAAAAGTGATTATTTTATTTTTGATGTGTGCTCACTCATACTTGACTTTACAAATCTATCTCATTTTCACACAAAATGTAGTCATGGAATTCGGTATGTGTAAAAACTACCCTGCCAATTCATTTGGAGAAATGTATTTTCATTAAAAAGTTATGCTATTTTAATCAGGATGGAGTTGCATTTTAGATAGCTGTTTTTGTTTTGATCTTACTCCCACTTTTGCACAATACGAAATGTACATGTTCGCAAACAATGCGCCGTGTTCATAAAAACGTATAAATTAAACACACAAAATTGGTACCAAAGGATGCGGGAAGATTTACTCTTTCAGAATATGTTTAATAATGTGGGGTTTATAAATGTGTTTTATTTTTTACTGATATTATTTCTTGGTGCATATCAATTCTAGTTGTAAACTTAAGGGGAAGAGGGCGCTATCACTCTACGCAAAGCGAACGCGGCCATAGACTTTTTGTATCTTGCACAGTTTTTTCACTTTGTTTTCTTGATTATGGCGAGCAACTATCTTTTCAAAGAAATGATCAACTTGAATAAGTACGCTAAGAGTC
>CALNVZ010003426.1:33058617-33069276 GCA_940671915.1 Paracentrotus lividus
AAACAGGTTGCATGGGCATTATTTGGTACGGATTCTTCATGTGGATAGTGTATGAGACCCCTGCTAAACACCCGACCATTACCAAGGAGGAAAGGAACTACATTGAAGAGAGTATCGGGGAATCATGTGGGTTAATTCACCAAAAAATTACGGTAAGCTGAACAAGACTATGAGGGGAGGGGTGGCTAATGTGAAAAACGAATAATGGTAAACCATTCTGAATATTTATGAAACCAATTGAATACCATTTACAAACATCATTGAACAAAAATTACAATTTACCAGTCAAAACTGAAACAAAATAGAAATACTAATACATGCTTGGTCTAATTGCCAATTCGTCTAATAACCTTTTGGTCTAATTACGAACACATAATGACAAATAACAAGTAACGAAAATAATCTGCTTAACTGAGTTTCAGAAATTGTTATTTTCTCGTTTACAAAACTTTCTTTTATCGAGGTTTTATCCAGGATTATTTCTAATATCATTTTGAAACAGAAGCGAACTATTAAACAACATAATAATATTGTAGTAATTCTTCCAAAACTAGAATTGGGCTATAGGCATAATGCAATCATAATGATAATATATTAAATCAGACTTTGTCATTTGAAATTGGAGTCGAAAAAAGGAGTGGGCGATAATAAAACGTGACCACACAAAGGTTTCCTGATGCAGATGAGATTTTATAAGATTTTAGAAAGTGTTAATTGATGTAAGACAAGACAAACTGAGTGTCCTGCATTCCTGATACGTGTTCCTTCGTAAATTTGTTTCTAGAACAGCCTTTGATAAATGCAATTTAAGAATGACTTTACGAACGACTGGTGATCAGTTCTTGTGCTAAATGATGAAGCATGCGATTAGTATAGGTGCATTAAATAATCTGTTCTGGTCTTTCGTGAAGTGATTCGTATCTTTAAGAACGACTTGTTGAAACACCCCCACCCCAGGTACGGCCAGATATAAGGCAGCATACGCCGATAAGTATGGTTCATCTTATTATATACTTTCACCTTTAATAATCCAGGTTAGAAACGTCCCCTGGAAGAAGTTCTTCACATCAATGCCAGTGTATGCCATCATAGTAGCTAACTTTTGTCGTAGTTGGACTTTCTATCTCCTTTTAACCAGTCAGCCATCGTACTTCGAACAAGTCTTTGATTACGCAATATCAAAGGTGATTATGAACGTATTGTCGATTTAGTAGGCATAACGTGTTTATAGAAAAGCCAATTGACCTTAAAAGTGGAAACTTTTTCATAATATTCATGTTATACATTTTGTTTCAAAAGACATCAACATTCAGCATGTAAAAAATGTTACGTAATACAGAAGAATATAAAATAAACTAAATGGTACAGTAATATGAAGAGCACAGTTTAGTTGATAAGAAATATAGAATTGATCAACACATTTCATATTGTATAATTATGTGTGTCTTTTTGTTATTGCTGATAGTTTAATATATTTCAGTTATTATTCTTTATCATAAATATAAAGTCTATAGTATTATTTTAATAATTATTATTTACTAGGTTGGGTTCATCTCGGCCCTACCTCATCTCGTTATGGCGATTATCGTTCCCTTCGGAGGACAACTCGCTGACTTCCTTCGAAGAAGAAAATTCATGTCAACCACCATGGTTAGGAAAGTTTTCAATTGTGGAGGTACGTAACTATAATGAAGACGAATCTTCGAAGTCGTACCATTGTCAAAGAAATAGGGCAAGTTTGTTTGGGCTTATTTTCTCTATCTGCGTATGCATGATATGATGTAACTCCGCTGCTTTTGCACAGTAATAACAGGGATTGTAATTATGTGAAAGCGTTATGGAACCAAACATGTGTTGAAGACCATTACGTTGCAAACTCCACAATGCATTCTTTTATTTAGTGCAAGTATATACTTCAAGTTATATTTCACCCCAGAATCCGGAGTGTGGAAGAAAAATATTAATACGAAACTATGCAGAGAGGGTTACTCGTGTATGTATGCACAAAATAAACTAATAAAGGTCGTAATTATTTTATTTCATAATTAAGATCTTTTCACATTTTGTTCTTAATATCTCCCTTTGCTATATCTATACTTTCACATAATTTCTCTCTTTTTTTGTTCTTTTTTTTTTTTTGGGGGCGGGGGAGGTAAGAGCAACCCCTTTAACCCAAAAGCATTCTAATATTTTATTCTAATATGCTATTTCCCCCTTTTGTTTTAGCCGTTTGGGTGGTGAGGCGATATTTTTGGCTGGTAACTGCATACTCGAGAGGGTCGAATGCTTGCCATTATATCCCTTTGCTAGGCTGTAGGTTCGAGTGCTTCGCTATATCGGTACGTCAACCATCAATATATCTTAATAAAATGATTTGGTGTGTAAATGAAGAGCATCAAATCCAAAGGCTCTAAATTTCAAGTTTGATTTGAAATATAATATATATTATATAATTTGTTAGTACGCAGGTTACCTTTAAACGAATATTATTTTACAATGAAGCTGATCGCTTTCAATATTTTTAAATTATTGCTATTCATCTGTTCAAAAATATAATAAAACCCCACCCACCCCAAAAAAAAAACCAAAAAATAACAATGGAGGGGAGTACATTTATTAATTTACAATATACATTTCAAAGCATCCCAAAGTCAAATGTTGTAAGCATGCCGATTTCTGACTTGTGTAACTTATTAAATTATTTAACTATTATATGTATATTACTTACTCATGGAAATTATATCATCGTGAGCTGGTAAAGCAATCAAAGTTTAAATAATTTTCCTTTTCAAAAACAGATTACATTGTTTTAAATTATCACATCTGTGTCTGTTTTGGGTTGCTTTAAGGTTTCAATGTAAATCATACTAGATATTGCACCCGATATGCTAGTAATCTTAATGGCGCATCTCGAATGGCAGTAGGCACTTTATCCGGTATCATATGCCCTGAGGTTACTGGTACACTCACGAAAGACCATGTAAGTAGCACTCAATTTTCAAAATCATTTTCCATGTATGTAATGCATAATATAGATAAGGTCAAAGGAACATAAACGATAGAAAAGTATATATATCATATCAAAAGGGTGTAATGTGTATTTCATCCTTGAAAAGGTTGAAATGAAAAATATCGTTATATTAAAAAGTAAATAAATAAAAGAAATAAAAGGGTGATGGAAAACTGCTGCTACTCCATTTACCCTTTCTTGCCTGTTCTAGGGGGGTTGGAATGTGCGAAATCGGAATACTCGAACGTAGACGCATGGAGGAGGGTGAGTGTGTGTGTATGGATGGGGGTGTATATTGGTGTTGTGTGTGTGTGTGTGTGTGTGTGTGTGTGTGTGCGCGTGTGTTGGTGTGAGAATGCGTGACTGTATGTTGGGGTAGGGACCCGATGGCCAATTTATATGTTTGAAGATTGCAATGATTTCCAAAGGAAGCTAACCTCCGTACCACGCTCTCCATTATGACAGGGATAACTGAGCCCCTTTACCTTACATACAATCCTCTTCAGTGATTTGAATACAATAATAAAATCGAAGAATGGAAGAAAAATGGCCTATGCATTGTCTTTGATAAAGGAGGTCCCACGTCAAGAAATGACAAATCGTACAAAAGAAAATTTGAGGGGGGATATCTAGAGGAGTTGATATTTTAACCTACAACATCCACACACTATCTGACTATATTTTGTTGATTTTAGGCAGTTTTTGCTCAACGACGTACAAGGTTCAGTGACCGAGTTAATTCCCGCAGTTGATTTAAACAATAAAGAGGAATACATGTATGTGTCTTTGCCTTATGATTTGGGGACTTTGACCATGATCGGCCTCAATTTACAAAACTGAAACTACTTCAGATCATGTTTTTTTTTTTTAATGGAAGGGGTCGACGGAAAGAAGCATAAACACATTACTTTTACCCTCTTGTAATAGATCCATGTTAAATCCATCGCTGAAAATCCCATAACGTCGATCATTCAGCGACAACATACTTTCGATTAAGTAACAGTGGTGTAACATTAGTTTGATATTATGAACATGATGAATACGAATATTATTTTGTTTAGACTGCGGATGAATGGGAGAAGGTGTATCTGGTAGCAGCGATTGTCCATTTTACAGGAGTCCTCTTCTATGGTATATTCGCCTCAGGAGAAAAGCAGCCATGGGCAGACCCACCAAATCTACCCATTCAGGTAAATAGTAAAACTTTTTTGTTGTTTATTATTAATTTTTTTCTTATTAATTTATTTTTTGTCTTTGTCTCTCTTTCTCTCTCTCACCCTCTCTCTTTTGGAGAAATATATTTGTTCATCTCTTTCAGCATGTTTTGGTGTTAAAATGTAAGTTTGTTGTGTTTGTCTTTTGATATCCCCCACTTTCTCTCGTCTTTCTCTGTTCCCCCTCCCTTTTCTTGTGAAATAAATAAATGAATAAATAAATATGGACAAAACGCAGCGGCCAAAACAAAATTGGAATTGTAAATGACTATCTAATCCATCTCAAATACCGTGACATTAAAACAAAGTGATGAGTTACTGGCTTATATCAAATACTTGTAATAATAAAAGTAATTTATACGGCGCCATGTCTGTCAGATGTGACCTCTAGAAATGGGACTACATTATCGGCGACACTTCCCAAATCGCATATGTACATTTTCAAATAATGTTCTGAAATAAGAAGCTCGATGACTATCCTTTTATGTGTCAGTCCACATTTCCCTCCTTGCATAATCATTTTTATCTGCAATGTGGCGCCGTTGGTGAATTGCAAAACAACTTAAAATTTTCTAAATTTATCACACTTACATATCTGAGCATAAACCTACTTAAATTTACCTTCTACAGGACGGCTTTGTCACGGCGGACAACGGTATCGGCAGCGGCGCCGGGACCAAGAGTTACGGCGCCCTTACGGAGTCCGGCCAGACCATGATGCCAACCAGTGTCACAAACGGCGGCTATGGCTTATCAAGCGCTGTCTACCCCACGACTAAAGAGTCATTCGTCCAGCCTCTTCCCTATCGTAGGAATAGTAGTAGTGAGGATAGTACACTAGACGGTGAAGAAGGCGATTCATAGTTGGTAGATTCCCCTATCGATGTAATCGAATGTCTAATAGGCCCGAATGCAAGAGACAGAGTTGCCTCTGCTAAACCTGTTTTTGCCTAGAGTAGACTGTTATTGTTGGGACATAAGATAGCACTGAATTAATTGCATCTTACCATAGCCCCAATAGGATCCATGATCTTACTTAAATGTCACTATCGGTCTGAGGGCGGCTTTCTTCAAAGTTCAGTATTGAAAATAATACAGGTTTGACTTAATTACACTGTAAAAAAAAATATCTGTATTTCTACATCAAATGTCAGGAAAGTCGTCATATCTGATGTAAACTACAAAATTGGTTTGTGTTTTCTCCAGGCAAATATTTTCAAAATTGTTACATCAGAGTTTATGGCGACTCTGCTGACACCACATTGATGTAAAAACGCATATATTTTTACAGTGTACATTAAAATCTCAGAGATTTAACAGTCAGCATTGTTTTAGAATGACATGTTACATTGGACTACATTTTTTTTCGTTAAGCCAAACGATTTCCAGAATGTCATTTAAAAAGTGAAAAATAATCAAACAATAAATTTAGGAATAATGTAATAGTTTGGCTTCATCGATGACTTAGTGAAAATTGTTGAATGTAATAGCGTGCCGTTTCCATGGAAACATTAGTGTCAGGTGCGCATACATCAATAAGTGTAACAAGTAATAATGTACAGTCGAAACGTTCTACTGCCGTATTTGAAATGTTTAAAAAAAGATTCCACAGAAAACTGTTTATGTTTATTGAGTTTATCATTTTATCGAGTTTTCAATCCTTGGATCATGAAAAAGTGGCTGACAGTGTTTTCTTCAAAAATTGATCTACACTAAGAGAATAGATCATAAATATTTTAAAGATGCCCGGAAATTACGGGGGAAAAAAAAGGTAATATGGAACGCTGGGTAAAACAAAAATAATGTGTCTTGGATATGTGTTGAAAAATGTTTTATTCTACGTCTCCTTTGGTTGTGTTACATTTTTATGTCGACCCCGCTAACATCTGTTTCTCTGGAACATGCTGAATATTATTCACGTTGCGTTCCAGATTTTCTATCGACAGTCGAATTGAAAGTGTCTGCTAAACTTGTTTTATTATGAGTATGCGTTTCTATTTTCTAACCAGTTGTCAATGAACACTTGCTGTTTTATCTATGTCGTACTGGACAACTTTATGTTTATTCTTATTATTTTTGTAATTTTATTTATTTATTTTTTTATATTTATTTTGTATTTATTTATTTATTTATTTTTTTTTAAATTTATTTTGTATTTATTTATTTATTTATTTATTTTTATTTATTTATTATTATTATTATTATTTTTTTTTTTTTTTTTTTTGGGGGGGGAGGGGGGATAAGAAAAACAGTGAAATGATGTATTTCATGTAAAATATTGAGCAATATGAAACTACGGTCATGTCAGAACTCGACAAGAGCATTTTTTTTAAACCAAGCTTGAGGTGAGAATAATGGAGTGTCAAAGTTTTCAATACATGGCTGAATGGCCAGATATTGCCACCTGTCATACCCGTCCTCTGATCACTCGTTGTCACTCGAAAAAGAGTTTTCCTTTCTTTAGCTTTGTTTTTCAATTTTATTGTTAGAGCGGAATTTCGCTTTTCCATTTTTTGGCAGTAATGTAGCATGATTCATGCATTTTTCTGTCTTGCACACGGCTCAGCTAAAAAAAATAAAAAAATAAATTCTCTCATTTTCAGAACAAAAGTCATAAAACAAAACATTCTCGCCTGGTAGAAAGAAACCTTGAGGTTTTGTTACATTTTAACCATCTACAACTTTGCAATAAGTTTACTATTCCCTTTTTTGTGCAATACATTCCGTAATAATACATATGCCGGTAAAACTTTGCAAAGGACTTGCAATAACTGTGCGACCCTCATATGAGTGGTTTTTTCCAATATAATTCCTATCAAGGCCTACAGTTATCTATGAGGATGTACTGCATTTCAACAAATTTTATTTATTTATTCATTTATTTTTTGCTATTTATCATGTCTAATGGTTTTATGTGTATTTTCCGTCATTAACGCTAGGTATTCCATAAAATAACAACAGATGACTGGCTGGCCAAATTAAATTCAATATTCATGTTTTATAATATCTTTTCATAATTCCATCCTATAGAAATCTGTCCAGCGCAGAGAACATTTTTATTATACCCTTAATATTGAAAGCGTCAAAGAGTTGTATTTGTCGATATTGTATAGAAATATATTTATGGACTTCGTGTGTGACTATATTGTGATTGTAAACATATTTATGCTTCATATATTCACCCATATCCGTATACTAAAGGAGCTTCGTATTATGAATATTAAAAAATATATATTGATTCTGAAAATGATTTTATCTTGTGTAAATTTGTGAAAGAAATCAGATATTCATACAGTGTAGGCCTACCGATGTTTGCTACATTTGTAGATAGATAGATAGTTGGGAGGTAGAGAGAAAGAGAGAGAGAGAACGTGGGAGAAAGAACAGTGAGAGAGAGAGAGAGAGAGGGCGAGAACAGTGAGAGAGAGAACAGTGAGAGAGAGAGGAGAGAGGACGAGAGGAAGAGAGTGCGTTTGTGTGTGTGTGTGTGTGGGTTGGTGTGTGTGGTGTGTGGAGAGAAATAGAAGCGGTTTGATAGGAATGAGGAGGTAATTAAGTTTAGTGAGAGTGATTGACACCATGAATATGTAAGGGGAAGTTTAACAGAAGAGCACGGAGAAGATGATTTATTTTTTACACTAATACGAAAAGAAAAATGACGAACAGGTTCGATACGAATTCTTTAGATGTCTGTAAAATACGTAAACGAGAAAGGAAACACAATGGCCCGAATTCACAAACGTGGTTTAGTTAGTCCATGGTCTAAATCAATTGTTTAAACCACGGATTTAGACCATGGTCTAAATTTTGGTATTCACAAACCACCTGATTTAGACCATGGACTAACTAAACCACGTTTGTGAATTCAGGCCAATGTTTTGTTGCCCTTGGTCTAACAGCAGCTGGTCCAATTCTCTGATGGACTATGGTCTAGTCCGCATTGGCTACGCCAATTTGGTCTACCAACAATTTAGTCTAATTTACTCTTGCTCTAATACATACTTGGTCAGATTCTCAGTTGGTTTAACGTCCACTTGGTCTAATTGTCAATTCGTATAACAGGCAAACGGTCTAATTGTATTTTCGTCTAATTCCCAAATGAATGTTTGGTCTATTACCAATTTGTTACAGGAATTACTAAGTGGTGTTCGACCTTGTGGACATTAGACGAAATGGGAATTAGACAAACTGGTAAATAAACGAAGTGCCATTTAAACAAAGGGGTAATGGGATGAACTGTTTTAGACGAAATGGAATTAGACCATTTCGGATGAGACGAAAATCAGGCATTAGTCAAAGTCGGTTAAGACCAAATAGCAATTTACCATTCAAAAGTCTAGGGGAGTAATAAATTGTTGGAAAGGATTTTTCAAGTTAAATGCACATGCAATACTAATAATTTGTTTGAATTATTAACTAACCCAAACATATTTCATGGACGTAATCAAATTTAAAATGTTTTTCAGAATGTTTTTTTTTATGTTTTGTTTTATTGTGAAATGTCGTGAAACGTATTGCAAAAAAATATTGCATCCTTCTAATTGACAATATCATCATATAAGCTGGACTAGAATTAGGACTATGAATTATCATTCCAAATGTAGACTCGGTCATCATCGTCGGATTTTTGTTTTTATTTTTTTTGACAAACTGGGTTAGATAACAACAAAGCAATTGTGCAGTACATTTGGAATTCGTCTAAAGCATCTTTCTATCTCCCTAAAATTTATTTTCTCTCTGCCACCTCTCTCTTTCTCTCTCTCCCTTCTCTCTCTCTGCCTCCCTCCTTCTCTCTCTCTCTCTCTCTCTCTCTCTCCTCTCTTTCTGTTTTTCTTTACTCCACTTATTCAACTGATGCCGTCCATTATTTTCCCATCTCGCAAAAATAAATGAACAAACAAATAAATAGATAAAAAATAAGACGAACAAAAGTAAGAATAACATACAGAATGTAAAACTTTTTATTTTGAACAGTTAAACAATATATAATTACAAATAAATTATATGACAGTCTTGAACAGTAAATGCTCAAAAAATCTCAAAATATACAACTACATTGATACAAAAATGAAAACATAGAATGCTTTCAACATTATAAACACCAACAAATATATAATTTCTAGCTCAGGAGGGCGATTACCATTTTCATTATTAAATAATATTGCATATCAACCAACAGAATTACTGCAAAGACAAGATTAAGTATTGTTTTTCATATCTAGCATCAGCTTCCAAGAGCAAGTATACATGTATTGTTACACTTGTATACAATTATAGTGATACAGTTGTGACAAAATACAACTATGGAAATAAAAGGTCACTAATTAACACCCCTACTTGCTGTGGTTGCTTTATCTCTGTATATGCTAATGAACTAATAAAATCATGGTAATGAATGTCTGTAAAATGCTTCATAGTATTAGATGACTTTAAAATCGCCAATATAGCACACACATCATGTGCCTGCAGAGTAATATGCAGCAGGAATCACAATACAAAACACTTTTCCATTTTATTTAAAAATTAAACAGAGAAAAGAACAAAATTATTATTCACATTCACTAATTTTGCTAATTAGGCATGTTACCGCCTTTTATATCGTACATGTATCTCGGAGAAGAATAATGAAAAACATTTGCAGCCCAATTTTGGTAGGAATCTGTAGAAAAGGGTCCGAGATATGACAACATGAATGCCTAATTCGTCTTAAAAGTAAATGTATCATTAGCCTGTATGGTTTTAAACTGTTAGAACCAAGCCATTAATACAATGACTTGAAAGGGGTTAATTAAAAATGTAGCTTTTCATGTGGTCACATCTCGGACCCTATTGAATCAATTTCTACACATGAAAACTTGGGCTGCAAATGTTATACTGTAGAGTTTTAGAGCTTATATGTACATTATGTGGAGGAAAACATCACGTTTGCTCATTGAATACAATATTTTCATACTATTACTGCAAACAAAAAGTAAATGTACTATTGAATTTGAGGGACTAATGTTATCTGATGCTTGAAATATTTCAACAAAAACACTTACAATAGGGCTACTAAGAAAACTTTAACATTACATTGTATTATCAAAGGTGCTCACAGAATGACATTGATAAATATATGTACCTAAAAATGTGCAAAATTGAACCTAGGTAAGTATCAATAGGATAAAACGAAAAAGAAGATAATTTGGAAAGACAAAAGGAAGAGGCTTGCAGTTCAGGGGCCAGCACCTCCTTAAAAGATGCTTATTTCAAATGGATAGATGATTTATAAAAGGCTGTGTTATGTTATTATAAAATAGACACATGGATCCTAATCAAATGATCGGTTGAGAGCGGATCATGTGACATACCATTTCTACTGCAGCATGTAGCAATTGGAAGCAGTGATCATACATGCTTGTATCTCTCGCCCCTGCATGTTATATTGCAACCCAA
>CALNVZ010003426.1:33069664-33096417 GCA_940671915.1 Paracentrotus lividus
TGATGCATCATGCACCATCACTGTCCTTGTTGCAGAAAGAGCATCTGCATCAAGATTTCCCAAGCACGCAGCAAATATTGAATTTTCATGGATTCAATGTGAACATCTATAACAAGACCTAAATATGATCTATATAACTTTAGGTCCTTGACTAAATCACGTTCAATTGGATTTTTTCTTCTTCAAGTTTAACCCCTGATGGCAAAGTATCTTAATCCCACATGGGTTCTATGGATCCCATCTTGGTTCCATATGGACTAATATTGCCCATATGAATCCCACATGGGAAACAAATGGCTGTTGCTACATGGGTCCCAGATAGGCAAAAACCATCTGTCACCCACATCTTTATATCTGAGCCCCTATGTACCACACAAATCCAATGTGGGTTACAGATGGGTATTATCTGGGCCCATACATGTATGTACTCTCTAAATTTTGACGATCGAAAATCTCAATCCAACCCGGGAGTGAAAATATTTTCACTCTGTAGGACGGACAATTCAATCTAAATAGATTGATTATCAGGAGATTTCCATA
This sequence comes from Paracentrotus lividus, assembly GCA_940671915.1. Classification (NCBI taxonomy): domain Eukaryota; kingdom Metazoa; phylum Echinodermata; class Echinoidea; order Camarodonta; family Echinidae; genus Paracentrotus; species Paracentrotus lividus. The sequence continues at coordinate 33,070,205 of CALNVZ010003426.1, forward strand.
ATATAATTCTCAACTGTTCAAGGAGTGACAAGCCATTCACTCCTTTTGAAGATTGAAAGGTTTGACCAATCAGAAAGATGCATTTATCGTAAATCTTCACCTAGCACGTCACGTGATCATAAAGTGACGGCCTTTCTCTCCGCGCTGTGTGACTGACTGAATCAGCGGCGAAAGTGGAGCCGGAGATTTTGCAGGTTTTAGAAGATTTTGATCAAGATATCGTAGAGATATTTTAAGGTAAGGACCTGTTTTCATTTATAATCAATTCTACTTTGTTTTTGCAAGTAAGAAATGAAGGAAGTGTGAAATTTTCAGCGATTTTTTTTTCCCCCCAGTTCAGGCTTGGTCGTCTGGACTGTAGACCCGACCAGTAGGCCTACAGTCCCCGTCGCCTTCGGCGCAAGCGCTGTCTATAGTTATCTGGACTATTGCGCTGCATTATTAAGCCGTGCCCCCGTGTGTGCCACATCGTTATAGTACATTCATGCATGTATGAAGGAAGTGCCTAACAGTCTGCACACCTAAAATTTGACTTCAATTTCAATAAAAAAGTGAAATATAATTTTAAGATTCATCAAGTTATTCCATTCTTCATATTCTAAAGATCAATGAAGTAAAAACATTATAAGAAATCATTTCAACAAGAAGTCAAGATCAATGGTTTTTTTTAACGACTTTTCGACGGGCTTGTCATTTTGTGTAGGATACTAGTTCATGACAACATGTAGTACCCACGTCTGCACACTAACTCATTTTGAACGCAAATCAAGTGAACACAAGTTTTTTACTTTCACTTTTTGAGAATGGTTGAGATATTCAGGAGAGCGAATAAAACTTGCTGTAAGCCATTGTTAATCAATTATTTTCAGTTTATTTTTTATTTATTTATTATTTATTTTTTTCATTTATTTTTTTTGGGTGCATCAAAAAGGATTGTGATTTAGATTGAAGGTTAATTAGGTTGATATTCGATAACAAATTGTAGTGAAATTTGTACTGGCAAGAGCGTAAAAGCTCTAATTAAGAGGCTCACAAACAAATAAAGATTACTTTAATTTTTTTTTACACGTATCAGAATGAGAGATATCATAATCTGGCCTGACTTGCAATTCCACTGAACAAATTACCATTCATCAAGTTCCTTCCTCTTAAACAATGTAGTTAATCATGATGATTGTGCCATACATATTCGATATGTTAATCCAGCAGTTATTAATGTTTTCCCCAAGAAGACATCAAATTTGAATCTATCAAGAGCAATACGAAAGGGATCTGAAGGAAATTGCAATAGGAAGGATTGGCGTGCGGTCCAAACGATTGCAGTTAACCAATTTGGAAACTTCATTCTTGGCACGATGTGAAGTTTTAAATGTAAAAAAAAACAGCTCAAATATAATAGAATATTTTAAATACATTCACTACTCCCACCTACCACATTTAAGCCTATTTTTTAAATAGCACACAAAAAAAAAAAGCACCAAATTTTCAATTTTTGGATTTTGGTGTGTATGATTCACTAATAATGAGCGAACTACAACAATCTTTCGGTCCAATTTAATTCACTGATTGAACTCTTTTTTCTGCAGGTTGATGTAAAATTTATACTAGTATGCTAGGCATACAAATTGCAAAAGAAGATAATTTAAGTAAAAGTGCAAAAAGACGGATTTGCACCCGGCAAATGCAATACACTATTTATATTCATATCCACATGCATTAAAAAAATATCATATTCTCAGCAAACAATAAATTAGATGGCCTGGGCTAAGAATCACTGATTGGTGATGACTTCTGACCAACAACAGCCCAGTAACAACTCGACACGATTACTCTTGTATGTTTATATCCAATCCCATGTAGCATTAATAAAAATCATAATTCTCGACACATAACATACATTCAGATGTGCCTGGTGCTAAAGAACACTGTTGGTATCGACTTCTGACCAACAACAGTCGATAACACACTCACACAGATATTTGCAATTTATCAGTGCACACGGCCGTTAACGTACATTTGCCTAGAAGAATATCATCAAATAATAACGCGCGAATGCATTTTAATAACTTCTGCTTAAAACATTATGCATTTAAATATTTTTTTTAAGTGCGTGGCACATAATTTTTCTATCTTACTAACTCTAAATTTGTTTTTTCCACATAATGGATGTACAAACTGAGGTACAAGATAGACGTGCAAGATGACCTTCATGGCAGCACCAACTTCAATAGGGAATATTCCTGACGAATGAAAATCGATGGAGGAATCGGCAACCTCGTAAGAATCTTAGAAGATAACAAATTATATATAGGTCGTATTCACAAAAGAATTTAATACCTGATAATATTTGCTCGAACTAAGTCCTGTGATGAAAGCATCAAACAATTTTTGTTTTATCTTCTTAAAATTAGCTTTACAGCTGAACAGGGTAAAACAAGGTTTAAAGAAGGCAGCTTCAACCTGATGACTCCTGTTCAAGTGTTCTCGTAAAAAGTTCATAGTTTGAAGAACAGGAAACCAGAATAAAGTTTTCTTCGATGTAGACATGAATCCCGGACTAAATTAAATATTTCATGAATGTGGACATATTCATTCAGTAACGGGGGGGGGGTGGCTCTCGGAAATCCGGGTGTAAATATACGCAACCAGAAAATCAAGAAAATTGTTTTTTTTTCTTTTAGGAATAACTGCGATGCAATATTTTTGTTATCCATAGTGTCGTTTTGTTAAGTCAAATATCAGATGACCTAAGAAAAAAGTGGTCAAAATTGAGAGCATAATGGCTGAATTGGGTTATTTTTCGCCACAAAACAAAGATCGCTTAAGTGTATTTGAACACTCTGGTCACGCATGCTTCAAATGGTTCTAAGTGGATCCTCCTGCAGGATCTGTAAATATCCCTCGGTAAAGAATCTCTGTGGGAGCATTTAGGACTTTAGATAGTAGGTTGAGACCATGAGCTGATTCGTAAGATATATATGTATTTCCGACTTCACCTAATGAGATTCCCAAATGCTGAACGAAAAACTGAACTTCAACGCCAACAAAACTCCCCAACCAAAGATACCACAGCAGCGAAGATAGGGCCAGTGAGTTAATTCTAGGGACTTCAATAATTTTAACAAAATGATTGGTAACCACGCTCCATTCTACCAATGAGATACAGACATGTATGGCCATTTTTTAATTTAAATTTTTTTTTTATTGCACTGGCACTGTGTCAGGAAATCATCAGAACAGAATACTAGCTATGGCCAAGATCGCGATCTTCAGAAAAGTTTCTAATACTTGAATGATGCCATTCACGCCCCGGATCTGTTTCAAATTTCAGTAATCGGTCAACCGTTTGGATGCACGACTTTTTCAAGAGATTACGTATACTGCAACTGCCTTACGTGTAAGCTTAATTATCGGTAGCCATAACAGTAATATTTCGAATAATATCTACCGGAATGGAACATTTTCAGCTGTAAATTCAGCCAGGGGTTAATAGAAAAATATAAGCTGTTTAATTCTGAATACCAAACCAGAAAAGTTTGAACAAAAAAGAAATGAACATCCCGTTAACGTTGAGACAAACTGCTAAGTGTATATGTTGGGATGAAAGTTGTTTCAGAGGTTGTCGAAATGTAACGTCTAACCAGTTGTTAGTTTTCCAGAAGCAGTTACTAAATAAGATAACGAAATGGAATATTGATAAATTTTCCCTAATTGCAAAACTTGGCCGTACGACCGCAAGTGGAAGAAGATTTTTATTTGGCAGCGTAATTTGATTAACTGTTGAGAATAATTTGAATTGTTTAAACATTAAAATCTTTCATACACACAGGAAAACCCTTTTACAAACAGGAATCCGAGTTATCAAATACAGACAACTATTCGTACCAAACACGAAACCTAAGAAAGACGACGATCAGTTGCTAATCGAACTCTGCGAAACATGAAGATCAATAGAGGCACCATTGACTTGCTTAACAGTGACATAAGAGGAATGTAGTATTTAATCAACATTTATTCTTATATGCTACAAGATAAAGATCAAGACATTAGATTTGCAAATCTGTGTTACTAGGTATACATTGCTCTTCAATACTAAAGCACTGTTGGCCGATGCATTCAAAACCATGCAGGTTTTTTTTTCCGATAACTTCAGTAGAAGTAAAAAAGTGATAATTATTTCCTAAACCTTTGGCTGACTTCATTAATTGAAATAAAGAAGCGGTAATACATAAATACAATTGCACATGTATGAGATTTATTAGAAATTGTCAAGTTTGCATTTCTAAAATGCTTAAAGTCTTCTTTTACTCTTGTGACATAAAATTGAGCAACTCATAACCTGCGGTAATAGCAAGATCTAATCCAACAAGATTATTGTGAAGCTATAGTATTAGTTTAGTCATTCTTAATCTATGCCATTAGCATCTATTTTGGCAGGAGACCTCCTGTGTCCTGTTTGTTCTGGTTTTACATCCTCCACAAATCCAGCAAGTCGCCGAAAGACCAATAAAGGCAGGCAGGTACGCAAAGGAGTCCGTGCCAGTAAGCAAGAAGCCATTGCATATCGGTTCAACAAAAAACCAGTAAGATATGATGAGTGTAGGTTTTGTCAAATTATTGAGCAACCGTCACGTGATGGCTTATCCTCAAACATTGATTTCATGCGGAATCATTTAATATGATGGATGCTGTCAATGAATTGTTTTTCAATAAATCATCACTGTGAAATGGCTTTAGATCACCATTGTAGATAAGAATAGAACAAAGACATGACAATCCTGTTTTTGCCACTCGTGTCATATGGTTGACATTTACATAGTATTTAATCAACGACGCTGGCATCCACCAACTCAAAATAATCGATGTCAAAAGTTGGGCATGCCAGAAAGGTCTATCCTTAGTGTAAACAGGCAGCAAAATTTAGGTGCACAAAATTAGGGTCAGGGTTAGTGTTACGGTTACGTTACCTGCTTACACTAAGGATTGCCAAGAGTGGCAGTGTAAAAATTTTCTTGCTGACCATCAAATAAAATCAGTAGTTCTTAAAACCCTGGTCAATTATTCTTTGAGATGATCTTATTTATAAAGCTTTCACTTCAATCTGTAAGGGAAGAATTAATGAAATACACTTAGAAATAAAATGTAACGAGCCGTTTTAATCTGAGCGGTTAGGGTGGCGTAGCTAGTGGATGCGGTACATGGAAAAGTTGATGATTTTGTAGCAGGTACGGTCTGAACTTACAAGCCCTGGTAGCGGATATTTGGGTCCGAAGCGGTACAGGTACCCAACCATAAACTCGGTCATTGGTGAGAGGTACAAAGGGTACAAATATCAACAAATGTTGGTCATTTTGACCATCAATGCATAAACTCCATCTTATGACATGGCGCTTAGATGAGTAATACAAGTAAGTGAATTGAGATTGAACAAAAAGCACTGATGAAACGAATTTATAATTTATTTATATTAATTTTTTTATTCTTTTATTTATATATTTTTAGCAATATAGGTAGGAACAAGATGTTGCAAGTGCAGCAGAGGAACAACAGAGAATGTAATCCACATTGAAGTGTCCCTCTTGTTTTTATGCCAGCCATACTTCAATGAAGAACTTATTCCATAATTATATTCAAACAGTGTTATACACGTCTATTAAGCAAGGACATTAGTGTGACAATTTTTATATAGCACATTTCCATAGAGGCATTCCTAGAACCGCACCTTGCTTAGAACCTATTGGATTGTTGTTGTTAATTGACATTTATTTAATGACAAACAAGCTTGTTGATAGCGTAGATTGATTACAGTAACTGTAATTCAAAATGGTAAAAAAAATAGAACTCCTTTTTTGATAGCACATAGATTTGATGGGTTTTGAGACCACGATATGTCACAAGGATTTTCATTTGGTCAAAAATTGTGATTGAGTATTCAATGTCCCAGTGTGGCATGTTGATTAAGTTTCATGCAATAGATACAAGTTCGCAATCCTCGCTACATTGTTCTAAGAGTAATGTTGTGTACGTCGCTGAGGCCATAAGGGCGTATTGACACTCAAAGAGGTCCCGTGTGAACCATAAGGGCGCTAATACCGATTGACGTTTGACAGCAATGCCCCTTATGCTTTAAACGGAAATATCTTGATCGCAAGTAGCGCCCTATGGCTCTCAACAGACGATATGTTTCTTCATTTCTTAGGCACAGACATAAAGTGGCCCTGCTGTTATTCATGCTTTGTTTTATATTTTAAGAAATTTAAACATTGTTATCGTCCATACATGAATGAATATGGTTGTTATCGTAATATGACAGAGTGTAGAACACATAGATAGTCATACTATGTTTAAGTTGTTCAGCGGAAAATTAAACATCTTATTAACTGGTTTCCTAAAAATAGCGCAGGCCAAAAAAGGCTAATGAGACTGATCAGTTTTCTCTCATGATAATATAGAACCCAGTAAATATATAAATTATGAATATCAGAATTAACATGTACGCATTGCAAATAGCAATGAGGCAGCGCTTTACTCTTGTAGGTATCATTGCAGTAACTGAAATATACTAATAGGGGTACTGCATTGCCGTTCATATCAATCTTGCTGGCACTTTTGACACCACCAGTTTGGCACTTATATCAGTGTATGTAAGTGAAGATCATGTAATTTAGAAAGTTGATAAGTAGTGAATAGTTACAATTGTTAACGATAAGATTGCATAACTTATGAAGAATGTGTTTTTAAATTGTACCATTTGCTTGTTTGAGTAGTCAATCGGATATAGATTGAAAATGAAAAACTCTTATCAGATCTATAAAGATTGAATATAGTCAATGCCCTTAAGATGAAAATTTCTCATATCAAATAGAGTGAAGAAAATTTCGAATCTAATAGATGAGGTTTTCAATCGTTTCCAGATCTAAACTAGTCATCTTGTCTAAAGATTGATTTTCAATCTAATTGACTTTTCTCCTCAGGACAACTTGGAAGGATTTGAAAACTAATTTAGATTGAATTTCTCATCTAATTAAGAAGTTACCACAATCCAATGTGGTAAAGATGGATATTTCTAGATGGGGCTAAGAGAGAATATGTATACGGACCAATATTGGGTTTATAGGCCACATATATCTCATAAAAGTACAGATGGGTAATTTGTATATGGGACAATGCAAGATGGTTATCGGTATGGAACAGATAAATAGCCACAATATTGCTTACTGTCTGTGATAATGTGTACAAAGGTGCTGGTCAAACACAGTTAATTTTTCTAATGATTTCCACTAGAACAGATTCGGTGTGAAGAATAGGTGCAGAAAGTAACCCATTATGTGAGATCTCCACCTAAAGCTGTCAGTTGGGTTATTCCCAAGTCCACGACCCAATGTACCTGTCATCTATGTCTGTTAAATCTAATTTAGGCTGAACCAAAGAGACAATTGCAAAGGAAAAAAAAAAAGAAAATTCAGTTCGACAGTACGACAGATGAGTACACTACTCTGTATTAGTCCAGGGTCAAGCGGATTCCGATGTGGAATAAGGACTGAAAAATGGCACACTTCCTGCAAAGCATTATGATGGCTTCTCATTTGCACAACATAGAAGGTGTGGAGATTTACGAGTCCAACAGTCTGCTTCTTGAATTGAGAAAGGTGGTCTTAAAGGCGAACGCAGGCAAAAGAGCATAAATAAGGGATAGCAAGAAACCAAACTCTCTGACAGATAACCATCATGGGTACCTCAAGAAGTAATATAGCATCACAAGACAATTAATAAGTCGTACAATTGTCTACATGCAGTGATCTATTATCGCATACAATAGGAAGCCTAATGTAGAAGTCACACACATCTGTATTACACCACCTCCATATCGGCCAGAGAGAATCAAAGTAAGGCTTGAAGACTCACTAAAATCTGAAAATGGAATCATATTCAAAAGAAAAAAAGAAGAACGTCAAAGAGAGTAAAGGGTGAAGAGAACTACTCACTCAAGTCAAGAACATCTAGGAAGCACTCATATTCGGATGACAGTAGGTGCAAGAAAGCATGAGGAACTTGCTAAGAGGAAACCTGAGAATACATCAAGATTTCTCAAGCAAACAGCAAATATTCAATTTCATGATGCAATGTGAACATCTAAACAAGACCTAACTATCAGTTGGTGTCCCTGTAACCCTACCCCTTGTCTTGTGGAATGGAAACGATTATTTAGCAACAAAATTTGTCAAAAATTCTGCTCGATAACACATGAAGTTGTATGCTGCTTTTAAAAGCTCATTCGGACAGGTATACCCTTTCTTGGCCTTAAAACACCTTGCCTGTAAAGGATCATTTATCATGGTATATTTATGAAATTCCAAACCATCCAATGTACATGAATATTTATTATTCATTTCAGAATATGGGCTCGCTGAAGAAACAGGAATTTTTCTCAGGAATCATATTCCTGTTGACATTTCAGTTCTTATATGCGATGCCCAGCAAGGGCCTTTATCAAGCAATAAAAGGTCAATCTGGGTACTACATTTGCGAGCGATGCACCCAATTGGGTGTACATTCAATCTAAAGTAACTCTTCCTTCAGTGGATTCCCCTCTACGTACAGATGACTTGTTCTCGCAGCTGGCGTATAAAAACCATCAAATAGGATGCCCCACTACTTGACATACCTGTCAATTTAGTTCTCAGTTTCCATTGGACTACATGCATCTCATTTGTTTAGGGGTGACTCGCAGATTAATAATGCTGTGGAAGAAAGGACTGCTGAATTGTAGAATAGGTGTATTTCTATCCAACATTCTGCCTGCTGAGACGTACCAAAACTTCTTGCTTCTATCAGCTGCTGTACATTTCTTGCTCAGCCCATCTCTGTGCCAGCCTCTTCAACTAGATCATGCCCTTGTGCTTCTTGTCAACTTTGTTAAGCATTTCAAAGTTTTGTATGGGAAAGAGAATGTTGTGTTTATACATGTAATGTACACAGCCTAATCCACCTTCAACAAAGAAGTCTAGCCTGGACGACCCTCTGTTAAACGGGAATTTCCTGCCACTGTGGAAGCGGCCCGCGATTTCATCCATGCGAGCGGCTTTAAGGTCAGAGGACAATGCGGCGTAGGACATGTGAATTAATGCTGAATTAGGGCAAATACATGGGCCTCCATTTAGTGGGCAACAGACACCTATATGTAGGAATGCTGATATTCATATGGAGTCTCATAACCATTCTTCTGACTTGGAACCAGAGCAAGTTCAGCAGGAGCATGATGAGATTGATTCTCATTCTGATTTATCAGGATATCACTGTGTCTACGAGAATGAAGATACATGTACACAAGGAGCTGATAGTGACGGTGAGGATTCTGGAGAAACATGTATAGAGTGAACGTTTGTGTGAGTGGGTGAATGAGTTTCAAAGTCAAGTTTCCCATGCTGCCCTTGCAGGTCTATATAGCTGCACTGCGTCCCAAATTTCCAAACCTCCCCAAAGATCCGAGGACACTGTTATATCCACAGATATAAACCTTACTATACACAAGTTAGCTGTTGGGGAATATTATCATTTCCGGCTAAAAGACAGGATAGTGGCAAAACTTGCAACGAATAGAAACAATGATGAGAGTTCAGAACAAATTCTGCTTGATATCAACATTGATGGTTTGCCCGTTTTTAAAAGCTCCTCGGGAAAGGTATGGCCCATTCTTGGCCTTATAAACACCTTGTCTGTAAAGGATCCATTTGTCATTGGTATATTTTATGGAAATTCCAAACCATCCAAAATACATGAATAATTTGTTATTCTTCATTTAGTATATGGACTCGCTGAAAGAAACAGGAATTTTTTCTCAGGAATCAATATTCCTGTTGACATTTCAGCTTTTATGTGCGATGCTCCAGTATGGGCCTTTATCAAGCAAGTAAAAGGTCATTCTGGATACTACATTTGTGAGCGATGCACACAACATGAGTTGTACATTCAATCTAGAGTAACTCTTCCTTCAGTGGATTCCCCTCTATGTTCAGACGACTTGTTCTCGCAGCTGGCGTACAAAAACAATCATATCAGACCCTCCCCACTACTTAAGATACCTGTCAATTTAGTTTCTCAGTTTCCATTGGACTACATGCATCTCGTACAGATGACTTGTTCTCGCAGCTGGCATACAAAAACAATCATATAGGACCCTCCCCACTACTTAAGATACCTGTCAAGTTAGTTTCTCAGTTTCCATTGGACTACATGCATCTCATTTGTTTAGGGGTGACTCGCAGATTAATAATGCTGTGGAAGAAAGGACCGTTCGACTTGCAGAATAGGTGGGAGAGCGATCAGTGAAATTTCAGAGAGTCTGATTTTTCCGAAGGGTTTCATCCGAAGAGAATTTGCCTGGAAGCCAAGGTCTTTGATAGATCTTGAGAGATGGAAAGCCACTGCATATAGGCAATTTCTTTTGTACAAAGGCCCAGTATTTCTATCCAACATTCTGCCTGCTGAGATGTACAAAAAATTCTTGCTTCTATCAGCTGCTGTACATTTCCTGCTCAGCCCATCTCTGTGCCAGCCTCTTCTACTAGATCATGCCCTAGTGCTTCTTGTCAACTTTGTTAAGCATTTCGAGGATTTGCATGGGAAAGAGAATGTTGTGTACTTTTGTACACAGCCTAATCCACCTTCAACAAAGAAGTCTAGCCTGAAAGACCCTCTGTTACAGAGGAATTTCCTACCACCGTGGAAGCGGCCCACGACTTCATCCATGCGAGCGGCTTTAAGGCCTAAGGACAATGCGGCATAGGGCATATGAATTAATCCTGAATTAGGGCAAATACATGGGCCTCCATTTTATAGTGAGCAACAGACACCTACATGCTGGAATGCTGATATTCATATAGTCTCATCACCATTCTCCTGACTTGGAACCAGATCAAGTTCAGCAGGAGCATGATTAGATTGGTTCTTATTCTTATTTATCAGAATATGTCTATGTCTATGAGAATGAAGATACATGTATACAAGGAGCTGATAGTAAAAGTGAAGATTCTGGAGAAACATGTATAAATGAACGTTTGTGTGAGTGGGCAAATGAGTTTCAAAGTCAAGTTTCCCATGCTGCCCTTGCAGGTCTAATAGCTGCACTGCGTCCCGAATTTCAAAACCTCCGTAAAGATCAGAGGACACTGTTATATCCACAGATATAAACCTTACTATACACAATAGCTGATGGTGAATATTATCATTTCAGGCTAAAAGACAGGATTCTGGCAAAACTTGCAACGCATATAAACAATGATGAGAGTTCAGCACAATTCTGCTTGATATCAACATTGATGGTTTGCCGCTTTTTAAAATCTCATCGGGACAGGTATGCCCCATTCTTGGCCTTATAAACACCTTGCCTGTAAAGGATCCATTTATCATTGGTATATTTTATGGATATTCCAAACCATCCAATGTACAAGAATATTTGTTATTCTTCATTCAGGATATGGAAACAGGAATTTATTTCTCAGGAATCAATATTCCTGTTGACATTTCAGCTTTTATATGTGATGCTCCAGAGAGGGCTTTTATCAAGCAAATAAAAAGTCATTCCGGATACTACAGTTGCGAGCGATGCACCCAACATGGGGTGTACATTTAATCTAGAGTAACTATTCCTTCAGTGGATTCTCCTCTACGTACAGATGACTTGTTCTTAAATAATCATCAAATAGGATGCTCCCCACTTCTTGAGATACCTGTCAATTTAGTTTCTCAGTTTCCATTGGACTACATGCATCTCATTTGTTTAGGGGTGACTTGCAGATTAATAATGCTGTGGAAGAAAGGACTGTTGACTTGTAGAATAGGTGGGAGAGCGATCAGTGAAATTTCAGAGAGGCTGATTTTGCGGAAGGGTTTCATCCCAAGAGAATTTGCCTGAAAGCCAAGGTCTTTGATAGATCTTGAGAGATGGAAAGCCACTGGATACAGGCAATTTCTTTTGTACATGTACAAAGGCCCAGTAGTTCTATCCAACATTCTGCCTGCTGAGATGTACCAAAACTTTTTGCTTCTATCAGCTGCTGTACATTTCTTGCTCAGCCCATCTCTGTGCCAGCCTCTTCTACTAGATCATGCCCAAGTGCTTCTTGTCAACTTTGTGAAGCATTTTTGAGGATTTGTTTGGTAAAGAGAATGTTGTGTACATTTGTACACAGCCCAATACACCTTCAACAAAGAAGTCTAGTCCAGGATTTTGACGAGTATTATGGAGAGTCTTTCTTCTTGATTATTGACGAAAGTGTTGTCGATTATAAGGGATGAACCAATAGTAAACAGAGCAGTATCTTCTTTTTGTGGTGGGGGGGGCGGGGGGGAGATGATGATCTATTCATCATCCCCACACCAACAAAAGAAAGTGAGTCCAGCTCTACGCCATTGTCACAGAGCAAGATGAGGGATTGGAAGAACCACACTTTCTGGAGCATAACCATCATGATGAGCCCTCTAAAGATAATACTCTAGCATCACAATGGTCGCTGGCAATTGTCAACATGCAGTGATCTGTTATATAACAACACAATAAGGAACCTAATGTATGCAGTCAACGCAACATAATGTATTCACCATCTTCAGATTGGTTTAGAGGTATTGAAGAAAGGCTTGGAAGACTCACTAAAATCTCAAAATGGAATCGTACTTTGAAAAGAAACAAAGAACGTTCAAAAGAAGAAAAGGGTGAAAAGACTTCTTCCACTCATGTCAAGGCCATCTTGAAAGCACCCATATTCGGGATGACATAGAAGGTTTGTAGAAAGCATTAGGAAGCTTGGCACTCCTACTAGACCTACATCAAACATGCCATCTCCCGACAAGGCTGTCTTTCAACCTGAGAATGCACTCTTCAATGTGCTGAAACCTAATAAATTGAAGAAAAATGAGATGAGATTCACACCTATGGTAAAAAAAAAAAAGGAAGGCACTGACTTGTGCAGCCCCTTCTTTGTTTTGTCTCATGCAGCCTTCTTATGATAAAATCGACTGAAATTTTTAAGTCTCAGAGCCATCAAACGATACTCTCCCAATCTAAGCCAGGTTGGTTGTATGAGAGTGTCATCAACGAGTACATACGGTGCATCAGCAACAAGCATAGACATATTCTGTGCATACCAGTATGACTATGGCTATTTTACAGCATGAAATTTACAGCCCCTAGACACAGTCTGCAAACTGATGGAAAGAGTTGTGGAGTCCTCAGTTGCTGGTATGCAAAACCAGATTTTCGAAGGGCATTCACTTTTGGCAGACATCGGGTTCCACATCCAATAACTATCAGATTTGTCAAGTTTTCTGAAAGGGAAACGGTGTTGCGTGCCTTTTATCCCTTTATAATTCACATGCAGCAAAGTCTAGAAGGAAGCAAATTCGTGAAAAAGCTGCTGCTGGAAATTATGATGGGAGTGTTGAGAAAGATGACCCACTGCATAAACTATCCGTACAGACCTGCCAAGACAAATGAAGATCAAGAGAAGCAAACTAGCTTCAAAGGCTTACGACTTGAGAAAGCAACTTGGGATTCTAACAAGAATAAAGAATATTGGCACCGACGTCATCCTTCAAACAAAAAGGGGAACAGAAGACTAGAAAAAATTTAAGCAATAGCTATGTCATTGTACTTGAAGGACTACAAAAAAACCCAACAAAACACTAACTGGTTGTAGTAGGTTTTGTAAGAGGATGATCCATCCATGGGTGTAGAAATGTGTTGTACCTGGAGCTGAAAACTATGTTCAGTGTTAGATGTAGTGTTGTTTTAATACTAGTGTACTCTATACCTTTCAATAGCAGCAAGTCCATTTCTAACAATATGTTATCACTGGGGCTTTGAACTAAAAATGCAAGTCCAAAGAAACTTTTAACAAATAATGTACATTCTCTCCACACAGGAGTAAAGACCTACATGTCAACATGTACCCCACAAAGACTGCTGAGATACCGCCACAATCATCCAGTTCTTTGTGCTGATGCCTTGAAGTTTCGTGATGTTTCTGATGAGGCCAAAGATACGCTGACTAACCTCTTCTCAAGGAAATATGGACCAACCCAGGCAGTTGAAGCGATGAAGCATAAGCATCAGGTCAAATTTGGGGATATTTACCACCTGAAGGGGGCCGACCGAGCAATCTGCCCTGATATTTCCTTTGCCCATATCCATAGTTTAATAACAAAAAATCGTAACTTAAAGTTCAGCCAAATTAAAATGCCTAAATATTGTTGGGCTATTTAGTTGCAACCAATTTGGGATATGAAATTCTGTCCAAATGCACATATTTACTTCTTAATCATTTTAACAGCGAAGAAACGCTGTCAGAACCACAAAGATAGGGAAGAAAGAGACAGAAGTACATGTAAGCATCTAACCCTACCTTCTTGTAGTGAAAAGAATTGCCACAGGAAATGTAATGACAAACTTTAGAAGCGAAAAGACATGAAATAAGAGTCAAATTTTGGAGTAATGACTACAGAGCAAGAAGGGCATGGCTTGCAGCCAATGTCATTGAAAATGAAAAGCGGTCTAAAACTACCAATGAAGCTCCATGGCGTTGCAACAAATGAGTATGGCATTTTGGTGAAACTGTTTTCTGCAAGATATTTTTTTTAACACTCTAGGTCTCAAAAGTGCTGTACACTCAGCATCGAAAACAATGACAAAGGTACAATGTAGACAACATTCAGTTCTTTTGGAAATAATAAATGAGATGATACAAAGAAGAGAAAATGCAAACCGTAATTTAATTAATTGTTTACTTCAATTTTTCATCGTTAAATTGTGTGACTAGACAAAATGAGCAAATGTGGTAAGTTGACTTTTCATTTTCTCTCTTGCAAGTCTTGTACATGTAGTATGATATAAATCAAATATGCCATGCACTCTTTTCGAAGTATTAAAATTATGGATTCCTCAGTGACAGAAATAGCACTATTCCTCCCACCTTGGTCTCCATAATTTCACTGGAACTCCTCAATGCATGGTATTTTTTATTACTGTTATGTCTAGGTACCTTAATTTTCTGAGTGGAACAAAGACCTCTGGGACCAATTTGTGAAATTACGCCCGTAGGTACACTTACTGGCAGAAGTGGGTGCTCTCCAGGTTTGAAGCTACAATGTATTTACCTGGAGTTTGGGTCCGAACTTTGTGACCACAAACTCCACAGATGAAATCTGAAAGCAAGAACAATGTCTGGTGCTTTGCTTGGGACCCAAATTTCTATCAAAGTTCCAAAATTCCAGGAGCATAGTGACTCTAGCTGTCCTTGCAGTAGTATACAGAAGAAGACCCAAACTTCTTGTCAAAGGTATTGGAATAGGGAAAAAGTATTCAGACTGCTTCCAACCAAAAGAAGTGGCAAAATTCTTTTGTCATATGTGGACGATAAGGGATTCACTTCACAGTGCATAGGTCTGAGAGAAAATGGTCAAGTGCCTTTCACCCTTATCCCAAAGGGAAAGTCAAGATATCAAACTGAACAAAATGGTGGACCATATAGTGCAGGAGAAGTGACCGTTTAACATCCAAGAACTCACAGGATGCAGTTCAAGGGAACCGCTGAACACAGCTTACACCACATTTGTGGAACTGGTTTATTGACCATCTCCATAAAGTTATGTTGATAGTCATTACCAAGGATAGACAACAGTCCTGCTTTCGAGCCCCTCTTCCCCCCTCTAAAAAACAAAATGAAATAATATTAATAATATTCTTTTCAGAGTAACCAGCACTACAAGAAAGATTCCAAAGATTATTTTGTCCACCTAATTATGAAATACACATGTACGTCAACTAAGTGGAGAGTTAAATTTGTAGAGGGGTGGGAGCTGATAGGCTAATAAAATCAGACCAGATAATTGAAACATACAAAGATTTTCTAGCTGGGAGATGCTACTATAGGGGTAGGCAGGTAGGAAGGTGTGCAGGGGTGACAACGTCTACCACCCACAGATACATGCGACTTGCAGCAAATTTCTTATATGAAATGGCTAACCAATATATCCAACTCCCATGCCAAGAATAATTTGAAAATATTGCATCCCATCTGGTTCTTCCAAATGGAGAGGTAAGCTCAGTATGAAGACTATTTTTTCAAGTTTTTATCAAGGTGAGGGTCCCCCCCTTTTTTTTAATGGGAATCCTCCAGAATCTTGGAGAAAAATGGGGCGCAAAGGGTAATGATATTTCTCATAGAATAAAAGTTTTGGGAGAGTTGCCAGTGCGCTGTGTACATGTATGACCAACTCATTAGACAAACGGAAATGGCTCTACAACCAATGGAGGTAAAACAGAAATGGCATCCGTTCCAGATTAATTTCACAGGAGAGTTGCCAGTGCGCTGTGTACATCTATGACCAACTCGTTAGACAAAAGGAAATGGCTCTACAACCAATGGAGGTAAAAAGGAAATGGCATCCGTTCCAGATTAATTTTCACAAGAGTTGCCAGTGCGCTGTGTACATGTACATGTATGACCAACTCGTTAGACAAACGGAAATGGCTCTACAACCAATGGAGGTAAAACAGAAATGGCATCCGTTCCAGATTAATTCACAGAGAGTTGCCAGTGCGCTGTGTACATGTATGACCAACTCGTTAGACAAACGGAAATGGCTCTACAACCAATGGAGGTAAAACGGAAATGGCATCCGTTCCAGATTAATTTCACAGGAGAGTTGCCAGTGCGCTGTGTACATGTATGACCAACTCGTTAGACAAACGGCAATGGCTCTACAACCAATGGAGGTAAAACAGAAATGGCATCCGTTCCAGATTAATTTCATAGAGGGCACAGGAAAGAGCGCAAACAACTGATGAAACCTACCACCTATAACTACATGTACTCCCGAAGAAAATGATGATGACAACATCCTTTTATCAACATACATGTACCATCAAGGTACTTTTGAGACAGATCATAGCTTTGACCAAATACCAGACAGCCAAGGTACTAGTGAGGCAGATGATAACTTTGACCAAACCCCAGACAACCAAGGTACTTTTGAGGTAGATTAAACTTTAACCAAACCTCAGAACACCAATGTACTTTTCAGGCAGATGTTAACTTCTACCAAGCACCAATTTCAGACCATCCAGATAACATATATTCAGTTCAGGTATGTGTGACAACAAGTCGACCTTTGTTGACCACTCTGATCCTATTTCATCTGAGGATGAAGTGTTTGCACAACAAAGAATTTCTGGATCGAGCCAACGCAACAAGAGTGAGAAAATAAGACCAACAACCAAAGAAAACAAAGGTCTAACCAAATGGGGACAGGCAAATGGCTAGTAAAGAAAGTCGATGGGTGGCGTAGATCTCCTCGATCAACGGATGTCTTGTTACAGGTATCCACACAAGCATCTGAAGTGGTGTTGTACCACTTTCTCACGTAGGTTGTCCTTGTGAAGGCTTTCATTTCCTATCTTGTTGCCACAAACAATAGGAAGATAAGCATGCCCCCCCCCCAAAAAAAAAAAAAAAAATCCAGATATTAACCCTTACGAGATGGTGAGGGTGCACATGAATGCATAAGTACAAGAGAACTGGCCATCTAATATCCAAGAACCAATAAGGGAACCACCTATTACAAAAACAAACAAACAAAAACAAACAAAACCTTACGAGATGGTGAAGCCCTGGGTACAGGAGAAGAGGCTATCTAATATCCAAGAACTAACAGGATGCAGTTCAAAGGAACCGCTAAACACAGCTAACACAACAGTTGTGCAACTGGGTTTATTAACCATTACCAAGGATGGAAAACAGTCCCGTTTTCAACCCCCTTCCCCCCCAAAATAAAACAAACAAACCAAAAGAAAACAATAATAATAATAATACTCTTTTCAGAGTTTTTTTGAATTATGAAAATTAATACGTCAACTAAGTGGACAGTTAAATTTGTGGAGGGGTGGGATCTGACGGGCTAATAAAATAAGAACAGATAATTGAGGCATATATCAATTTTCTTGATGGAGGATGCTAATATAGGCAGGTTAGAAGAAGTGCGGGGGTGGCAACGTCCACAGCCCATAAACATACTCGACTTGCTGCTAATTTTCTGTATGAAATCGCCCAACAACACATTCAGCTCCCACGTCCAGACGGATTTGAAAATATTGCATTTCTAACAGATACGTGCTAATTTCAAGTGGCAACGTCAGTAATATTCAGAAACTGTATACATTTTTTTGTTGTTGATAATTGGAGGTATATTATTTGTCTGTGATTATTGTTTTTGTTAAGAATTTCTGTAATCAATCAAAATGAATCCCCCGAATCCCACAGATCAAGATACCTGTATTACTCCATTGAGCGCATAACCTACATCCTGCCAAAACACAATGCTCCCTTTAAGTTATGTACCCCTTTACGTATCTATCCAAACATTTACTGGTAGTCATGTTGAAGGTTTGGGAGTGAAAGAGTGGATTGCCCAAGTGGAGGCAGCTTTTCAATCTTGGCGTACACATCCGAGGATCAGGGGTTGAGGTTATCCTTCATCATCTTGCGGGTTTGGCCAAGAGGGAGATTCTAGTGCTCGAGGAAGAACGGCGTATAACAGCCACCCAGATATTTGAGCATCTCAAGAAAGTCTTTGGCGACAAAGAGACAATCCACGCACTTTTGGGGAGGTTGCAGTCGTGAATAAGCCATTTGTTGTGGTAAATGGCTTCCGTGCAGCCGAATTGTATCCTTTCACCAGAAAGTTCAAGTCATCCATTTTGGAGCCATCTCGGGTATACCACTTGTCCCCTGGAAGTCCTCATGCAGGTTCGATACCAGAAGACATAGACTGTGATGATCCAGATGGATTAGTGATGGAAGATGCACAATCTCAAGACCTGGATGACACCGCCAGATTGCGGATATCCCATCAACATCATATTCCGGGGAACCTCCTGCCGCCTCCACCGGACCGTCATCTGACCTTACCGCCACCTTGGAATCGTCGAGTGGACCGTCCTCCACCCCCGATTCGTCCCGGGATGGACCATCAAACTTGAGTGGACGATCATAGAATATTTTTTTTGACATCCTGCAGTGGACCATCGTCTACGCTAGATGATTATATAAGATTTCCTAGGATTGAATCAAGGAAGAGAAAGAGGAGGGAGGCTTTACCAGAAGCAATCTCAGGAGAGCTGTTCATATAATGTATGAAAGAGAAAAAAAAGAAAACAAAAGGACGAGACCACCAGAAGCTATGCACTGGTATTACAAAAGCTTGGTAGGTGCATCCGAGCAATCAACAGGGATTACGTTAAGGATCTTAATTGCCTCGTTAGCAGCTGCTTTATTGAGGGAATGCGTCAAGGGCCTGTAAAAGTAGCCATCTCCAAGCTGCAATTGTAACGTGTGTGATGGATCTAAACAACATAGGGTCAATGCCAATCACGCACGTGAAGCGCTCAAAGAGAAAACCCGGTGTATGGCTAATAATGAGACGGTGCTCGGAGGCAAGGAATGTCACCACTAACCCAATGGCCAATATCAATGCTACCACTGACCTTATTGAGAAATACACAACTTCTCTTGTCCTTGCTATGGCAATGCAGCACTTTGGCCTCACAGATTTGACTGGGGACCCAACACTGCACACCTTGGACTTAACAAAGCATGGTGACCAGCACCAGTATGCCGAAGCTACAATGAGTGAGTTTGTTGACGAGTTTATGCTACCCAGACATCAAGATATGCAGCTGCGGGACAAGGCCTACCACTGCACTAAGTGCACCAAGACGTATGCTACAAGGAAAGGACTCGACAACCATGAGCGAAGTTGTCATGTTATGTCATGAACCTTTGAATATCTCTTTTTAAATTGACAAAAACCAAGTGTAATTTTATCTAATTATGCACATACCTTTTGAACATTTATTGGAGTTAATCTGCCTTGAAATTTGCATTTAAGCTTTTGTGAAGTTTTTCTGGTTTCAATGCGAAATTGACTTGCATTTATGGCGTTTATTTCACATCTTGTAATCACTCACTTATTACTGTTGCATTTTCGGTATTTGCGACTGGGCGACGAATCTAGCGGATTCTGTAAAAAGTTTCACTTTCCAATTGGTTCACAGCAGTTTGCTAATCAAGTTTGTCTGCAAATGTACTTTCCAGACTTAACTATTTCTCATAGGGATTCATCCCACACCCGAAGGTACGTTCTTAGAGCATATTCAGTGATTCTTAATTGTGTAACGTTAATGAATGATTTTTTAATCGTAGTTTTCTTGATCTATTTGGTCAGAGTTCGGCCCGGAAAGTACGGCCATTTTCTTTACGTGCAAATTTGTTTGATAGTTCGGTTCTAAGCTTCGATTTATCGAGAGAACTGTTTTTCGCAGTTTGCGTGAACTTGAAAAGAGTAATATTGAATAATTGCTTGGTGTAAATGTGTTAATGATTTAAAAACATCAAGGAAGGACAAAATGATCTGTGAACGATGTTTTATTTAACAATGTTGATTTAGGAACTATATTTCTTGAATTTTGATCTGCAGTTAAACTGTTCACGCGTGAGTTGACGCGCGGAGTGATATTTTCAGAACTTTTATTGTGATTCGCCGCACGTCTTAGACTTGAAAATAGGCGTTTCGTGCAAAATTGTTTTCCACATAATTGTGCATAGTTTTACAGATGCATTTTGAAAACAGTTTGTGGAAATGTTAGGAGAAATGTTGATTGGTATTTTTGCCCCTTTGGATTCTTGTTTAAAACTGTGATTCAAGTTAGAATCTGGGTGTCTTAATCTATTTGATACCAGTGGCCTATGATTATGCAAATCACATCGTTTGATTTAATGGGTTTAATGGATACCAGTTTCTTATGATATTTTCTCTTTTCTGTTTTTGATTTACAGGGAAACAACACAGTTGTTGAATACTATCTTACAATGTACACAGTGGTTCACTACAAGAGATTAAAGAAGGCAACATGAAAGTTAACGTCACGCCTGTTCTCTAGTCTTTTTATTGCAACAACGTGGTTTAATTGGGGAGTGCTGATAGGTTCACACAGAGTCCTTAACAGAAGTATTGTCATGACATACCTAAATCAGCACCCACTGCAGCAGCTCAAAAACAGGACAGTGTTGTCAACTATTCCAAATGTGCCCTTGGAATGGGAATGCTTGCCCTGGATTTTACGGTTGCCAGGCAATTAGGCGATGAAGGCCGAATCATCCGACTTTACAAGTTTCTGCTGCTGCACTGTAAAGCCGGTAACATATCAAAGTACAGCTTCCAGATTCTCTGACTTCTGGCACAAGTACAGTGCTTGCTAAATGCCTAGGTTAGCGTATGAGCTGATCTGGAACAGAAGCCTGAATACAAAAGGAGAAGCCGACACTAACTCTGAGCTTGACCGATCCCTGGAGCATCATAATCACATCTTTAAAGAACATTCACATGGGCTCCATGGTAAAATAACACAGAAGAGTGTGGACAGGATAAGCAGGTCTGCTCAGGGAGTCCACAAAGTTTGGGCCAACACTGACGAACAACTTGAAGTGAAAAAAGCATCATCCAAGCGTCAAAAAACTGGGTAGGATGATGTTACATCTTTAGCTGTGGAGCTACATCAAGAGACGATCTTCGACGACAAAAAGTGATGCAACACTGATCCTAGTTTTAAATCCTTCACATGTGATCTACAACAAACACTGACTTCCCCTTGCTCAAATGCAAGCGTATTCTATTCTACTATAAGAGAAGCTATCATCTTACAATTTGAAAATGTATGACAAACATACCAAAGGAGGTTACTGTTATTTGTGGCCAGAAATTGAAGGCAAATGAAATTCTTGTGAAATCGGCCCATGCCTCATGTTACAGCTTCAGTCACTTTCAAGAACAATCAAGCATGTGACAATGTTTTTGGATTGCTGTGCACTGTGGTGGTCAGAACAGAAATAAATTTGTTGCAGCAGCAATGTGTTACTTGGTAAGAACCTCTTTACTAGATTTAATAGAACAAAAGTACTTGGAGAGTGGGCATACTGACATGGAGTGCAATTCCATTCATTCAGTTATTGAAAAGGCCCCCCTAAAAGAAATATCTATCATCCAAATGAGTGGGGTCCGGTGATAGAATGTGCAAAAAAGACCAATCAGCCATATAAAGTCATCCATCTACATTCCTCAAAATTCATTGATCTGAAATCACTTGAAGCAAGTTTTTTTCAAACACAACACGGGCGACTGACGGAAAGCCTGTAAATTGGATGTATTTCAAAGTCCTGAAGTTGGCAAAGGATCATCCGAATACGACTACATTTAAGTATAATTTTGATGAAGATTTCAGATCAATCCAGGTGAAAACAACTAGGGAGAGGGCAGGGGATCTTTATTTGAAGAAGTTTTACAAGATACTTCATTTCTTTATATAAGTGCACTATATATGCTGCATCCAATACATTTTCCATGATATACATATCTGAGCTAAGCAGCTATAAAAGAGACAAGTTACACCTTGAAAGGTAATGGGGATTAATATGAGTTTCTTTTTTGCAAAAGATGGAGAGTTGCCCTTGAATAGACAGTCTTTGCATTTGCACTTGGCTGATTATGTATTACAGGTATATTTCTTCAGAAGTGTACCACTTATGCTAATACCAAACAAGAATGAAGGCATACTACTTGTCCTGACAACAAAAAGTGAAGGATTTCACTGCAATGCATTGATCCAAAATGATAAAGTGGTAGAAAGTAGCAATACACATGCATGAATGCAATGAACATGAGCACTAGTTCATGCAATGGTCATTATGGTCAGGATACAGGCAGTGATGGTTACCTTTGAATATATGTCACAGGGATGTGTTTAGGAAGGAGGGTTTAGATCCTGAGGAGGTTCTTACTGATGCAGAGATTGTACTTTCAAGAATAAGCAGTGCTTCATGATATTGACTGTTTCAGTGGGACAAAGGAAAACATAAGCCTGAAAACAACCCAGACTTGCTTTTTAATACTAAAAGGACTGCCCAGGATATTTCAAAACGTAGCAAGACTTGAGGGAGTTTGGGGCTAGTGTACATTTATTTGTATATTGTGCACGTAGTATTAAGGAGGGGGGAATGCTCAATTAAACAGATGCCTCAGTCTTTTAAGCCGCAAATCAAGAAGCGGGCAAGAAAGCTTAAGGACAAAATCAGAGGTTGCATAAAATTGAAAATCTCTACTATCATGCATCTTCTCTTTCCTTTTGTTTTTGATCTCATGTTGAATCTTGTCATATGCCTTACAGAAGAGTGCAAACGAAATTAAATTTCACACTTTTTTAAAGATAAAAATAAGAATTGTTGTGTATAAACTTGGGTTTTGCGTGGGTAGCACAAAACAATTCTCATGTGCCTTCAGGTTAGACATGAATCTAGCTAATTTGATTCCTTGTGCAGACACGTAGACCAGTGGCCAGTAAAATAAAGACTTACTTCAGGATCCATTTTGCATACACTTCTTGCGTAAGGGTCTCACAGTGATCCGATCAGAATTCCTTACATAACAGAGTACAATTTGGTGAATTGTAGGAAGCTTCTTTCACAAATAAAGGAAAAAAGTGTATCCTTAAATACTGATGGATACAGTTTACAGAGACTCCAGCTAGAAATATGATTATACATTCAATGAGCGATAGCTCCTCAAAAAGCTTAACCACATTTAATAGGTGAATAGGCACAATGCTTTCTGTAAGATCCCAAAATCGAGGAGGGAATAGAACAGTTCTGGAAGCTCTTGGTAGCATCGGGAACAGCTACACCTTGGAGAGTCTGTACCTACAGTGCCGCTCGCGGGAAACATCACGCCGTTCGTCCGGGTATGTGCGGGTCGGGCGCGGGGCATAAATCGTCCGCGGGACTGAAACACCCGATCGGACGAAGTGTGTAGGGCTCGGGCTTGTTTGTGTGTGTGCGTCCGTGATGTTTAATGTGAGCGCAAAAAGTACATGTAATGGACAGGACCCGACTTGCGTCTTTGTGATTGAAATCAGAAGAAATATATTTCATTCCATCTTTCGTGATGTACTTGTTTTGTCCACTCATGTAACATCGCAAGATAGTATTCTTTTCAAAACATTGTAACAACTTTTTTAATGTTATTGAAATGTGAATATTTATTTGATCTTTCAGTTGTTATTTCTCTTAAAACATTTATGTGAAACAGGTTTTATTTCGATATTTCGGAGTGTTGCGTCTTTCCTTCGTATATTTTGTTTTTACAACTATAGTAACATCGCAATATCTTCTTTTTTAAACATCGTGACAACTGTTTTGATGTAATTCAAATGTGAATATTCTGTCAGTTTTTCACTTGAATCGTATGTGAAAACCGCAGTTTGATTTCGATATTTGAGAGTCCTCCGTCTTTCCTTGTACATTTGTTTTACCATTTCTCTCAATATCATTGTCAATGTTTGAAGATAAAAAAGTTTTGATGTATAATGTGAAAAATTATCTGTCCCCTGTCATTTTTTTTTTCTCTCTCTTAAAATTCAAACTGAAATCAACAGTTTTATATCGATATTTGAGAATGTTGAAATGAAAATAATATCTCGACCTAATTACTGAAATCGCAAAACTTTGATACCGCTTTCATTTTTGTTTTCCATGTTTTCGAAAAGTCCTACTCTCTTCAAACATCCAAATAAATGTTTTAACGATTATAACGGAAGTGTAATTTTATAGAATTATGACAATATCATTTTTCTCCCTTTTTTTTTGTTTGTTTTATTTTTTGTTGGGGGGAGTGGTATTTTTCTAGTTTCCCGCAGTAATTTCACATTGTTTTGTAATGAAAGAAATTTAAAAAATGATACCGGGCGGATGTCATAATTCCAGCATACAAATAATATCTCATAAGGCTTCTCAATCCTGGCCGAGATCGCGTCGATTTCGGAACTGTTAGCAAAATATATATATACGTGATATAATCGGTTGGAAAATATATTTCAGATCGATGTTATTACTCACATGATCTTGGCATCCTATACCCAATGCCGGAACTGGTTAGAAGTCTTGATAGGTCCGTAAGTGGTTGAAACAAATTATGTTGAGCCGATGTAAATCTCAATTATGCTACATTCGGCAATTTAAAAGATGATTGGGAATTGATGTCGGCCGATATAATTGCTAATAATCATTAAATATGATTTCCTTAAATTCGACGTGGGACCGACATCGAGGAGATGTTGGAAATAATATACCTCCTATAGAGAAGTCTGAAAATGGTTGGAAAGAGATGTTATTCGTAAATTTATATGAACCGATTTCATTATTCCACGATTATATTTAACCCATTTCCAATTATGTTAAATTCACACACCTCTGGTATCCACGTTAACGAATATAATGTCGCGCTCCACAATATTTCTCCGACTTTACAATCATTTGAGATTATCTGCAATCCTGTTCGATTTTAATAGTTTTAAAAGGGCAAAGGTGACGGGAAACAAGCGTGCATAATTAGCTCCCACGTCTATATTCTTCGTTCTCATCTGTCCAAGTTAAGTCGGCACGCTTAAATGTTCACAGACAGAAACTAAGAATGGATTACTTTATAATATTCTAGACTTTTCCAGAGATATACTCGGAATTTATTTTCCGTATAGAGCGCACCCCGACGAGTATTTCGTACACATGCAGCGTTTTTTCCCCCTTCTTTGTTTTGATACCCGCTTCGTGATGATATTGAATCCGTCCCAGATACACCATCATTGACAGTTCCAGGGGCATCGATTGAAACCAAAATATACGAGAAATCAATCAATCTCCTTTGATAAGTGTGAAACATCAAAAGGTGGCAGGAAACCAACGTGCATAATTAGAATTCCGCTTTTCTTCCGTCGTTGCCGAATCCTGTGCGCACTAAAAAGCATAAAAAAAGGGGAAACCTAATGATTGACTTGTTTATAATTTGCAACGGGATTGGCGCGTTGTGATTGCACACGGTATGTCGTTGACCCAATGTAAGCAGAATAGACTTTTGTAACCTGATGCATGTTGGGCAGCAATATATGAAGTTGTGTTTCCGGTCACCGTTTGGTTTGATTACTACAGAATAAAATTCACTGTTAACTCTCAACATTACTCAGGATGATCATTAGTGTGGCATCCACTGGGGAAAATATAGGTTTCGTTTGCAAGTCATGTTAATGTTTGGCAACCTCTATATATATGTTCTACTTGATC
>CALNVZ010003426.1:33110332-33151279 GCA_940671915.1 Paracentrotus lividus
CGGACTACTCGGGGGAATCGGGACAATATTTCAATATCTTCGAGGGTCGGGGACTAATTAATAGCCGTCAGTATCCGTATCAGCCGACACAGAGAGAGAATATGACATCACTGACATGGATAAGACCTTCAAAATTATAAGATTATGGCGTAATAAAAATGCAACATAGGCATGCATACAATTAAAATCGTTTCATTATACTTCTTGTATGAAAAGGAATATATCGAAAAAGTATCTTTTTATTACTGTATTATTTTTTTTTTAAATCATGTACGTCGAAACTTTGAAGAAAAGTATTGTAAGAAGACTTTGTTGGTGGTCGCCAAGTTTACATTGCTTTTGTGTGGCAGCGGACGTACATGTACATTATCTGCAAGAAGAGAAAATAATACATAATCATAAATAAGCAATTAAGATAAAAAAGGTATGTTATCATTTGAGGAGATCGTTAATTGATACGAGCGATTCCGTATAATGATAAATTGAACGGAATTTGTTAACTTGTTTTTATTTCATAATTTCATTGCCTACAGTCAAAATTTGGCTTTAGAATCCACCTATTTGATAATTATGAATATCATGACGATGTCACAGTAGCTTTATCGAATTAAATAACTTGTCAATCGTTGGCAGGCTTCTGCAGAATGTTATGCTTGTGAAAGTCGTAAATAAAGAGTTGCAATCAATTTTACTGTCTCATCTTAAGTTCGAACATTTCTTTTTTTTCTAAATTGATTGCCGATAGGACCTCGCGGTTTATTATTTTTTCATCAACTTTTAAAACTAATTTCCTGCCCCGTATTTGGTGTTTGGCTGATTCTGTGATTGTTTCGGGGAGCGGAATTTGACCGGCAATGATATGAAGTTTGAAATGTGTAATCACATGATTTAAAAGCATATTGTTCTCGATATGATGATCAGAGTATATGTTTAAGTTGAACCGGGGAAAACCTGGGTGAATCAATGTCGCACACGAATGTAAAATTGCTTTAAGACTTTATCGATTTTTTTTTTTTGGAGATGAAAATAAACAAACATCCTGGTAGATTACGAAACGGATTACACTTTTTTTTAATTGGGCTGTCGCGCAGCGTCCGGAGCACAAAAGAAAGCTGTAACAATAGGGCGGGTTTTAACGAGTTGAGAAAACTTTAATGAGCTTATACACTCCTAGCAAGAGACTCAGACTTAATTTTACGTTCACACCTCCACCCCGATAACTCTATATCGTACATGCAGCATTTTTATTTCCCTCTTCGTGATAATATTGAACCCGTATCTGAAATACACACGTTGAAAGTTCCGAGGGCATCGTGTGAATCCAAAATTTACGAGAAATCCATCATTCCCGTTTGATTGGTTTAAACATCAAACGGTGGCAGGAAACAAACGTGCATAATTAGAACCCCACTTTTCTTTCTGTACTGTGCGCGTTACAAGCCAAAATGAAGTGTTAAAAAAGCGAATCTTTTTTATTTGCTCGAAATAATTGACAAGTTTGTACTTTGGTCAAAGATGTGCGCTCTGTGATTCCATTATAGCACGCAATATAAGTCAGCTGGAGAATACACTTTTATGATTTGATGACGGCAGCAATTTTTGAAATTGTGTTTCCGGCCACCTTTGCGTTACTAAAGAATAAAAATACTCTTTAAACGGGAATGATGCGTAAAATGTTAATTTCATCATCAAGTGGGATGGTCATTAGCAGAAGAAATATGGAACCAGGCGGGGATCCGGAGTCTCCAGATGCGAAGACGTCTTCAGAGAATCTTCCCGTGACTTTAATGATTTTTATGAGACTTAGGAAACATCATACAGACGTCGCCGCGACTCGAGAGGGCGGGAGGCTCGACTCGCAAACGTCTCATAGGAAGTGAGGTATATGGTCTTTAGCATTGGGATGAGAATGTCGGGATTCGTCATGAGGAGAAAAGAATATAACACAATTACATAATCATATAATATTGTATTCATCGATATACCTCCATATCAAAAGGAAAATGAAGTGTGTAGTTATTTATGATGGAATATGTTAAAGATAACCATTTAACTGTTCTTCCCAAAGAAGCTCGATCTGTCTTTTATGTTCTGACAAAAATGAGAAAATAAATAATTTCGTCACTGCTCTTCCGAAACTCATTTGTTTTGTGACAAAAAAAAAAAAGCCCTCTTCATGCGCAAATTGCGCCCATGCACATCAACAGTAAAACAAAAAATGATCGAAAATCAAACTTTAGAATGTCAAGGCCTATGTTTGTTTCTGGTAACCCGACCGACCGAAAAAATAATCAAACATGTGCGACCGTGTTAATTTTGTGGCAAGAGAACTAAAATAAAAGTCGATAATGTTCCGAAATAAATCCTTTATGAAATAAAGGCGGAGCGTGTACAATTGCAGAATAAATTATTTAGTTATGGAATGATAACGTGCCGTTTTTTAGTAGCGGAAATTATTATTTATTGGAAGAAAGTCGATATAATGTTTCGAAATAAATCCTTCGTGAAATAAAGTCGGAGTGGGTACAATTACGTAATTAATCATTTAGTTATGGAATGATAACATCCCGTTTTTAGTAGCGAAAATGATTATTTATCTGATGAACTTAAAGTCGATAATGTTTCGAAATAATCCTTTATGAAAGAAAGGCGGAGCGGGTACAATTGCATAATAAATAAATTATCTAGTTATGGAATGATAACGTGCCATTTTTAGTAGCGGAAATTATTATTTATCTGAAGAACTTCAAGGCGATAATGTTCCAAAATAAATCCTTTATGAAATAAAGGCGGAGCGGGTACAATTACGTAATTAATCATTTAGTTATGGAATGATGACATCCCGTTTTTAGTAGCGAAATAAATCCTTCGTGAAATAAAGTCGGAGTGGGTACAATTACGTAATTGATCATTTAGTTATGGAATGATGACGTCCCGTTTTTAGTAGCGAAAATGATAATTTATCTCAAGAACTTCAAGGCGATAATGTTCCGAAATAAATCCTTTATGAAATAAAGGCGGAGCGGGTACAATTACGTAATTAATTATTTAGTAATCGAATGAAAACCCCTGTTTTTAGTAGCGAAAATGATTATTTATCTGAAGATGTTTCGAAATAAATCCTTCATGAAATAAAGATGGATAGGGTACGATTGCAAAATCAATTATTTAGTTATTTCATTTCAATCATTTAGTTATGGAATGATGACGTCCCGTTTTTAGTAGCGAAAATGATAATTTATCTGAAGAACTTCAAGTCGATAATGTTCCGAAATAAATCCTTTATGAAATGAAGTCGGAGCGGGTACAATTACGTAATTAATCATTTAGTTATGGAATGATGACATCCCGTTTTTAGTAGCGAAAATGATTATTTATCTGAAGAACTTCAAGTCGATAATGTTCCGAAATAAATCCTTTATGAAATAAAGTCGGAGCGGGTACAATTACGTAATTAATCATTTAGTTATGGAATGATGACATCCTGTTTTTAGTAACGAAAATGATTATTTATATGAAGAACTTCAAGTCGATAATGTTCCGAAATAAATCATTTATGAAATAAAGGCGGAGCGGGTACAATTACGTAATTAATTATTTAGTAATCGAATGACAACGTCCTGTTTTTAGTAGCGAAAATGAGTATTTATCTGAAGATGTTTCGAAATAAATCCTTCATGAAATAAAGGCGGAGCGGGTAAGATTGCGAAATCAATTATTTAGTTATTGAATGATAACGTCCCGTTTTTAGTAGCGAAATTATTATTTATCCGAAGAACTTAAAGTCGATAATGTTTCGAAATAAATCCTTTATGAAATAAAGGCGGAACGGGTACAACTGCGAAATAAATTATTAAGTTATGGAATGGTAACATCCCGTTTTAAGTAGCGAAAATTATTATTTATCGGAATAACTTAAAGTCGATAATGTTTCGAAATATAAAGTACCAGAGAAACATTTATTTTGCGAGAAAAAAAAAACAACAACAAATAGGAATTCAAAATGTACAACTCTAATAAATAACATTCTAAATTAAACAGGTCAGTTTCAGTTTCATCTAAGCAAACTAACTTTGCGTCAATAAGAGCAAGGAAAATGTTGTCAATCCTTCTAGTCTAGTAGACAAAAAATGCGCTCGGCGGCTCCGCAAAGCGCCTGCAGTCCGTCTCCTCAGTCAGCACTCTTAGCTTCGTCTAGCGGACGAGCGGCGGCTCGGCAATTCGTCCTGCCGACACATTGATTTTCGGACGAAGACGAACTTCGGGTGCGTCTAAATCACGGGAAATCGCGGGGTTTTATCGTCCGCTTCGGACAACGGGCGTGATGTTTCCCGCGAGCGGCACTGTACATGTCAACATCTTACCAGGTATTACTTTTACAGATGATTTGGGCAGCTCTCCCAGCTCTGGTTGGCATTGGGAACTGGTTACCTCTGCTAACCTTGACACAGATATGGCTACCTAACCAAGACATCATTCACTTCTCATCTTGTCTCAGGAAAAGCCCTCCTAGTCTAGTTGTAGTACTACGCTTGCCTTTCCTGAAAGTCACAATAAGTATTAACAAGAATAATGTTAAAAGCATTAATAGTTTTGGGAAAGATGGAGCCTTGGATATTCAACTACTTTGTCAACTGTAATATTATTGAGTGTATACTATGATCTAATGTTACTAATTTTGAATATAAATTTGTGCACCATTTATTGGAGCAAATTTTATCCAGAATTAGCAAAAATATCGAAAAAACAAAGTTTGTTTGTCTTCTTCACTTAGATCAAGGTTAACTGTAGTACATGCATGTAAAACCAATGCGAATTCCTTTAGCCCATGATAGACAACGGAAGCACGCTATGTTCTGACATCCAGCCTGTAGGCACGGAGGTATAGTGTGCGTATTGCTGTGTTTTATTCGCCACAATTCATGAAAGGAACGTTAAACATTTTCTCGCACATATCTGCCTATGCATTCAGAGTAAAAACATGTAGGGGAACAGGTTTAAATAAATTGTATATGAATACCGAAAAACATGTTCAGGTATGACCAGCACTTGACTCTGTTTTTCTTCAATGAAAATTGTACTCCGACTCCAAATTTGTTACCTGTCAACAATGGGTGTAGTGGCAGAGGGTTCTTCATACAACGCCGACCTAGAGGGCAGCACACCAATTCCTGCATTAATAGCATCGTCCTTTGACAGTGCAACCAAAAACCCATAAAATGATGTCCGGCTGCTGGAGGCAAGCACAGCTCTTACGTTGAAAATCTCTGGAAAGCTGCAGTCAAACAAATTGAAACGAACATTAAAAACTCAACAAGTCCATGTAATTTATGCTCATTTATGACATTTTGCTCAAACATCGTAGAGGATATCTCTGATATATATATATTTTTTAAAACCCTTATAAGACTGGGGTGTTTTGGTAGCTGTCAAGACTGGGGGGGGGGGGGGGGGGGGGGCATGATGGCCCCCCTCTAAGATCTCGGCCGCCGAATGCGCGACCGTGCCGAAAATGTCATGTAATCTACAAGACTGCGTTGTTAACTTTTGCGAAATACTATCAAATTATTTTATATGAATTAATTACGCTAATTTATGCATGAAACCATACTTTTTGCTCTAATTGAAAAAATAAAGCTCCTAAAATGCTAATTTTGTGTATTATTATTCCTTATAGCATTCCTAACGATTGTACTAGGACAAAATTCAAGTATCGAAATTAATTTCATATGTATTTTATTGTTTTATGAATTTCTTATGTATTTCTTTGTTTTCTCGACCTTTTGTTTTTCTTTGTTTTTTTCGCAAAAATTATTGAAGAACCATTTTAAAGCATAATAATGCTAAAATAAATTGATTTCAGCCAATGAAAGTGAAAATAATCATATCTTTATGAATAAGGTGAGAAAACTCCATTTGTATTGACTTTGTACACAAAATCACGTTTTTTGAGCCATTTTCGGTCTGACGGATATTTTTGAAAATCGTGCAGAGTCGTAACGGTATGACCGATTTTCTCGAAAATGGTTTCAAAAGATGCGCGAGACTTGAAAGTATAAAGTCAGGGAGTGGCGCGATCAAAAAATTTCACGCGGCGGAATGGTCATGGAAAATGTCGAGGGGGGCCATGATGGCCCCCCCCCCCAGTCTTTTGAGGGTGAAATCTCAATTCATCAAATAAAAGCTATTGTTCTGCAAACAGTAAAGTGCAGTGGAGGTGCTGCATCAAATACCATGCTGGCTCACCCTCTTCCAGGATGTGCTTCTACATGTAGGATGACAATGCCCCTTTTATGTAGAGTGTGCTGGACCCAGGCAGAACAAGGGCTTAATATACAGTACAAAGCCTTCCAAATTTTCTCCTATTTCTCCTACTTGGCACATAAAAGTGTAATGCAATTGAGTGTTGCATGGGTTTAGCATGCACTAATTAAAGGCTTTTGTTATTAGACCTTCTTATGCCTGAGTCAGGCACAAGCTACATAGAAGAGACTTTTGTTATCCTAGAAGCACATCCTGGAAGAGGGTTGAGCCAGCATGATGTTCAATGCACCACATCACAGCACTGTATGGTTTGCCAAACAATAGCTTTTATTTAACAAATTGAGATTTAAAAAAAAATCATGTCAGGTGTACTCTCTAAATGTGCAGTAATATTCATGCAAAATTTCACGGCAACTGAACCTTTCAAGTCCAAGTAATCAAGAAGGGGGCAAATTGCCCCTCCCCTAGTCAAAATTTCCTTGTCCAGTCAGAATCTGGTTAAGATGGCATGGGCATGCCCTACCCATGTCAGGTAAACTAATCGCCCATTTCAAACCCATGCAGAACACCAATGGAATAATATATTCTTGCTCCTAAATTTCCTATGAACATTACAATTCGAAGTGATATTACTGACTCAAAATGATTTGAAATGGTCAGTAACTATTCACATTAGGATCAAGTGTTGCAAGGTTTATATGTTGTGAGGATTTAGAATCAACAAAATTATAATTTTTGTACTAACTCCATTTTACTGAAAGTCACATGCCCTACACACACAAAAGCATGAATGAGCCTAACCAAACTGTTGGACCTGATTATTTCAACTGTTTTTTTTTTTATTATATGACTACGAGAGGAATTGAAGAGCACTTCTTGTCAATGTTCCTTTTTTCTTTCTTTTTTTTTACTATCAGTCACATGTGTATACTTCCTAAAACAAAAGAAAATAATCAGAAAACTTGCAATCATTCTGCTAAACTTTCCCCCTGGTACAGTAAATTGCCTTCTGCTAAATTGTATCCTGGAAGCTAACATGATGTCAACACACCTGTACTTGGCCCTCTGGCATTCCTTAGAAATGGCTTCCAGGAAGTACCTGGTGTCGACACCATCACGAGGAGGATGCTCAGCGGAGGATTGTGAGGGCTTCTTCTGTTGCCGGGGCGATATCTCACTGGGAATGTATACCGTCTCTCTTGGGCTCTGAGCAGCTGATATCTGACGTTCATAGATGTCCAGACACCTTTGAAGGAATTCTGTAACAAATACAATATTGATCTGATATTTGATCCATTGAACCTTAGATTAAATTAAAAGATGTGCTATGATTTTGCTAGACCTGTTTTGCAGATTCTGGTGAGATATGACATTATTTTTTCCATTTAATAATTGTATAGAGGTCTCATGATCTGAAAGGGACTTGGAAGCGGAAATTTGTGTGAGGAGTGACTCGCAAAATTTGTGAAAATAAAATCCCTGCAAAAATAACCAGTAACATGTGCTGGACCCAGGCAAAATAGAGATTGAATAATAAAAGCCTTTAATTACGTCTGAACCCATGTAGAACATTAGATCAATATCCATTATCCTTCTTCCCATATCGCTTCCGGCTATGGACTTTACAGGTACTGTATTAGTGGTTATTTTTCGCGAATTTCACAATTCACTCCTCGCGAGCATTTCCACTTCAATGTATGGCTAGTTATATAATAAAAGTATCGCAAAGATTAAGCCTCACAATTTCCACACCTAAACCAAAAATTGCAAAAAATGTAGCAAGAAAATTGGCTTATAGAGTAAGTCGGGGGGGGGGGGGAAGAAAAAAGCCCACTTATCTACCAATACATAGTAGACGGAACCTGGAATGCGAAGATGAAATCGGCAAAGGATGTTAACGAATCCATAGCATCCTCTAAGAAGATGATCCGAGCAGTGCGATGTACAGGGTCCACAGGAAAGTCTGGACACAGAAGACTGAGTAGAGAATGGTACTCACTCACAGTAAGTAAGTCTACATGGACAAAGAGAAGGGGACAAAATTATGACAATTTGAATTAACCGTGTTTTTTTGTTGAATAACAACCCATTTATATGTGCATAAACTTACTTGATTAAAAAACAATACACCAATGTATTTGGAAAAGAAAAAGGGCTATATGCCACAGAAAAAACTTAACAGTTAATCGATTTCAAAACCAACTATGATTCAGATTTAATAGGTTTATGTTGTTACTATGTTGTTTGGACAGAAGTCCATAAAGTCAAATGGCAATCTTTACCTGCTCTGATTGGTCAAAAATTGAAGAAAAAAAAAAAATTCAAAACCTGGGACCATGAATTCATTTCATCAAGTTTATTTCATGTCAAGAAACTTTTCTGAAGTTATTTTAGTATTTTACATGACAAATTTCATTTGGATAAGATGAAGGACCTCGGTTATTGTCAATGAAAAGTGCTGAACAATTTTTTTTTGTCGACACATGTAGTATGTTTGACCAAAATACTCCAAAAGAACGTTTTATACCTCCTTGCTTGCCGATGTACTTGAAACATTTCCAGAAGAGCTGGATGAACGAGGATCTGTTGTGTGGTGTGGAACGAACAAAGTCATACTCTCTATACAGGACATGGCTACCTTTCAGTACACTGGTGAAACTGCAAAGTGAAATAGAAAAATAAATCATATCAGGGACCTATCGGTACAAAACCACCAATAAATTGCCAGAATTAATTTTGGGGTTTGATTAAATTTTGGAATCGAGCTTTTCAATGATATCAAACACTATAATGTTAAAATTTGGATAGTAATTTAGAGAAATTTCAATGATGTAGATTTGCAGTAAGTATTCTTTATCAATTGCTTTTGTGCTATTTGTGACCTCTTGGTGGTTTTAAGCTGTCTCGTCACAAGAAAAAAAAATAGAAAAACAAAGTCCGACAGCCTAACTCTCTTCTCCTTTCTTTTTTTTTTTTTTGGTTGTTGTTGTTGTTGTTTTTTTTTGGGGGGGGGGGGGGGGTGTAGATTCATGCGGTAAATACAAATCCTACGGCCATATTAATGGCCATTGCACCCAACCGTAAGTTCAGTGGGTTGCAGTGAGAAGTAAACCATGTTGATTCTTCAAACTCCTGAAATTTAAAGCCATACAATGTTGGGTAATTCATTTTTAGTTGCTTTCAAATGATTTAGAATCAAGTGTACACAAATTATTGCTTGTTTTCCTAAGAGACCCTTCAACGCTATCCTAAATTCATTCAATGCAAGTATGTGAAACTTACTATTCTTGCAGGAAGATAGCTGGATCTGCTTTAGGTTGGTCTTCCTTGAACTCGAGCAGTTGGGTCACAGCATCTTCAAATAGGTCAACACATGATGGCGTCTGCATGTTGCAAAATACAAGGCTCATGATTATCAGCTACAGAGGAAGTTGACATTTGAAGATTTCAGTGCAAAATCATAATTTTTTGGTGTTTTATTGTGGCACCAACTAAATTTTGCTAACATTAACATTAACACAGTTGGTGCCTCACAAACTGGCGGCTAAAGAGTTGAGTTTGGGCAGTTTTGGACCGGAACAAGTGCTCAGCACTACACTAGCCCCGGACGCTGCCACAAAGTGGCAGCGTCCTGAAGGAAACCCCTCAAAATTTTTAAAGTTCGATTTGGAATGGTTAAAAATACCACTAAGAATGGAAAAATATATGCAAAAATATAATTTATGTGTCACTAACCAAAACAGACTAGACGCAAATAAGATATTCCTAAAAATTCTGTGCACTTGAAGAAATCTTGTATTTCCAGTCAATATCAGAGTCTCATCCGATCTCTGTGAAAATACTAACGTGTAGAGCATATACCGTAGGTGCTGCCGATGTCGCGCATGAGCGTTGCAAATAATCACCGGGAATAGACTCATTTAACTGCACTGAACCAGCAATTCTGATGCCATTTTTGGGCTTTATGATCATCATGAAAACGAGGATAGTCATCAGTCTAGTATGTAAGTACATAAACTAATAAATAAAATAGTTTTGTCAAGTTTTTATTCCATAATTTTGACATTCTAGCCTGGAAAAGTGAAGGCATAGTCATGTTTTTTCATGGGGCTTGCGAACAATCTTTGAATTGCGAAAATCCAACAATAGATCCAAGTCCACATCTGGGTAATAAATTGCGCTTTGTATCTCGTGCGAGACGGATAGGTGCAGCAACGTGAAGAGACTAGGGTTAGGCTACAAATGTAGGATAGGATAGAGATTAGGGTGGTGTGTAGGGATAAATCTAATCACGGCAACATCAAAATCAAGTTTAATATAGCAAATAGATTGCTCATGCTCGGACCATTTTTAAGTGGGGCGATTTTTTTTAATTGGAGGGTGGCATTATAACAATTCATAACATGCAAATGCAAAGTCAAAAATCCATTTTGATTAAAAAACTTGTAAAAATAATTGACAATGATTTTTTAGCAAGTTTTATTTGCTACCCTGAAAATTAATTGTCAAAATGTGAAAAGTTAAAAACTTAACAGCGCTTTAAACTGAGTGCAAAATGAGTTAGTGCACAGATATCACAATTCACATTCCAGTTTTGCAACCAAACACATGACAAGCCTGTCTGTCACAAAAAAAAAAAAAAAAAAAAATTGCTCTTGAAAATAACATTGTTGATTTTGGGATTTTAATTGGTCATTAGAAGAATGGAATAACATTGATGATTCTTAAAATAATATTTTATTTTTTATTGAAATTGAGGTCAAATTTTAGGTGCACATACGTAAAGTTAATCTAACGTTAACGTTAGATCTAACTTGTTAGAGAATCTCACTAAGAGCGCCTAACAACAGTCAACGTTAAGTCTGGGCAGTGCCTATGTCTGCGCACCCACGTACATGCGCGATTTTCAAAGAACAAAACATCAAACTGACATCAATTTGCAATCTTAACCTCACCTCAACAATCCATTTTGATACCAAAAACTGCGAAAATAATTGATTAAAAATGAGTTCCAGCAAGTTTCATTTGCCACCCTGAAAATTTCAATAATTGTCACAAAGAAAAGTCTGAAACTTCACTGGCTGCGCTTGATTGAAATTTGAATGGCGTGCAAAAACTTACTGCGCAGATATGGGCACTAGCACACATTACTACGAGGTCGATACGTAGGCTATTTAGTTTTGCTACACAAAATGACAAGCCCGTCAGAAAATCGTAGAGAAACATTGTTCTTGTTAATAATTTCTCGAAATTTTTAGTTTCATTGATCTTTAGAATATGAAGAACGGAATAACATTGATGAATCTTAAAATAATGTTTTACTTTATAATAAAATCGAGACCGAATTTTAGGTGTGCAGACAAATAGTAGCTATATTACCCCAAAATTAAAACAATAAATATAGTAAACAAATAATACCTCAAATTAAAGGTATTGATAAGAGAAATTCAAAGCAAAATTTTTTTTGGAAATCCGACCATTCGTTATGGAGTTATGGCGATTCAAACATGCAACTGCAATGAACACATTCTACCGCATATTTTTGAGGATCCGTTATTGTGAGCAGAACTCCCTATCGGGGGCAAGCTATATACTCAAGTTAAACTTCTTGGTAAGATGAGTACAATAAGAAAGGTAATTACGCAAATATGTAAATTAATTATGAATATATGGCCTAGTTAGGCCCTATAGGTCTGGCCTGGGGGGGGGGGGACTGCAGCATGCAGTCACTCATTCATCTCTTGAGATCTGGGTTGTTGAATGTTGACTCGCCAATCTCAGTGGAAATTTGCATGTACCATCACCTATCATTACTATTATTTGTTTCCTAACACAATATATATTCTTTTTGCTAGATCTATATATACTTCATTATATACTTTCTTTTTATCATTCTAATTACTTAAGAGGAAAGCTGTTAACCGAGCCAGGATCGATCAAGAGGTATGGAGAAAGAACTACTTGACCCAAGAAGAAGATATTCCAATTAACTTTATATGGCCTCCAATAATCTAATATTTGGTTAAATAAGTCTCATAGTCTCAAAAATTTACTTGGTAAAAAAAAGGAATACTATTTTCCTATATATCACTTTTTAAATAATAATTTAGAACTATGTTCTTCTTTCTAAGTTTCTTTTTTTTTTTCATTTTATTTTTCATTGAATATTTTTGGTTATACGAAATGAGATGCATGCATTATCTGAACCTTAATATGACAAAATGAAGTGAGTGACAAAAGTCATGTAAATAAAGAGCAAAATGTATTGTATGTATATGTTTTACGCTGGAAAACTTTCATGAATATTGATTTTGTATAAGATTATGTTGGCATTAAACATATTTTGCCTTTGTCTTTGCTTTTGTGTGGGAATTATAATTGTTCCATAATATGTAACTTGTGATTATTAATGTTGATTTATCTTATTATTTGTCTATGTCATTAATTTATATGATATTCTTTGGAATTAAATATAAAATATAAGATTAAGTGTTAAATTTATTTTACACGTGTTTTTATTCAGCTTCTGGGCTTTTTTTTATTTTTTATTTTTTTAATGAATGAACCATTTTTTAACTTGAATTGAATATGATACGAAAATAATTCATTGATCTCTTTCTCAAAGTAGGGCATATACATCTAGAACATAAATGTGAAATTTATGAGTTCTTATGTTTAATTTCCAAGAAGATATTTTAATGTTTATTGTAACCTATGATCGAATGTTAAAGGAAAATTAACCAATTATTTTATCATATTTCCATGCTTTCAATAAATGTAATTATACAGATGAATGTTTTGTAGACTAAACTATCTTGTACTTGTTGCATTTATTTTGATGTCTAATAAATTATTTTTAATAAAAACAATGATGATGGTTAAGGGTTGTTACATCTAGGTTCTGGAACTTAAAATGAGGGTGATTGAAAAAAAAGAAAAAGAGAAGAACAAGAAAAACAAACAATCACAAGAAATTATATTCAAAGATTATTTGAAAAGTGGGAGGGCAATGAGAGAGAGAGAAAAAAGAACAACAATGTCGAGACCTACATGTATATATTTAAAAAAAAAAATTAAACAAAAAAAAAGATGAAAAAAGGGGTTGTGTAGGATTATGAAACTTGATATAAAAAAAAAAAATAATTTATCTAGATTACATGTAAAAAATGAAAAGAACTGAAAAAAATATTGGCAATGAGAAGATATTTAAAGTCAGAGGGAACAAAAATTGTCGGGGAAAAAATAAAGAGAATGTGATAAATGAATAAATAAAATAAAATATATAACCAACGCTCGGCACTAAACATGTGCCCGGCGCCCGGGGCAACTAGATTGGGCTGTCGGGCAACCAAATCTAGAAAAAATGAACAAGTAGTTTGCCCGACCGGGGCGCCCACATTTTGGGGGATCTTTTTGTGGTATAAAGAGAAATTCAAATTGTATATTTCACTTGTAATCTTGTAATCATATTCCACTGAAGCGCACACTTCCCTGGTTTGAGGATTGAGATGGCCAATGATTATGTAGAGTGCATGCAGCGCGCATTGAGTGTGCCATGTTAATGTGTATAATCAAAGACACTCCATGTGTGTAGATCTATGTGTGTGTGTTGCAATAAAGGCGCATGTGATGGAGTTCTGTGGTTGAGATGTATATTATAAAGAAGAGAGAGAGGGAGAGGGAAAGGAGAGAGAGGGCGGGGGATATAAAAGTTGATGAAAAATCATGAAATAGAAAGATGGGGACGGAAGCAGAAATTTGTATCATGTTTGATGAAGCGAAAGTTTTGTTTTGGCTTATAGAGCATGGATCGTAAGCAAAATATCGGTGATTTTGGGGATTCCACTATTACTGGAGATAGTCTTGCGATCATGCCACTTTGTCATAAACATAATGTGACTGATGGGAAAACTTACAAGATGCATATTCAGGCTGAAAAATAATGATGGAACAAAGAGGGACAAAAAATTGAAAAATAATAAGAATACAGTAATGGACCCCCGCAAAAGAAAAGAAAAAAATGAAATAACAATACCAAAAAAAATTCATAAAACAAAAACAAAAGTAAATAAAAAAATTAATTAAAAAAAAAGAACATTTAAAAAAAATCAATGAAGGAATTATTGAAGTAATCTTAGTTTTACATGAGAAACAAAACAATTAGCGCTGAAGTGAAGATTAAACAAAAGAATTAAAAGAAAATACATCGGCACTTAATAAACTACCAGGGTCTGCATGCAGCGTAGACTAGTACTCACGCCACGGGCGTAAATCCCGGGGGGGATGGGGGGGATACATCCCCCCCAGATTTTGAGGAGGGGGGGATGGCCTGTACAAACATCCCCCCCAGTTTTCAAGAAAGAAATGAAAAAAAAAAATACACTGGATAACTGTGTTAGTAGTTAAAATAGCTTTTTCAATACTAAAAAAATGCTTCTGTTATACTCCAAAACCCCAAATTTTCCTGCTCGGTCGCTATGCGACCTCGCAATTAGTAACAAACAGTAACTTAAGTATAAAAAGGTTGGATCCAATGCCCTCGTTTGGGGACAAACCTTAGGAAAGGATGTTGTTGACAATGTGCTTGTGTGCGGGCTAGTTTGGTGGAGGGCTTGGGGCCTGCTACCCACAAAATTTTTATAGCAAAGATTGTGGATTTGTTTTCTATCGCTGTTATTTAACAAAGCATGTAAAATGTATCTTCTAAATGGACACTAAATTTCCGGCTCGCTGATACTAAATAGGATTTATACTGCCCAAAATTACATCTCCAATTTTTTGCTTAAAAACTTCGGCTCGCATTACTTTTTTTATTACTAAAATGAACAGGAATCAGGGCAGCCATTATGATTCTTAAAAGCATACATTCAAAGAAATTTTTTTCTTCGTACCCCCTCCCTCTCTGAATACATTTCTCTTTAGGTCTATGCCTCTGATCTAAAGTGTCCCCCATTTTAGAAAAAGTGCCCTTTTTTCCATGGAAACCCCACTTTCAAATCCGTTACGCGGCCTCTACTGTACGTTTTTGTTTTGGTTTGTTTTGTTTTGTTTTTTTCGCGCTCCCGGATACTGTACAGGACCTTTAATGCACAAACATAATCAATTCCAACTAAAAAATTTTGGCTCGTGGTTCGCGCTCGCTGATAATAAATAGCAACTACAATGCACAAATGTCTCAAACCTTTATCTTTAAATTTTCGGATCGCGCTTCTCGCTCGCATTACTTTTTCAATTACTAAAATAAACAGTAATCAAGGCAGCCATTCAAAGACAATTTTTTTTTTCGTTTCCCCTCGCTTTCTCTTTAGATCTATGCCTTTGATCTAAGTGTCCCCCTTTTCAGAAAAAGTGCCCTTTTTTATCGAGACCCCCATTTTCAAATCCATTCCGCTGCCTCTATTATATATTTTTGTTTTTGGTTGTGTTTTTTTCGCGCTCGCGGATACGATATAGGACCTTTAATACACAAACATATCCAATTTCAGCTTAAAATTTTTCGGCTCGCGCTTCGCGCTCGCTGATACTAAGTAGGAAGTATAATGCACAAATATCTCCAACTTTTAGCTTAAAATTTTCGGCTCGCGCTTCGCGCTCGCATTATTTTTTCATTACTAAACTGAACAGTAATTAAGGCAGCCATAAGCTAAAAGCATAAATTCAAAGACAAATTTTAATCGCACCCCCTCCCTCTCAAATCCGTCCCGCCGCCACTGCTATATAGGTATTAAAAACGTTCCTTGTGTCACTAGATCGCTACAAGTTGTCAAATTATTTCGCTCATCCCCCCCACTCCTCGACACGGATTTACGCCGTTGCTAGTACTACCACAACAGTGCCGATGCAAGCTCTAGCTGTTTTGAAAACTGCGGCCACGCGAAGCTGTTCTTATCAGAGGTTTTATGCTTATTTTGGACCTGTCAGAACCTGATTTTTCTCAGGAACGATATTCTAGGGGTAAGATTTCTTGTGTGATTGTTATGTTTGATGCATATTTTGTTGTGAAGTTGAGGTAAATGTGCAATCTGTTTTTATTATCGCAAGCACCCTTCAGTTCATCGCCAATGTCCAGGCCGGTAGCTTCGGGTGTTTACACACTCTCCACCTGGTAAGTTGCAAATATGTCGTGCGGTCAATTAACATCAAAATATGATGTTTTAACCTTAAAAAAACCTCTGAATATACTTCTTCCAGAGCTTTCCCATCAACTTGGACCTTCATACAAGGTATGTACTAATTATGTAGTGTGATTTAACTCTTCATATTTTGACAAAATTCGTTAGAACTATGGTAGTATTAAGTCTTTGACTTTGCGTCGATCCCAATGCAATTAAGCCTGTCTCTATATCGCACCCCCAACTTTTGACTTTTTGTCACCGGAAAAAAACGGCGGCGTATACACCGATAATTACAGTATTTTTGGTATTTTTTTTATGTTTTCATGTTTGAGTGAATTTATGATTCATTATTATGAGCCTATGCTCTATGAAGCCCCCAAACGAGAATGAACCACAATTAGCTGTTGCCGCAAACCAGGTGTGATTAGTACACATGTGAATCAAACAAAGATCTTTGTTTTTGTGCTTTTGTGTTTTGTTTTTTTTCGGGCAACCAGATTTTTCATTCGGGCAACCAAATCTGGGGGAAAATGGAAATCTGGTTGCCCGGCAGGGCAACCAAAAAAAA
The DNA here is from genome assembly GCA_940671915.1 of Paracentrotus lividus. Classification (NCBI taxonomy): domain Eukaryota; kingdom Metazoa; phylum Echinodermata; class Echinoidea; order Camarodonta; family Echinidae; genus Paracentrotus; species Paracentrotus lividus. The sequence continues at coordinate 33,127,280 of CALNVZ010003426.1, forward strand.
ATGTTAGTGTTGAGCGTTGATATAACTATAAGGAAAAAATTGGGAAAACATATATTTTTTTACTAGAAGTCACCATATGCCAGTGCCTAACGAAAGAAGAAGAAAGCCATTATAGCATGCATTGCTTTGTTCGTGACCACGCAACCGCCCGAGATGTGAATAGAGAGTGGAGGGCCCGCAGCTGCGAAGTCAATGCGGATTATTCTCAGGTATTGTTGTTAAAATCATGCATTAAATTTACATACATTAACAAAGACCAAATGGCAACTAAAGTCAAATCGATGACTTTTTATATCGGACATTGCTTTGCGTTTGGTCTTTGAGGTAAAATGAGACACATTTGCAAACTTGCCGAATAGTAATTTCGTGAAGAAAAAACCTTCGCGAATCCATTTATCCATGGGAATGGAACGGCGCCGGTGATATTATGATGATATTTTACAGTAGAAAATCGAGAAGAATTTTACAAAATCAATTTGATTCAAAGAATGATGTGATAAAGACAGATTTAATAGCCGATTGTCAAACTTTCCTCATGGCATGAATCTTGAGTTTGCAAGCATTAATTTCTTGAAAAAATTATGTTTTTCCGATCATTTGCAAGTGCGTGAGGACGAAAATTAAACCCGGAAGTCAAATCTTGCGCATGACGATAATTTCTACGATGGCGGCAGTTTGAACAGGTAAAGAGTGACGGGATTGTCTCCGTAAAATGTAAGATTATACAATTGTAGTCTGAACGGAGACTACGTCGGGTCGAATATTCATATTAGCATATTGCGCATGCGCACCCTTGATGGGTGAGAGTTGACGTGATATCGTGACGGGATCTACCGGGCCGAGGCAGTCTGTATTTTGATAAGCCAAGAGAAAGTTATATCCCGGTCAACCGAAGCTGTCTTTAGAAGAGTAATTCCTGAAGTCAGAAGTTACAGAAGTTTAATACCTGTTTCGTCTCTGGTTATATTAGAGCGCTTTATCGAAGCTATTTTACTACATACTCAATCTATAATCTTCACTACCACTCAATCTATTTACTATTTTACTGTGTTGGACCGCGAAGACGTTCTGACATCCCAGTTTGGGTCTAATCTTAGTTGAATCATCAGGCATCTGTAAATATCGTATAAGGTCAGTATTAATATAATTGTTGATGATATTAGTGAGTGGATGTGTGGAACTGGATTTATAAATGTATTTCGACTACAAATGGCGCTGCGATAATCTTACTTGCCGTTTTGGAAATCCATTGGATTTCAATTGTATGTTGGTGTGCTGCTACGTGGTGGATGTGATTGTTTCGCGCTTGTGGCGTGTTTAGGTCCCAATTTTGTTTCTTTCCCCCAGCCTGGTCCTCTCTTATTTTTTGGGAGGGGTGGTGTGATTGTGGGTTACATGTGAGCTCAAAACTAAAAGCTATTTATATAGGAAATTTTAGTGGGTTATCGTCCTATACATATAAATGTATTTTGACTACACAATTAAAAGTAGTGAATCAAAGTTCCATGGTAAAATATATCAATTTGTACTAGTTTCAGAACATGTAGACCTATTTTTCATTTTAAAAATGATTTGATCTTCCAAGAAAAAGGGGAAATAAGTGCCGTGAATTTAACACGGCGATAGATAGGAAGGTGTCATAAACTCGAAGCGGCTGCGATCCCTACATATAGGCACTTCCTTCATACAACATTCCACGCCGAGCCGAGGTTGAACCGTGCGAGACACCATTCGCTGGAGACTCCGCCGCCTGCCTGGTCGAGCGGGCGCTGGGACTTGCCACGAGACAATAGCGATGTCGTCTGCATAATTATATAGATCATGTGCAAGTCACAGGTTGGGAAACAGCTTAACAACCATGTTTATAACACACTATTTCATCAACTTACCAAGATAGTCTTCTGGTGAGATAGAAAATCTCTCTAACATGCTTTTGTGAAGACTCATAATTGATGAGGTTTGGATAAATTCACGAAAAGTTTACTTCTTCACCATGTTCACCCTACTTCAGTGCAGCCTGCATATTTATGTACGTATACTGCACTGGCGCATGGCGCTGGCTACGTTGTTCAAACTGTAGATGGCGCACTGTTTTTCAGGATGATGTCCTTGATAAATATTTAAAATTATTATAATTTTTTTTTTGTAATGTATTTCCAGGCAAAAGACAACAAGAATATCATAGGTACATGAAAAGGAAATTAACACCGAATAGTGATTTTTATTGTTGTAATTTTTTTTTTATAGTATGCCTAGATTTTCTAGAGTGATCTATAGACCCTACAATAAATATTATATTATTGGACAGCATTTCATTATATATTTTCTTTCATACGAGACCACCCTTGTGTCCAAAAATTCGTAAGGGGGGGGGGATACTGAGTATGATGGAATATGTTTAAAAATGCGAAGGAGAGTGACTCAGCAAGCTATTCAGATGAAGGGGGCTAGGCAGGGTCTATGCCACGCCCTATAGATAAGATAAGATGAGATAAGCTTAGATTTTATTAAACTCTATCGACCCCCGATCGGGAGTATGAGAGTCTCAACAAGAACATATTTACAATGATGAATTTATGCATGAGAAGATGAACATATTTACAATAATGATATGCATATATACCAATGAACATAATATCGATGATGAATACAAATGTTTGCAATGTGAAAGTACAAGAATATAACAAGAACACCAATAACAAAACTCATTGTTGTGTTTAGCACTATTACAATGTAAAACGCACTGGTTGTTTAATCACCCTGCCACTTTTACGGTAGTTACATTCACTCTGGCAACTGGATTATTATCAAGAAATCTTTCGTCAATAAATGATTTAGAGAAGTGCAACATTACTATTCTAATGAATTTTACAAGTTTTTTTTAAATGGCACCTTTTATCTAAACTAAACAATCTACCCATTTGGTAAACACATGGTCTTATACTAATATTCTGTGGGTATGTACCAGGGCCGGCGGAGACGGGGGGTCCTGGGGGGGCCGGGCCCCCCCCCCCCACTTTTTTGCCAGAAATTTTAATATTTTCGAAGGGGGAAAAAGGGAAAAGAGAAAAAGAAGAACGGGAAGGAGAGGCAAAATGTGTTTATAAAATACATTACCTTCGGTTCATTATAAGCCAATTTTTTTTTCTGCTCGCGCATCGCGCTCGCAAGGTTCTCTCAATAAGGCACATTGACTGATCCCTTATGTCCCATATTAGTAAAGTTATGTAAATTTTTCTACTCGCACTTGGCCCTCCGCCAATTATTTTTGTTAAATGAGGCTGAATCTTGACCCGTAGAAGAATTCAAACAAAAAGAAATAAGATGGAAAATGTACGTAAAATATATATGGTGTCATAAGCCAAAATTTTCAGCTCGCGCTTCGCGCTCGCAAAGTCCTCTCAGAAAGACTGATTCCTGACGTCGCACAGTGAAGTGATGGATGTCAATCAAATTTCAAAATCTAGAACACACTACCTTCAGTTAATTATAAGTCAATTTTTTAGGCTCGCGCTTCGCGCTCGCAATTTATTTTTGTTAAAATTAAGGTGATCGTTACCTAGCTAGTAACAGAATTCAAACAAAAATACATAAGAGAAGGGGGGGAAATGTGCGTAAAATATACGGCCTTATTTGTGTCATTATAAGCCAAAATTTTCAGCTCGCGCTTCGCGCTCGCAAATTCCTCTCAGAAAGACTAATTCCTGACGTCGCAAAGTGAAGTGATGGATATCAATTTTCAAAATTTTAAAAATGAAGAATACACTACCTTCAGTTAATTATAAATAAAAATTGTCGGCTCGCGCTCGCAAATTTCTCTTAGAAGGGAAGACAATTTTCAAAATGTGTCGAGAACACACTACCTTCAGGTCATTACAAGCCAAAATTTTCGGCTCACGCTTCGCGTTTGCAAATTTCTCTAGAAAAGTTTATTATACTAGCATTAGCCTGACCCCTCACTTCGCGCTCGAATATGGTCTGCTCAAATTTCTCTCAGAAAGACCGACTCCTGACTTTGTAAATTGAAGTGATGGGATGTAAATTTTCAAATTATGTCTAGAATACACTATACCTTCGGTCCGTTAAGCCAACATTTCCGGCTCGCGCTTCGCGCTCTCAAAGTTTTCCAAACAAAAAGCTACATTGAGTGATCCCTGGCGTCCCAAACAAGTAATGTTATGTAAATTTTTCTCCTCGCGTTCGCAATTTATTTTTATTAAAATGAAGGTGATCGTTATCTAGTAAAAGAATTCAAACAAAATACATAAGAGTAGAGGGGGAAATGTGCGTAAAATATACGGCCTTTGCTTCAATGTCAGCCAAAATTTTCACCTTGCGCTTTCGCGCTCGCAAATGTGTCTCAGAGGGGATGACAATTATCAAAATGTGTACAGAATTCACTACCTTTAGGTAATTATACCGGTAAGCCAAAATTTTCGGCTCGCGCTACGCGCTCGCAAGTGTGTCTCAGATGGGATGACAATTATCAAAATGTGTATAGAATACATTATATCCCTTATCTAAGATTGTTTGCATTGAGAGTGTACACAAGGAGAAAAAGAATAGTTTAACTAAGAAAAACGTTTCTCAAGAAATAGTTCGTTTTTCTTCATGACGTCACGCATATTACATTTTTTCCCTAGGGAAAAACTGGACTATACGTTTTTCCGACCCCCCCCCACCCTATTCACGAGTTGCGCAACGCAACGCAAGCGGTGCTACTCTGCTGCTTTTACCTGAATTCTCCACTGCATGCCACGGGAAACTTTCGGCGAGCTGCACTGACCAGGTGCGCTTACATAACAGACGATCGATTAGGCAAGCAGTGGCGTATCTAGGGGGGGGGCAAGGGGGGCACGTGCCCCGGGCGGAGCTTCAGGGGGGCGCAAAAAAGGAAAAGGAAAAAAAAAAAAAGAAAAAGAAAGGAAAGAAGAAGAAGAAGAAGAAGGAGAGGAAGAAAAAGGAGATCGGTGATCCACAGTGAATATTGGGGTCATGTTTCCTCCCATTATTAATTTTGGCGCCCCCTACATAGCACCACTAAGTTTAACTTTTTGGCGCCCCAAAGTTTCTAGTAATTTTTTAAGGTTTACTACCTTCTATCTTAGTTTCGGGTCAATTTTGCGCCCCCTGTATAGGCCTATATTGAAGATCAAATCGGCGCCCTTAACTTCAATTTAGCGTCCTTTTGTAAAGATCAAGCCCCCGGTGTGTGCCCTCCTAATCCTAATTTTAAGACCAATTTGACATCCCCTGAGTTTCAATTTAATTTAGAGCCCCCTTTAAATAGTTTAAGATCAATATGGCGCCTCAAATTTCAGGATCAAATTGCCCCCCCCCTCCTGCTTCAGATATACATGAAGGTCCCTCTAAGTAAAAGGATTTTTTTTCTGTCCATGCTTTTTCTCGCTGCCTAATTACTCCCTTTTTTGTTCTTCATTGTCAATTGTCTTTGTTTCCGTATTTTATGACCATTCGGTATCAAGACCTATTCCTTGCAAAGTTTATTCAAGTTTAGAGCTCTAGAATTTTTCGCTCGCGCTTCACGCTCGCATTATATTATGTGTTTCAAAATCATTTGAGGAGGACCAACAAAAAAAAAGTAAAATTATTATTTTCCTACTAAAAAAAAACGAATCCGATACATAGGCCTACAATTCCAAAAACATTTTGTGCAATAGGCCTTTTGACACCCTGAAGGTAAGGCATTTTTTTATTGTACCTTCGTTGATAACGAAATCTGTATTCATGATTCTTAAATGCAAGATTCGAGTAATGCAAGAACTCAAAATTTTCCGCTCGCGCTTCGCGCTCGCAATAAATTAAAATATTTGAGAGGAAATAAAAAAGAATTGATAAGCTACGTGTATGTATGGACAGCAAATCATCCCCAGGTCTGGGCACATGTATATATGCCACTGGTACAATAAACTAAAACAAATCGTTGAGCAAAACTGGAGTAGACGGGGGGGGGGGGGGGCGCAAAGTCAACAATTGCCCCGGGCGCACTTGACCCTAGATACGCCACTGTAGGCAAGACAAGTATTTTCTCAACTTCTCTACGATCGAGACTATATAATTTTGTTCATTAAAAAATTAAAAGGAATGGTATTATAGTGGAAGGGATATAAAACAAATATACAATGACTCATTCTCAGAACAGGTTAAAACTATTCGCACTCAGGAACATCAACATAGTACTATTCTCTCTCGGGCCGATGGCCCTCGAGAAAATAGTACTATGTGATGTTCCTTCGATGCGAATAGTTTTAACCAGATCCTCGATTGTCATTGTATATTTGTATACTACCTTCAGATAATATAAGCCCAAATTTTCGGCTCGCGCTACGCGCTCGCAACGTGTCTCAGATGAGATGACAATTATCAGAATGTGTACAGAATACACTACGGTACTTCAGGTAATTATAAGCCAAAATTTTCGGTCGCGCTATGCGCTCGCAAATGTGTCTCAGATGGGATGACACTTATCAAAATGTGTACAGAATACACTACGGTACCTTCAGGTAATTATAAGCCAAAATTTTCGGCTCGCGCTACGCGCTCGCAAATGTGTCTCAGATGGGATGACAATATCAAAATGTGTACAGAATACACTACCTTCAGGTAATTGTAAGCCAAAATTTTCGGCTCGCGCTACGTACGCGCTCGGAATTTCTCTAAAAATTCTTTATACTGACCCCTGACTTCGCGCTTTAATATGATCTGCTCATTCACAAAGCAAAGGTGCACTTTTTCACATTTCGACGCCCCCCCGTAAAAATCCTTATTATTCGGGCCTAATTATGTTCACATGAATTTTTCTAAAACTTGTGCCCCCTCACTTTTGAAAACGCTCCGCCGGCCCTGTGTACATATGTCTTTCTTTACTAAAGAAAGGACACACAAATAAATAATGGAACTCATCTCCAACTTCCTTCAACGAGCATAATTTAATTGCAAGCCATCCCAAAATTGCTTCAGTGTCGCAACAACAGAGGTGGATTTGAGATTTGGAATTTTAAAAAGGGATGGAAAATTTCGGAAAAGATCAGGGCGCTGACAACAATTTTCTGGGGTCAGGTTTTATACAGCCTTTAAGACTTTATTATTGTTTATTTTTAGAATAACTGTCATGTTATTTTCATAAGAATAATTTGATAATATAAATATAATATAGATTTTCCCGGCCAATTTCATACATTTACCATTCGTTTTTATATCATGTATATTCAAATTCGTGTGTTTGGTGCGGCAGAGGGCCAAAAAGTCAAACAATTTCGTGTTCATGCTCTCAAAATCATTTTTAGGCACACAAATTAATGCTTTCGAAGTTCAAATTCGGATATAATCATTCGAATTCATTATAAATGCATTCACATTAGTGTGATGGCAGGGTAAGCTCTTTAAAAACACTTTCAATTTCGTTTTCAAGCGATCGATTTCCATGATTCAGCATCCAAATCCGTTATTCATGTACACATATTTATGATAAGGAGTAGGTAATCTTGACCATTTTATCAGTAAATGTGATTTTATCATTATTGTGATTATCGTCTTCGTTTTTAATTTCAACACCTCTCTTTTACTCCATATAGTCATTTGATAAAAAAAATAAATCATCGCCATTATTAGTGTATTGCATTTGTGAACATCAGTATCCATTATCATGATTTTTATGTTTAAGTGTCTTCATTGTCAATCTTTATTTTCATCGTTATAATCGCAATTTTGTTTTACGGACTTCATTTTACATCTTTGTTCACAACAAGGCATGATTATTATAAACTTTTTTAATTAGTGATATGTTCTGACATTCAATTAAAAATACTGCATGAGCAATGTAAATTTCAATTGGTACTTTACATGTTTAATTTGAATGTTTCTATCATGAACTTGTTTGTCTATAAACGAATTTGAATATACGGAATGAGAGGGCACACGAATTTAAATAAACTTTGCCGAAAACGTATGCTTATTATGTGAACTAGAATGCACAAATACGAAATCGGTCACCATAATCGTTAATTTTGATGACTGAATACGATTTTGAATGAAAATATTTCTATGCATCAGCGTATTTTTACGAAAATGAATGTCTCTAACATGAAATTGACTGACAAAACAATGAAATGGACCGGGAAAACCTATAATATAGGTTTTCCCGGTCAAATTCATCTTATCATCGGTTTTCATGGAATGTGTATTCAAATTCGTGTGTTTGATGCGACAGACTGACTTTAGTCAAACAATTTCGTGTTCATGCTCTCAAATTCGCTTTTAGGCAAACAAAGTAATGGTTGCAAAGTTCAAATTCGGATATAGTCATTTCATTTCATTATTTTTGCATTCAAATTAGTGCAAATTTGAGTATACGGAAGGACATGAAGACGAAATTGAATAGTTATTACCGAATCTATATGCTTATTATGTGAAGTAGAATGCGGAAATACGAAATCAATCACAATAATCGTTAATTTTGATGACTGAATTTGATTTTGACTGGTAACATTTCGATGTATTAGCGTTTTTCCCGAAAATGAATGCCTCTAACATGCAATTTATTGACAAAATAATGAAATTGACCGGTAAAACCTATAATAAAAAGATAAAAGAAATAAATAAAAGAAAAAAAAAAGGGAAAAAAAGGTAATTACAAATCGAGAGGGCGCACGCCTCTTCGTCCACTTTCACCTTGATCCGCCACTGACTTGAAAAAAGTTCCAGAGTGTCAGTATTATTAATTATACAAGCATAATAAATCACCGCCTTTCTTGGTCGAGCTTTTTATGACATTGAACCTATTGTCATTTGAGTTGGAGGTGTTTGGGCAGGGTGACTATCTCGCAGCCGACTCAAAAGAAATATATTGAGTTTTGAATGACAATAACAATTTGGTGTACTGTATCGAAATTCAAGACATGCAGATGTAGTCAGGCACAGGCCTATGGGCAACAATAGCAAAAATGTTATTTCAATATTCTCATCAAAATTCGCAAAGCATGGTCTATATTGAACCTTTTCCAAAGAATAAGTAACTACATACCAAAGAACATCGATTTCGTCTACGTGAGACAATACAGAACTACATTTTGTAGTTCTGAAATATAATTTGCTAGATTCAAATTCTCACGCCGATAAAATGGATTTTGTGCTGAATTGCAATTCATGCTGCATGTATCTGATATACACCATTTCTTTTGTTGACGCATGGGCACTTAAAAGGATGATGAGAGAAAACGGATATCCAACATATCTGGATGGTATAACAGGTAAGAACATAAAATCATGCATATTGTGTATGAAATAAACGAATTAAAAAAGGAGTTTTAAGGCGTTGCTGTTCAAATTTGAATGAAGCTTATGCATTCCTTCAAGGCATTAAATTAAACCACTAAATACCTTCATATCCAATAATTCAAGTAATAGTTTTATTTTTTTCCTCAGAGAAATACATTTCCTTATTGTTTACGTCAATTTTTAACAACAATATTTGCTTATCGTTCAATACCATATAACAAAATTTGTTTAAACAGTAGGCCTACTGTTTTATTTAATTTATTGTAATAAATTAAAGATTACCAAAACATAAATCAAGTGTTTTATTTCCATTTACTACAACATACAGTACAGTTTGATTTGCAAATTTATATAGAAAGAAAGAAGGCCTGTAAAATTGATTAGCAAAACCATTGATAATGTGGTAAGTGAATGGACTGGTTATTTAAGTTTGTTTGCAGGCTCTATGCTACTTCTTTATGTATTTATTTTACAATTTTATTAATTAACAGCTATAAATTCATCATGTACATTATATTGAATCATATACTACTGGTAAATACATGATAATATCATCGACAGATCCAAATTCTTCAATATCGTCTCCTGGTTTTGGAACGGAGGAGCAAAGGGAGACCGGCCAACCAACTATCATGACCACCATAATATTAATTTCAGGTGATATAACATTACCATTGAATTCCAAATAAATATACTTACAACACTCCATGGCTTAAATTTAAATCCATGTTATTATATTTCGATTATTCTCCAAAAGACCAATGGATTTAAATTTTGGAGCAACGAATCCATGATTTGAATATTGGGAGGGGGGCAGATGAAATTAATTATATTTATTACACATGCCAATGCATCAATAATGAGATCCCCCCCCAAAAAAAAAAAAAAAATAATAATAATAATAATAATAAAAATAAAAATAAATAATAATAATAAAAAAAAAATTAAAAAAAATAATAATAATAATAAATAAATAAAATAAAATAAAATAATAATAATAATAAAATACAACAAAAACAAACAAAAAGCAAACAAAAATAATAATAATGAAATACAAAAATAAGATGAAATAATATAAAATAAAATAAATTAAATAGTTGGCGCAGCAAAAAGAGCATAATTCATAGGTCATCGGATTCCATCAGCCAACATTCTGTTTTTGTGTTTTAAAGATGGGCTATAGTTCTGGTAAGATTAAATAGTGTTTGGATACACTCCTGCCAACTAGATTTAAGACCGTTCTTATAGTAATATTTTTCTGTGATTTTTAGATCTCATTTTTCAAGTGATATTGTGTTTAGTTATATGAAATTAAATTAAAAATTTGAAATATTATACTTTGAGATTTACCAAAACTACCCTAGCTTATAACTGTTTGATTTCGGTATACAAGTTTTTGTGACACCCTCTTTAAATTTTTTTTATCTTCCTCAGATTCCAGTGGCCATACATCAAGACACACCCAACATGGTTTCATAGCATTCATATCGTTATACGTTCTCCTCATATTGTCAATGTCCTGTGGAGTGCTGGCTGCATGTCGATTTAGACGAAGGTAATTATGTCTGTCATGGTCGTAGGGAGGGGGTGTCTGTATCATTAAAATGTTAGATGTAAATGTCTGGATGTGGAGATTGACACCTTCTTGTATGAAACAAAATGAAGTTGGCAGAATTAGGCTGTAGTTTAACCTTATCAAGACCAAGGTATTCTGATCGTTCACAGGCCAAAAAAAAAGGGGGGGCACACTGTGCCTCTCCATATATATATATATATATTTTATTTGACCGATCAGTTTCATAAGTGGCATGACGATAGAACAACTCAAGCTCTACAACTTGGTACAACTTAAACTTAAATTGATGAAGATCATCATAATGGGGGCGTTATTTGCAGTTATATAAAGAAATACATAGGAAAATGCACACAATTTGAATTAAACCATTTATAAAATCACTGTTTGGTGATGGAGACTGTTACAAATTTGTTTAATGACTGATTCATTGTTCATTCATCTATTTTAAATATTCAAGGTTGCCAAATGGGGCGCTTTATGCTATTGAAAACGCAATTTCACCACTAGATTGCGTTTTGGGTAATTAACCAAAAATAATTAAATCTTAACGCTTTTTGCATAATCATATTCTGTGAATTTCAAAGGATAATCTCATTAAAGAATCAGCAATGTTAAAAAATTGGTATTTTGATATTTTCTATTATATCTATTGTTTTGGCGTCATTTATCATATAAAAAGTAACAAAATCAAACGAAGAAGAGTGGTATTCAGTTTGGAATGTCACTTCAATTCAATTTGAATAAAGAAACCCCATTGATAACACCATAATATTGTTTGGAATTAATGGATATCGAAAATGACCCAAAATCGGACAAACTTGGTCGCCAATTTGTGGTTGCCATGGCAACACGAAATATCTAACTCCCACAAAAATATGTATCAAAATATTTTTGAATGATTTTTAGGAAATGGCACCAAGTTTGGTTGAAAATGATCAAAGCGGCAATAAATAGCGTATAAAAATTTGGTAGGAGGGCACTGAAATTATAAGATTTAAAACAAAAATTGAAAACAATTTTTAAAAACATGATCAATCGAAGACACTAGCACAATCATTATATATAAAAAATAAAGTTACTTTGGATAAGAGAAAGTGGTAAATTAAAAAACCTTGATATCCTCTAAAACACTAAAAGTTCATTTCGGAATTAAACTATAGGTTTTCCCGGTCAATTTCATTGTTTTGTCAATCAATTGCATGTTAAGGGCATTCATTTTCGGGAAAAACGCCTATACATCGAAATGTTACCAGTCATAATCATATCAATCATCAACATATGAAAACGTTGGGGCTTCTTTCTAGGAAAACCATTTTCACGCACCGATTGTCAATGGAAGGAATGCCCGAAAAACGGGATTTTGTTGAATATACTGGAATAAAAAAAAATCGAGAAGATCATTTACTTAGTTACACAGGTTTTATGAGGGTTAATGTATATAAAACAAGATAAAACCTTGGAAGAATATTTTTTTACCCCTAACCCTCGCGTTTTGAGCTTTAAAATCCCCATTTTAGTCATTTTTGGGTCGTTTTTCTGTTGTGAAAATGATATTTTGGTCAAACAGCATCACTAAAAGCTTTTCTGTAAATTCAGCAGCGCATCGATTTCCTAGTACGCTGAGTGAAGTAAATATATTAATTCTCTTTCCAATGATTTTAACTTCTTTGTGATTGTCAATATTTTCCCCCGCGTTTTGATATCATAAAAAAAAATTATCATGATAAAATACTTCGTATCCTGACTGCACAGCTTGCACTCTCCTTTTACACGGTCTTTATTCAGGGCATTGTTATCGCGATATCGACGCGTCAGACGTAGAGAGAGTCTATACCATACACACATTTCCCGTAAGATTTTCTTGGTCGTTAGTGCACTGTAGTGGAACTGTGCGTGTTTGGTATAAAATAACACTGTCCTTTTTGATTGTTCACGTTTTCTATTGAATTAACGATTACTGCATTGATTTCGTATTTGCGCATTCTACTTCACATATTTAAGCATAATATACATTCGGTAATAACTATTCAATTTCGTCGAATTTCATTCCGTATACTCAAATTCACACTAATTTAATGCAAAAGAATGAAATGAATGACTATATCCGAATTTGAACTTTTGCAACCATTACTTTGTGTGTCCTAAAGCGAATTTGAGAGCATGAACAAAATTGTTTGACTAAAGTCAGTCTGTCGCATCAAACACACGAATTTGAAATACACATTAAATGAAAACGAATGATAAATGTATGATTTGGCCGGGAAAAACTATATTATGTGAGGGTATTAAATCCAGTGGCGGATACAGGATTTTGAAATACGGGGGGGCATCCCGAAAATTGAACAAAATAGGGACGCAGCCGAAAATATTCCGATTTTGATATGTACAGCCAGTGGCGTAGACAGGTCCTCGAATGTGGGGGGGGGGACGATACGTGGTCAAGAGACTCATATTGCCCAAAAAAAAATTGAGGTAAACGAAAGGTGTTTTTTGTATCTACACACACAAAGAAGGGGCAAAAAATGTCGCTGGGGGGGTGTGCGCCGAATTTCCTCAGAATATATCATTTCAGGCGAGCGCGAAGCGCGAGCGGAAAATTTTAGGTAAACGAGACGCCAGTGTTTTCTCTTTGTATCTATACACACAAAGAAGGGGCAAAAAAAAAAAAGGCCGATTTTGGGGGTTGCATCGAATTTCCTCAGCAAATAATATATATACAATTTCAGGCGAGCGCGAAGCGGGAGCAGAAAATTTGAGGAAAACAAGAGTGTTTTTTCTTTTTAATCTATACACACAACGGAGGGGCAAAAAAGGGCCGATTTAGGGGGTTGCGCGCCGAATTTCCTTAGCAAATATACAATTCCAGGCGAGCGCGTAGCGCGAGCGGAAAATTTTGAGGTAAAGGAAAGGTGTTTTTTGTATAATTATATACACACAAAGAAGAGGCAAAAACGGCCGATTTTGGGAGTTGCGCCGAATTACCTCAGCAAATATACAAGACTTGCATAATAAAAATAAGAAATTAAACAAACATGCCGTACCAGAGGGGTTTATGTGCCAACTTTTTATTTCCTCTAAGCGAGCGCGAAGCGCGAGCTAAAAAAAAAAAAAGCAATTTAGGGGCCTGAGCCCGATTTCGTATCCACAAAGGGGTTATTCTGCAAAATATACCAAGAGCTGCATAGGACTACACCTCTACAAATATTATTATATTAAAATACAATTATACGTATGAATATAATTAAAACAAACATATTGGGTAAATAGACTAATAAAAATAGATCTAGGAAGAAAAACAAAATAATTTCCCTTGAAATAATAAAATAAGTATAGGCCTAAATATATAATAGATATAGAAATAATTAATCTGGATTTAATAATTATTATAGTAATAAATTAATTATAATGATAATAATAACAATAATAATAATAATATGCGAGCGCGAAGCGCGAGCGAAATTTTTTAGAGCTCCGTGGAAGAAAAAGGAGTGTGCAAAGCCTATTTCAGCCTTTAAAAAAATACATTTCACCCGTGAAAAGTGGGGGGGGATGATTATACATGCCATCCCCCCACCTTTTGAGTTGGGGGGGGGGGGATGCATCCCCCCATCCCCCCCGCTGTCTACGCCCCTGTGTACAGCCAATGAACGGTTATCAAATTATAGAGGGGGCGCGCGTCCCCTGCGCCCCCGCCTGCATCTACCACTGAAATCGATACAATTCTTCGAATGAAATTTTATTGTCATTCTAATAAGTCAATCATTATCATTTATAACAGAATTCAGGAGGAGGAATTACACTCGAGACTTTCGCGATCTTTATCCACCCAACGTTCAAGCATCATGAGTATGACAATGTTGGAGGAACAAGCGGCATCCAGGCGGGGCAGCTTAGCGCCCATACTATCAGCAAAATATGAGAATTCTGAGCAAACTAAGAGTAAAAGAGAGGATGTGAAAAGAGTTACCATGGTTACAGAGAATAGTTTTCTATCGGTTCCGACGAATATATAAACAATGATTGTAAAATGAGCAGTTGTTGACCAGGAAAAAACGTTTATGTTAATAGGTTCATGAGAGGACTTCTCAAGAAAGTATCATTTTATCGTATAGAGGGCTTCTCAAGAAAGTATCATTTTATCGTATTTTAAAATGAGCAGTGGTTGACCGAGAAAAAACGTTAATGTTAATAGGTTCATGAGGGGACTTCTCAAGAAAGTATCATTTTATCGTAGTTCTCTCTTAAAAAGAACACACACAAAAAAACAAAAAATAAATAAATAAAAAACGAGTGAAAATCTTGACACTCGCAGAAGTGAACATCAGACAAGAGTGAATTTTAGAGCGGAGATTTTGAGTGATCCCTGACGTCACTCCAAACATGACAAAATGAGTGAAAATGGAATGAAATTTGTCGTTTCACTCCAAATTAATTGTAGGCCTAGTAACTCTGTCAGGATTGATTTTTTTTCACTTATGGTCGTGTCAGCGGAGAAACATGATTGTACCAGAAGACAAAACTATTTGATCTATCATCAATGTTTGGGTACTGTGAAATAAGATGACTGGACAACGTCCTGGAAAAAAAAATGTGATCGAACAGCAAACAGGGGGACTAAAATTAAATTACCACGGCCGCATACGTTTTATTTGAAGAGATTGGTCTTGTATAGAGTGGTTTCCTACCAGAAGCAGTTGATCATGTATAAATCAAGACTATTGTTATTTTAGTTCCAACAGAAAGTTAGACCAATCTTTTGGTTTAAAAGAACAAAAATGTAATATATACTTACAATACAAAAAAAAAAAGAAAGAAAGAAAATCCTTTTAAGCATCTTAAGAGTGATAAATGTAGGCTATATTTCATTTTTTTTTTGTGTGTAGCACTGTCCGTTTAATTTTGTAATTGATCCCATTTATAATTAAAGCAACCTATTTCAATCAATAATAATACGTTTCATCTGGTATATCTTTGATCAGACAAAGATTATTGGTAGGAGCAAGGACTCTACGGTAGAAGGCTATTGTAAATCCAGTTTATTTTCCTCCTGCGACAAATTCTCCGGGTTTTATTTCGGCTGAGATAGTAGGGTTTGGGTTGCATTAGTGTTTTATGTTAGGTTTAGGGTTGGGTTTAGGTGTGGAGCCCAGGGTTGAAATTGAATTGAATCAAATTGGTTTTTATTGATCTTCATCATCACAGCCGTTAAGGGCCTGTCCCAAAGGCGGCGATCGCTGTGGCGACAACCTGATAATGTCATAATTGTAAGGAAATTGGCTTTATAAAGGCGATAATAAACTTAAATACGACTATACAGGGTGTATCAATAAAAACGGGACAGATTTGAAAAGTCTGCCAAAATTTCATTTCAAATTATGATGTCCATATTTTGATGTTAATAGATGCTCTGAAGTCTGATCTTTCAAATGCAATTTGAAACAATAAGTTTCGTTCAAGCTTGAGCGCACACAGAACGTTTTTGTCGGGGGCTCAAAAAAGGGCTTGCGCACAAAATAGAAAAAATTAGAAATACGATCATCAGACTTCTTGCTTACCAGCAGACTTACTTTTAACCTTGTCATTATCTTTGCCATTGGTTTTCGAAATATGCTTTCAAAATACATTTACAATGCTATTTGTTTATGTGAACTGCTTTTTGTTTTGTTTTGTTGTTGTTTTTTTTTTTCACGTTAACATGCTATCTTTTAGCACTGAATATTCCCTCAAACTAAGAAAAAATTATTTAGAAATGTTATCAACCCAAGAAAGGGGATTTAGTTGGTTGGAAGATTATTTGTTCGTTTGTTTATTTGATTGATGGATTGATTTATTAATTGATCGATTGATTGATTGATTGAATGAAGGATTGAGAGATTGACCATTTTGAATGATTGATCGTTTGATTAATTCATTGTTTCTTTAAATGATTGATTGATTGATCGATTACTTTTTTTTTTATTGATTGTTTAAATGATTGATTAAATCGTTGGAAGAATCATAGGAAAATCACCTCATTTGGCTAACATAATCATTTATCAGTGTAAAGTAACAATCATTCCGAATGTAGTACCCGATTTAACATAAATAATACCCCCCTTTTTCAACCTTAGACAAAAACTTTCCGTGTTCTTTCAAGCATGAACAAAACAAACAAAGCAATCGATCAATCAATCAAACAAGCATCGACATCCCCTTTCTTGGGTTGACAAAAAAAAAAGGCATTTAAGTTTGAAGGAAAATTTATTGCACCAAGATTACATATTAAAATGACAAAGAAAAAAAAAAAAAAAATCAAAAACAAAAAGCACATTTACAAGTGAATAAAAAGATTTTGTAAATGAATTTCAAATCTAATTCGACAAATATTTGCAAAGAAAAAGAAAGTTTAGAAGAAGACTGCTGACATTAGCAAGAAAGTCTGATGATCATATTTTCTCGTTTTCCATTTTGTGCGCAAGCCCTTTTTTGAGCCTCTGATAAAAATGTTCTGTGTGTACTCAATCGATGAACGAAACTTATTTTTTTTTATATTACATTTGAAAGATAAGACTTCAGAGCATCTATTAACATAAAAATATGGACATCATGATTTGAAACAAAATTTTGACAGACTTTTCAAAACTGTCCCGTTTTTTATTTGATACGCACTGTATGTTACACAGCTACAACAACAACTTGCTACCACACTCACAACAAGCATTGTCGCAACAACGATCGCCTCCAGTGGGACAGGCCCTTTAGGTTCATTGAAGGAGTCTATGTATGAAATTTATAGCGGAGCAATTAATTGTCGCGTGATCAAATGTCATGGAAATGATGAAATCGTGCAAGATAGCACTGATGAAAATAAAGCTAATCATTGTCTGTTGCACGAGACTAGCTCCTTTTATTTAATATCTACTGGAGATGTTTGAAGCGCCCACGAACATCGCAGATGCCGCAGCAGCTATCCGCCCCGGCGTGCATCTCCCAGTTTACGCAGGTCATTCTCACTAGGCTAGCTCCAACCCAGTTTGTTTATTGCGCGAGGGTTGGCAGTTTCACTATCTCTGTTATCAGTCGGCGTATAGATGCTTCTAGTAAACAACCATGTCTAATCTCTGGCTCGCATTAAAGCGATTTAGTTGAAAACTTTCCAAGGCATCTTTCAAATGGTTTTTCCTCAATTATTTGTCTTAATCAACAAACTTCGTTGGAGCTTTCACTAAATTCGAGTCTGACAGCATTTTTAAGCCATCACCCACGATTTTTTTTTCTCCAAAGCGGGCTGGATGTGGGGGGCTGATCTCCTACGTTGTTTTACTGAAGAAAGATTTTCGCGGGCTTTTGAAAGACCAAAAGCTCAGGCAGTTATCGGATGAACAGTAGGGCCCTTACGTAGACGCTTGCAGGAATGCAAAGCTGGGGGGGGGGGGGGGGGCGGGATTAAGTCGTTGACGCTGAAAGTCACCTCATTCGTGAGCCTCACTCGTCATCTGAATCTTCATTCTTGGGCTCCTCTCTCGCTCGCACTCGCGGGGACGCCTTAAAAAAGGAGCGGAGGTCAGTGGAGCTAAATCCTCGGGCCATCGCGTCGGCGTCATAATCTGCTGGAGTGACGGTCGGAAGAAAAAGAAGAAGAAGATTGGCTGTCCGCAGGTGGTTGTATTGCTGGTTGTCAAATGTCTCCTTTTTTTCTTCAATTTTGTCCTTTGGGTAAGTCATTCTGAGTTTATTATGTGATGAAATATAATCATTCCAAGAATTGTGAATATTGTTATCGGATGCGATTCGATATAAATTAACATCCCTGATTGACATTCCATAATGATATAAAAAGCTTGAGGACAAGTCTGTTTTATCATTTCATCACGTACAGCTTTACTTAGTTTTGATAACTCAGAAATGGTAGAGACACAGAAGATGGGGATTTAAGTCCCGTATTGCTTGTAAAGTATTTGTGTCATTTATAGTAAATCTATATTCAGCTTAAATCAAAGAAACAAAATTCATTGGCCGCGGAGCTGAGATATGGAAGGAGAAGGGCTTCATCCCCCACGTGTTAGTGTACAAAAACGAAAAACATCTATGATTGATTTAAGCCCCCCCCCCCCTCACCTTCGGCTCATCCTTATCCTTTCAAAACCGATCTGCGGCCCGTGGACAAGACTTCTTTAACATCTACTTCCGATAATTATGTAAACACTATGATGCATGTATATCGTAATTTCTTAATACTAGAGTTGGCTAGGATTTTAAACTGTTACAATAGAAAGGTTGGAGAAAAGTATTCTCTCTTTGGGTTCACTCTAAATTTAAGAATTTAGAATAAATCTGGAAAGACTGCAGATAAGGACCAATCGAGTTCGGGGTTTAAATTTTAATCTTTGCAATTAAAATGTAAATCAGATAATACAATAATCGTCAGCAAGGGCGGCGATTTCATGACACACCTGGGGGGGGGGGCAGAAACACCGGAAGGTGAATTAATAATACACTCAAGCGCAATAAAGCGTCCCAAAATAACATACATTTGTATATCGAAAATTCGAAATAGAATGACAAACTTCGCACATTATGCAGAAACTATGACTATGTTCGCGAGCGCGAAGCGCGAGCCGAAAATGTTGCCTTATAATAACATTTATCATTGTATTTGACATACATTTTGCCTCTTTATTAGCTTCACTAATAGCTGATCACTGAATATAAAAAATGTTAGGTTTTAAAAATCGAGGGGGGGGGGCAGGCAAGTATAGCAATTGCTAGAATTCAATGGAAAAAAAATAACACCAAAAACCATACACTGTATTATTATCTTATAGAAATATTTTAGGCCTTAAACCGATAAAAATAAAGGGTTGTTCAGAGAGGGTGTGATATCAAGAGATAAATGGAGATATGGGGACAAGAAATGAATACATAACATACAGAATTAAGAATGGAAAAAAAATATATCAAAATACTAATTTAGAAAAGGCAGTATGATAATTAGTGAAATATACCAAATAAATAATTCACGACAGGTTTAGAGGAATAAGTCATTAGAGTTAAATCTGCTTCCATAATTGTGTTTTCTAGCTGACATGGCAACTCGTTTTTATAGTAATTAAAACAGTTTTCAACAATGATTGAATCAAGGTACAAAACCGTTATTCTGTCATTACCTGGCAATACTTGAAAATATTCAGAATTAGAATCTTATGAAATGCTTTCGTCATATCCATAAATGACAATTTTATGTCACAGGATCATACATCACCTTGTCGAGGCCTTTGTATCCCAGCATTAAATGCCTCTGGGAATCAAGCTGTCATGAGCTCAGTAAGCTCATGTTAAGGATGATAATAAAACCTCAGTATGAAGTTTTCTTGTCGATTCATCACCTGACGATGATCGTTAGTCCAAAGAATAAAACGGACATGAAACGTATTTAGGATTTTAATGCAAAAGTATCTTGTGTTTCTTGTACGTCTTATGATTATGTCTAGCGACAAGGAATCATAAACCCAAGCTCTGTCCTCGCTTCAAAGATCACTCTAACACACAATCATGTATCTCTTCTTGGTCCACTCTTGTTTAAATAGTTAACTGCTATGTGGTGTTCATGTTCTTGCAGGCATTCGAACATAGTAACTTGTGATAAAACTTTCGACTAGATATTTCAAATTCTGCAATGCATTGCTGATATTGTCTATACTTTATGAAGCGAATGGTGAATACTTCAATAGAATTGAAAGTTTTATTATTATTATTTTTTTAATCGTTATCACTCTGGCAGTCGTTACGGTATCATTATTGATGTTATTAATTTCTCTTAGTAAAAAAAATGTCATTTGTTATTCCTTTAAACATTCCTACATCCATAAATATCTAATAGATTGCCTATCTGTAAATTAGACAGTTTCTTTTCCGTTATACTATATCTCATGTGACCGTCGGCATTTAACGGTCCACTGCACGTGAACTCTGTGGTAATATCATCCAGGGGCACATTCATTGTGGACTCACTAATTAAAAAATTAAAGGTAAACGATTCACTTTACCTTCCTGCATACATGCCTGCTAGCTTCATGATGATTTTCCTCTGCCCATTTTTCATTATCATGACACACCTGATTCTGACAGTTATTGTTCAAAAGCATCTGATCATCGGAAGAGATGGGCGAAATCACAATCCTAAATATTAGCAGGACATTCTTGGGCTGTCCTGTGGCATTTAAAATAAACTAATCTTGATATGTACATGTTGATATTCTAAAATGAAAATACACTCTACAGTACATGGTACACTAAAAACTAAGTAGCCTAATACTTGGTTATATTCGGGAAACAGGTACATGCATATTAAGTGGAAGGGCATTGCTTAGCCGTTTTGTGTCTTATTAAAATGAGCAAAGAAAAATAGGATTCCAGTGGGACTCGATTCCGAGACCCCCGAATTGCCAGACCGGTGGTCTTACCTTCTGTCATGTCTATGGAAAAACCCTATATCGGTGGTGGTCCCGGAAAACCCTTAACTTTCAATGTTCATGTTGTCAGGAGCTATATTTGTTACATACATGTATACTTGAATATTGTATAATAGATGATAAAAGTGTTATCATATGAGTGAGCTTATATCATAAGACTGCAAGATTAAGAATGCTGCATTCTGGGATAGTAAACAGGACAGTTGGAGTAGTTTAAGACTCAAGGCGATGCCATGCTGGACTGTTGAGGCACAGTGGCTTTAATATCATCTGAACACGTGAGTATCCCCTATGAAGATGGTATTACATAAAGCTACTCAGCAGAGATACATGCCTTGATTAGACCTTCACTTAAAATAATTCAGATAACTGGATTATCTTGTAATGAGGCACCGAGCGGCAGGGAAAGGATACCCACATTTATTATTAGCCATTCGAGGTCGGGTGATGATAGGCACAGATTTAGAGCGGCCGAAAGGGAGAGTATGTTATCTTGGGTAGCTATATTCAGTGTGCATGATAAAATTACATAAAGTGCACGAAAAACAAACATGGGCTATAAATAAGCCATAGTTTTTAACGTTACCAAAGCAGATTGATATGTCTGTTATTATCTGACAGAGTCGCAGAGCACAAGCAATGCAAAGCACATTATTTCATAGATGTCTTGGAAACTATAGACTATAGTATGCTAAGTATGCTATATCTTGGTAGGGCTCTATCATGCCGATAGACATGATGAAATAAAAGGGCTTATAGATTGTAGGGATTTAGCTAAAGATAGCTGATATAAAATATGTAACATAGTTTTAACTTTACAAACTTATTTTCACATTCATATTGATATACCTAATCGAGATCCAGTGATGAAAATCATAGATTGAGGTAATCGGGAACGCGTATAGAGTGTAGTGAAAGATTTGAAAAGAAGAAAAAGCAAAAAAAAAGCAAATAGTTCTGTTCAGCGATAAGAAAAATTATATAAACTATTCTTTTATGCAGCATGAATTTTCGGGTATGCGAAAGGAAAGCGACGCCAAAATAACTATCTATATAGGTGATCCAACATACGCAGATTTGTCGTGTTTACAGTCATGGAAGGGAAATGTATCTCAGAGCTTTGGGAAATTTATGAAAACGCAGTGCATAATGAGGACATGTTCTAATGATACCTTATAAAATAATATTTTGGTTGATCATGTTTGTACAATTCGATTTGCTTCCATGAAGTTATCAAAGCTCATACCAACTTTAGCCTGTGGTAAAGCGCTCACAAATTCTCCAGACCACAAAATGAACATTAATGAATTGAGGAATACGGCTAATCTGTTTCCCATGCAATAGGTTCATCTCGGTCCTGTTTATGTCAGTTACCCCTGGGGTGAAACATTAAGGCCACGTAGTCTCCCAATTTTTGCAAACTTGTCAAACATTCACACTTGAACATTTACATGCCACAAAATATGCTACCAAAATAGGCCCCACAAAAATGAGCACTGTATTCTTCCAAACTGTCACATCATTTTCCTGGCGGCCTTAATTCTGGTCATGTAGTTTGTACACCATGCCAACTTAAATGGTTAGAAAGATATAAGCTAACCTTTCTAACATAAATCATATATCACAAATATTTAACGAAATTCACCTAATAGAGTAGTGTTCTTTCTGAAATGTCCTATTATGCAGTGTCGAAATGGTATACCACACAACCCAGTAGCGATTACGCCATTTTAAGCTCTCCAAGAGCTATCTATAGTAGATCTTAAGTAAGTACTAGTATTGTTAAGAACATAAAAGCAATATCGGGAAATAGTATAATCGGCCCGTAACTCAAGTATACATTTCATTAACATTTTTTTTCCTGGTTATTACCATTGCTTAGGACCAGCGCTTTAGCCAAATGTAGTAAACACGAGCAAGTCACAACCTAGCGCGATGAAGGATGACCCTTTTACCTTGTCACTTTGTTTGTATAAAGTCCTTCTGTCTCTTTCAGAAGATTAACAGTAATGTTTTTACTTTATCAGGCAGAGTACAGCTTTGCAGATGACGGCGCCTTTATCACGCTAACAATAACCATATGTCCATCATATCTTTCAGTGATGTCATTATGGCTGGACATGCCTTCGTTTCTCAGTCACATCGATCAGGCCGAAAATTCACTTAATATAGACATCTAAAAGACTGTAGTATACCTTTGGTGGTAACGTCCTCGCTAGTGGGATGCGAAGCTGGTTTCCGTATAGTGGTGTGACTGAGCTATTAAGAGGTCATTAAGCTGTATTATGCTTAATACAAGGTTGACCAAGAGAGCGAAAAATACTACTATCTAGGTTACGTAAACATGGTCCATACGAATATTTAAGCCAGAGGAATGGACGTTGGGGATCGGGGCAACGGTCAAACAAGAAAAACACGGGGTTCTAGATATGCATTCGATTTGATACTTGCCTATTCAAAATGGCGCCATTCTCATTTCTCCAGTCTTGCCTCAACTTGGACGTGATGCACGATCTTCAGTCTTTCCAGCTCTCTAGGCAAATATCATATGTTTTTGCTTTAAGAAATTGATCGTACTCTAAAGAGCAAAACAAAAAGGAGAAACGAAAACCCTTGAGATCAATTCTCCTGTAGAGAGTTCAACTGGCTCTTTGCCTTCTTAGGGGAGGGGGGGGG
>CALNVZ010003426.1:33163334-33178888 GCA_940671915.1 Paracentrotus lividus
AGCATAGTGTTGGGGTTGTTTTAAAAGATGACAGGTCAGGCAAAAAAAAAAAAAAAATAAAATAAATAAAAAATTGAAAGTACCCTTCAGTCCTTGATAACTTTACAGTACTTGATTAAATTTTCCCATGATAACAACCCCCCCCCCAAAAAAAAAAATAACCCATCAGATCAGCTTTTCACTGTTTATTATAAGGGGCAATATATTTATACCACATACAAAATGGTTTTACTCGTAATGGAGTTGTCACTAAGATATTTTGAATTGTGCTAAAGAAAAACAAATTGGTTTGTAAACAAGAAAAATCAAATGTGGTGTGTGTGGGTGTGTTATTTTGCGAAGCATGATTGTTGTGTGTATTGATTTAACTTTGTGTGGGGTCCAAATGGTGTGTCTGTTGTTGTTGTTGTCGTTTTTTGTTTTTTTGTTTTTGTTTTTTTTTTGGGGGGGGTCAGGGCAGGGCTGATCAAGAATGACTAGAGGTGGGGGCACTTTTCCACACAAAAATACAAGCTGCCCCCTCTTAAAAAAACCCCCACACTTCGGGCCAAGGTCCCATTCAGGAGGGGGGGGTCATGGGGAGGGGCGGATCAAAGATGATTAGAGGTGGGGCACTTTTTCACACAAATGACATGCTACCGTCTCCCCTTACAAAAAAAATCTCACCACTCGGGGCAAGTCCTAGCCACCCCCCTCCCCCCCCCCCCCGAAGATCAGCCTTGGTCATTGGATCTAGTGAACCTCTTCATGTTCAACCCTGTGTCCGGGCAACTGGAATGAAAATTTGTGTATTGCACTCTCCATAAGCTTATTGCCATAAATTCAGAATGTGAGTGTGTGGGTCGATGATGTGGTGTGGGTGTTGTTGAATATGTTGAAGAATTATTTTATAAGCTTAGTTTGCATAAATTGGGATGGGTTCGGATGTGGGTGTAGGTGTTGTTGAATATGTTGAAGAATCTATTTTATAAGCTTAGTTTGCATAAATTCAGCTGTGAGTGTGTGGGTGTGGTTCGGATGTGGTGTGGGTGTTGTTGAATATGTTGAAGAATTTGTGATTGTGTTCTCATGTGCAGTATGCAAACATGTTTGCACTGCACCAAAGGGCACACCTCTTTTGCTTATTACAACAAAAAAAAAAAACAAACAAACACGACAAAACACTATTTTCCTAATAAATATGAAAGGATGAAAAGCCTGAATACGCGTACAGCCGAAGAGGGGGGGGGGTCATATATTTTCAAGTGGCCATATCTTTAATGTTAATTGAGATTAGAGTCTTATTTTGCGTACACTTTGTACATGTGTTAGGTACTGTCGACATAAAAAAAATCAAAATCCAAAATTTCACCTATAATACCATTTTCCCAGGATGCCTCACATATCCACTCCACATCTCTACATCTAACCCTAACCTATATCTTGGGGTATTTTCATGGTAATTGTCGAGGGGCATAGTTGTCCTATACGGGTTGGTCAAAGTTTGCACATAACCAGTTGTGTGGCAGTTCTCCAATTTAATGGACTGTTGAAACATAGATTTTAACACAGGACACACAGGAGCTTCTTTTTATGGACCAATCTATCAAAAACTTTCTCATTTCTGCTTGTGCTTATAACATGTTATAATACGTCAGGCTAAAGCCCGCGTCACACTCTTCCAAAGTTGGGCAAGGATGGTGCACGATCAAGGACAATTTCAAATGTTTCACTGATTACAAAAGCATCGGCCATTCGTGTACTGCTATGTGTTATTCGAGCGCCATTGTGTAAACTTCTGTAGACATCGATCTCGTTATTGGCTCTGGCTTGGCTGTTGACCAAGTCCGGGGCTAATTCTACGCAACCCTAACATTTCACATATCGTGTTGGTTGATCTTACTCAACTTCGGGACAGGTGTGACACCACCTTTTGGACAAAATATTACCTGGTCTATTGAAATGCAAGGGCTGTCGTACCAAAATTCGAAAATTCATTTTACCTCCAAACTACGCTAACCCTCTTGGACATCCCCTACCAAGCCTAACCCCTAAATCAAGAAGTTGGCGAACGTCATGATCGGCAATGGAGTATTTTCAGTGTCTTCAAAGCCATGCACCGCAGTCCTTCTTCCCAGAATCTCTAAAACCGTAGATTGGTCTACCAATGTTTATCCCACTTAATTAAACCTGCGAACAACACTCACTTCGGAAGCACCAAGTTATACAGAGCCATTCGGAAGTAACGAAACATGTTAAGGTTCAAGTGGGGGGGGGTATCCCTTTATGCCAAATATTGCTTTTTAGGCATGTTGGGAGGGGATCACGATGAGCTAGACACGGTCAATGTTTCCGACAGGTCTATATAGAACGGCCATGTCTATGTCAACTATCTCCGATTGTCTATTTTACTGAGAATACCGTAGTTCGTATCGTAACATCAACAGACGGACAGAAATACCCCTTAGACAATTACCCCAGGACGCTAATCCCTGCAAAAATATTGGTAGGGATGTCCAGTTCACCGTAGAGTGTGGTTATCGTTGTGTTTGGTGTCTACTCTCTATGTCGTCCCACTGAGTTGTTGGAGCATTGCCGTGACACGGTTCGGGATTTGAAATCGCAAGGATAAACCTTTGCAGCTCTTTTTTGTACCTTTTGTAGGAGGTTCGAATCCTATTCTTCTTGTTCTGGTTCCATGATGAATTTGTGTACTAAAGATTGGTCTGTACAATGGTCTTGTTAGGTTCTCTCTCACAGCCCTACAGCATGTGTAAAAATTCCTTTGGAGGAATTGAGCATTCTGGATCTTTACCTGGCATCAATATGACTGCAAATCCCATTTCAGGTGTTTTGGTTCTTGATTCCTAGGTATTGCTCTCTGCTTCTTTGAGAGGTGTTCCATCATCTGGTAGTTAGTTGTTTTGTTTTTTTAGGGGGTTTGGGGCACTCTCCAAAATCTAAATGTCTGCATTGTTCATTCCTTTACTTCTGGCCGGACTATGGCGAACTTTTCAATATAGGCTTCTACGTTTTCTTTCCAGCTGAGCTAGCTCAATATTCTGAATTTGAACAGTATGCTGCAGTCACACAGACACTTTTATACATATAGTCACGTTTTTGTTGTTTAAATCTGATTTCATCTCCCATTTTGTAATTTCTGTATTTCTTTGTTTAACTGGATGAACGAAGCATTATCACTATTACCACTGCTGACTATAACGAGAAGGTATCCGTGGGGATCCGCAGACAAGAAAACAATTTTTGGACGCAACCGGAGTAACTCAACGTATAGCGTCACAGACGCGTCTGTGTGACTACATCACCAGGGCTTCTGGCGGCACTTTCCACCACTTAAATTGTCTGGTAGCGATTATTTATGATCTGTGGACTCTGTCGAACAATTTCCTATGGTTTCATGGATATCCTTTCCACCTGATTAAGCTCAAATTTGGGACCCTTTGGGGCGTCTGGTAGGCACTTTCCAACATTTTAAATCGTCTGGCATATTCATTCCTATACTTCTGGACTATTGCAATTTGTTTTTTTTCACAAGGTTTCCTTGGGTTTCCTTTCATACATGCTGATCCTAACTCATTATTTGAATTTTGGCACTTTGGGGCGTCTGATGGGCACTTTCACCACTTAATTCGTCTGGCTTTGTTCATTCCTTTACCTGTGGACTATGGCGATCTTCGATATACGTTTCTTAGGGTTTCCTTTTTTGCCGATCGTAGCTTTTTTTTTTTTTTAAGTGGGGGGGGGGTCTTTTGGGGCGTCTGGCGGCATTTTCCCACAACTTAATCGTCTGGCATTTATTAATTCCTTCACCTCTGGACTATGGCGAATCTGTTCATATAGGTTTCTAAGGGTTTCCATTTTGCTGATCTAGCTCATTATTCTGAATTTTGGCACTTTGGGGGTCTGGCGGGCACTTTCCACCACTTAGATCGTCTGGCATTGTTCATTCCTTTATCTCTGGACTATGGCGAATCTTTTGATGTAGGTTTCTTAGGGTTTCTTTTTTTTGCTGATCTAGCTCATTTTTGGGGTGCTTGGGGGTCTTGGCGGGCACTTTCCACCACTGAAAGCGTCTGGGATGTGTCATTCCTTTACCTCTGGACTATGGCGAATCTTTTCATATTAGGTTCTTAGGTTTCCTTTCTGCTGATCTAGCTCATTATTCTGAATTTTTGCACTTTGGAGGCGTCTGGCGGGCACTTTCCACCACTTAAATCGTCTGCATTGTTATTCTTATCTCTGGACTATGGCGAATCTTTTCACATAGGTTTCTTAGGGTTTCCTTTCTTGCTGATCTAGCTCATTTTTGGGGGCCTTTGGGGGCGTCTGCGGCACTTTCCACCACTTAGATCGTCTGGCATTGTTCATCCTTTATCTCTGGACTATGGCGAATCTTTGATGTAGGTTTCTTGGGTTTCTTTTTTTGCTGATCTAGCTCATTTTGGTGGTCCTTGGGGGGCGTCTGGCAGCACTTTCCACCACTTAAATCGTCTGGCATTGTTCATTCCTTTACCTCTGGACTATGCGCAATCTTTTCATATAGGTTTCTTAGGGTTTCCTTTCTGCTGATCTAGCTCATTATTTCTGAATTTTGGCACTTGGGGGGCGTCTGGCGGGCACTTAATTTCCCCACTTAGATCGTCTGGCATTGTTCATTCCTTTATCTCTGGACTAGGGGATCTTGTTGATGTTAGTTTCTTAGGGTTTCTTTTTTGCTGATCTAGGCCTTTTTGTGGGGTGTCCTTGGGGGCGTCTGGCGGGCACTTTCCACCACTGAAATCGTCTGGCAATTGTTCATTCCTTACCTCTGACTATGGCGAATCTTTTCATATAGGTCTTAGGGTTTCCTTTTCTGACTGATCTAGCTCATTATTTCTGAATTTTGGCACTTTGGAGGCGTCTGGCGGGCACTTTCCACACTTAGATCGTCTGGCATTGTTCATTCCTGTTATCTCTGGATATTGGCGAATCTTTTCACATAGGTTTCTTAGGGTTTCCTTTCTGCTGATCTAGCTCATTTTGGGGGCCCTTGGGGAGCTCGGCGGGCACTTTCCACCACTTAGATCGTCTTGCATTGTTCATTCCTGTTACCTCTGGACTATGGCGAATCTTTCATATAGGTTCTTAGGGTTCCTTTTCTCGCCTCAACACACTCAAGTGGGACGACATAGAGAGTAGACACCAAACACAACGTATAACCACACTCTACGGTGAACTGGACATCCCCTACCAATATTTTTGGCAGGGATAGTCGTCCTGGGGGTAATTGTCTAAGGGGTATTTCTGTCCGTCTGTTGATGGTTACGAGTCACGACCTACGGTATTCTCAGTAAAATAGACAATCGGAGATAGTTGACATAGACATGGCCGTTCTATAGACCTGTCGGAAACATTGACCGTGTCTAGCTTCATCGGATCCCCCTCCCCAACATGCCTAAAAAGCAATATTTGGCATAATAGGGATACCCCCCCCCACTTGAACCTTACATGTGTTCGTTACTTCCGAATGGCTCTGTATAACTTGGTGCTTCCCGAGAGTGAGTGTTGTGCAGAGTTTTAAATTAAGTGGGATAAACATTGGTAGACCAATCTACGGTTTTAGAGATTCTGGGAAGAAGGACTCGGTGCATGGCTTTGAAGAACACTGAAAAATGCTCCATTGCCGATCATGACGTTCGCCAACTTCTTTGATTTAGGGGTTGTAGGGGCTTGGTAGGGGATGTCCAGAGGGGTTAGCGTAGTTTGGAGGTAAAATGAATTTCGAATTTTGGTAACGACAGCCCTTGCATTTCAATAGACCAGGTAATATTTTGTATTATACTGTTCAGGAATGAGAGTTTTGTAGTATGGTCCATAAAAGAGCTCCTGTTGTCACGGTGTTTATATCTTATGTTTCCGTCCATTATTGGAGGACTGCCACACTGTTATGTGCACTTATGCCAATCCTTAGGATCAGACTATGCCCTCGCAATACCATGTACCTACCAAGTTAGGGTTGGGTTAGTGTGAGTGTTGGAGTGGATATGTGAGGGATCCTGGAGAATGGTTTATAGGTGAATTTTGGTTTTTTTTTTATTCGAGGTCTACGCATGTCAAGTTGTCGCAAATATTAGCTTCTAATTCTTTACTTATAGTATAGCGACTTTGAATTATTACCCCCCCCCCTTTCGGCTGACGGGTATTCGGCTTTTTCCTTTCACTTTTATTATGGTGTTTTTTTCGTCGTTTGTTTGTTTGTTTTGTTTGTTTAGTTAAGTCAGCAAAAGGGTGTGGCCCTTTCGTGCCAGTGCAAACATGTTTGCTACATGCAACATGGAACACATCACAAATTTTCAACATTATTCAACACCACACCACTCCGAACCACACCCACACACTCACATGCTGAATTTATGAAAATAGCTTATAAAATAGATTCCTAACATATTCAACAACACCTACACCCACATCCGAACCCATCCCAATTTATGCAAACTAACCTATAATAAATAAATTCTTCAACAATATTCAACACACCCACAACCACATCGAACCACACACTCACTTCTGAATTTATTTATGCCAAACTCAGCTCTATGGAGATGCCATTACACAAATTTTCATTCCAGTTTGCCCGGACACAGGGCTCTGAACATGAAGACGTTCACTAGATCCAAGACCAAGGCTCGAATCTTCGCGGGGGCGGGGGAGGAGGGGGGAGGTGGCTGCGACCTTAGGCCCGAGATGGTGAGATCTTTTTTTAAGGGGAGAGACGGTAGCATGTCATTTGTGTGAAAAAGTGCCCCACCTCTAATCAATCTTTGATCCCGCCCCTCCCCAATGACCCCCCCCTCCTGAATGGACAACCTTGGCCCGAAGTGTGGGGGTTTTTTTAAGAGGGGGCCGCTTGTATTTTTGTGTGGAAAAGTGGCCCCACCTTAGTCAATTCTTGATCAGCCTGCCTTGACCCCCCCAATAAAACAAAACAAAAAACAAAAAACGACAACAACAACACAGACACACCATTTTGGACCCACAAGTTAAATCAACTACACCAACACATCATGGCTTTCACAAAATAACACCCCACACACAACCATTTGATTTTTCTTGTTTACAAACCAATTTGTTTTTCTTTAGAACAATTCAAAATATCTTAGTGACAACTCCATTTACGAGTAAAACATTTTGTATGTGGTATTATATATATTGCCCCCTATAATAAACAGTGAAAGCTGATCTGATGGGGGTTTATTTTTTTTTTTTTCGGGGGGGGTTGTTACTTCATTGGGATAATTTAATCAAGTACTGTAAAGTTTGCCAAGACTGAAGGGTTATACTTTCAATTTTTTTATTTTATTTTATTTTTTTTTTTTTTTTGCCTGACTTCTTTTTTAAACACCCAATCTATGCTCCTTATCTTGGTTTCTACATTATTAAACCTACAGGCATTTTATACATAGCATAATCACAAAGACACCGATCTATCCAACTTTTAATGTACTTTTTATTTTTTTCTGCCACTCTGTACTTGGGTGCAAGTGCGTTGAATGATGAGTTAGTTTATAGCGCATATCACAAACATTCAGAAAGTTCTTATGCGATTTTATGCATCGAAGATATCAGACGCGCCAGGTTGTCAAAGGTGTCAATCGCCTCTTGGCTATTTCAGGCTCTACTTATGGATGTGCATGACATATCAGTTGTCTTCATGATATCGCTCTGTATATAGACCCCCCCCCCCCCACTCAGAATGTAACTATAACGTGTGCTTGTTCCGATTTCTCCGGAGGGGTGTTTTTGGGGGTCGGGGGGAAAATCCCCAAGATATCTTTGAAATGGGGTTTTTGCTTTTCCCTGACCTATTTTTATTGGGGATGTAATTTTCTTGGCCAGATCCTGATTTGGCCTGCATATGGTTCTGATACACTGTAAAAAGGGGGTACTTTTGGCTAGCTCCCTCCAAAAGCCTTATAGCGGTAATTGTGAATCAGCTTCCCGACTTGATAGGGGTATCTTCTAATCTGGAAAGAGCATAGGCGGTATGGTTGACCCTCCTGAGTTAAGGGGGGGGGAGGGATTATAAGCAAAACGCTTCATCACTTCTACTGTTCTAAAATTATTACACACTTCTTGTATAAAGCAAACCTTCCAATATAGTATATGCTCCTCCTGATAGCTCTGCCACAGCACAATCTATGTTAAACTTTTGTACTCTGTAATATCGAACAATTATTTTATTCACACATGAAATACATGTATCTATATGTTCACCCCCCCCCCATCGTTAAGACCGAGGTGGCAAAGAATATGCCTTTCCTCATCTCAAGATAGTGCCACAAAGGGCTCTTTCCTGGGGACTCTTCTTCTGACTAGTTTTCGGATGATCACAGAGGTTCACCAACGAGTAACTTTTCCTCTGCATTCCTTTGCTTTTTTGGCAATAACATTGCCCGATTCTCATGATTCGAAACGCATATTGATAAAGCAAATGAAAAGAATCCCTGATATTACAATGCTTTACAAAAAGTAGTATCTTTGCACTTTTTATCCTTATCATAACTTATTTACCTTACGACATGATTTCTTATCAACATTTTCTTGCCATTGCTTTCTTCTTTTTGCCGATCTAGCTTTTCTTTTTTTAAGTGGTGGGGGGGAGGGGGGGTCTTTTGGGCGTCCTGCGGCATTTTCCACAACCTTAATCCGTCGCATTATAATCTCATTCACCGTCTAAGGATAGGCGAAATCCTGTTCATATAGGTTCTAGAGTTTCCATTTGATGATCTTAGCCTCATTTTCTGATTTGGACTTGGGGGTCTGGCGGCACTTTCCACCACTTGACGGTCTAGGCATTGTCATTCTTTATCTCTGGACTATGGCGATATTTTGATGTGATTTTCTTGGTTTTTTTTCTGCTGATCTAGGTCATTTTTGGGAGGGTGCCTTGGGGGTCGGCGGGCACTTTCACCACTTAAATCGTCTGGGCATTGTTCATTCCTACCTCTGGACTATGGCGAATCTTTTCATATGGTTTCTTAGGGTTTCCTTTCTGCTGATCTAGCTCATTATTTTTGCTGATTTGGCACTTTGGGGGCGTCTGGCGGGCACTTTCCACACTTAGATCGTCTGGCATTGTTCATTCCTTTATCTCTGGACTTGCGAATCTTTTTGATGTAGATTTCTTATGGTTTCTTTTTCTGCTGATCTAGCTCTTTTTGGGGTGCCCTTGGGGGGTCTGGCGGGACTTTCACCACTTAAATCGTTCTGGATTGTTCATTCCTTTACCTCTGGACTATGGCGAATCTTTTATATAGGTTTCTTAGGGTTTCCCTTTCTGCTGATCTAGCCTAATTATCTGAATTTTGGCACTTTGGGGGCGTCTGGGGCACTTTCCACACTTAGTGTTGCTTGTTGTTCCTTTATCTCTGTGACTAGGTGGCGATCTTTTGATTGTAGGTTTCTTAGGGTTTCTTTTTCTGCTGTTAGCTCCTTTTTGGGGGTGCCTTGGGGGCGTCTGGCGGGCCGACTTTCACCATTAATCGGTTTGGAGTCATGTATTCCCTTACCTCTGGCTATGGCGATCTTTTATATAGGTTTCTTAGGGTTTCCTTTCTGACCTGATCTAGCTTCATTATTCTGTTTTGGCAACTTTGAGGCGTCTGGCGGGCACTTTCCACACTTAGATCGTCTTGGCATTTCATTCTTTATCTCTGGACTATTGGCGAATCTTTTAATGTTGTTTCTTAGGGTTTCCTTTCTGCTGATCTAGCTCTTTTTGGGGGGCCCTCTTGGGGGCTTGCGGGGCACTTCACCACTTAGATCGGTCTGGATTTGTTTTTCTGTTCTCGGACTATGGCGAATCTTTTCTATAGGTTCTTAGGGTTTCCTTTCTCGTGATCTATGTCCTTTTGTTTGACCATTTGGGGCTCCCCCTGGCCTACCCCCAGTTAGAACTGCCAGACGACCGATTTTCCTCTTATGAGACGATGCATCTTTAGCATCTATATACAGAAAATGGTTTCCTTTCTTGCTTGGGTGACCCCTGGGCCTCCGCTCTATGTGGTATTTTATGGTATATCTGATGTCTGTGGGTTTCTATGGTTTTCTTGGTACATAATCCATAGAAGTCCATAGGGAAATACCACGGGAAGGGCTCCATAGACTTACCATACAGCGTTGCTGTGGTATTTGGCCACACTACATATGTATTGGTATTGGTGTATTGGTTTTTGACACAATACCATTGTTGGTATTTCTTTATGGTTTTTTGGCACAATTCCATATGATTGGTATTTCTGTATGGTTTTTTTTGGCAATACATATGTTGGTATTGCTGTATGGTTTTTTTGGACATTCCCTATGTATTGGTTTGTTCTATGGTTTTCTGGCAAACTACCATATGTATGTTTTCTGTATGCGTTTTCTTGGCACAAATACATATGTTATGGCTATTGCTGTATGTTTTTCTTTGGCACAAATACGATATGTATGGTATTTCTGTATGGTTTTTTTTGGCACCAGTACCTATGATCTGGGTATTGCTGTATGGTTTTGGCACAATTACCTATGTATGGTTTCTTGGCCATCCATTTGCTATGTTCTTTCTGTATGTTTCTTGGCACATCGTTATGTTGGGTATTGCTGTTGTTCTTTGGCACAATACCTATGTTGTATTCTGTATGGTTTTTTTTGGCCAAGTCCATATGTTGGTTAATTGCTCTATGGTTTTCTCGGCACAAATCCTTATTATGTTGTATTTCTGTATTTTGGTTTTCTTGGCCAACTACAATATGTTATCGGTATGCTGTGTTTTTTTTTCAAATCCGATATGTATGGGTTTTTGTATGGTTTTTTTTGGCACAGTTCACCTCTGAC
Source organism: Paracentrotus lividus (assembly GCA_940671915.1). NCBI lineage: Eukaryota > Metazoa > Echinodermata > Echinoidea > Camarodonta > Echinidae > Paracentrotus > Paracentrotus lividus. Next base: position 33,174,192 of record CALNVZ010003426.1, read on the forward strand.
TTATGGTCATTGCTGTGGTTTTTGGCACAATACCTTATGTTTGGTTTCTTGCACAAATACACTATGTATGGTTTCTGGCATACATTGTATGGTATTGCTGGGTATGGTTTTTCTGATAAATACTTGATTGGTATTTTCTGTTATGGTTTTCTTGGCAATACCATATGTTTGTGTTTATTGCTGTTGTTTTTTTTTTGCGCCAATACCATATGTATGGGTATTTTGTATGTTTTTTTTGGCACAAATCCTTGCTAGTGTTGCTGTATGGTTTTTGGCACACTCATTGTTGGTTTGGCACATACCATATGTATGGTTTCTTGGCAATTCCATGTTTGGTATTTGCTGTTTGGGTTTTGGCTACTATGTATGTTTGTGTCTGTTTCTGGCACAATACTCAGCATATTGGGTATTTCTGTATGTTTTTTCTTGGCAATACCTTGTATGTCTTTGCTGTTTGGTTTTTTTTTTGGCACATACATATGTATTTGGTATTTCTGTTGGTTTTTTTGGCACAAGTCCATATGTTGGTTTGCTGTTGGTTTTTTGGCACAAATACCATATGTATGGTCTTGCTGTATGGTTTTGGCACAATCATATGTATGGTTCTTGGCACATTACTATGTATGGTTTCTTGGCCATCATATATTTGGTATTGCTGTTGTTTTCTGGCACACATACCTTATGTATGGTTATTTCTGTATGGTTTTCTTGGCCTACCTATTGTATGGTATTGCTGATGTTTTTTTTTTTGAAAACCTATGTCTTGGGTATTTCTGTATGGGTTTTTTTTGCACAATACCTTATAAATGGTATTGCTTTGGTTTTTGGCAATCTATTGTATGGTTTCTTGCCAATACATTATGTTTATGGTTTCTTGGACATACCCATATGTATGGTTTTCTTGGACATACCTATGTATGGTTTCTTGGCAATCCTATATTTGGTATTGCTGTTATGGTTTTCTGGCACAATCCCTTATGTGTGGTTTTCTGTATGGTTTTGGACATCCTTGTCTATGGTCTGTGTATGTTTTTTTTCTTTGCACAATACTATGTTTGGTTTTCTGTATGGTTTTTTGGCACTATACCATTATTAAATGTTATTGCTGTATTGTTTTTGGCACTACTATGTATTGGTTTCTTGGCAGCATACATATGTATGGCTTTCCTTGCCATACATTGTATGGCTTATCTTCTGTATGGTTTTCTGTATGTTTTTCTGTTGGCACAATCCATTGTTTGGTATTGCTTGTATGTTTTTTTTGCACAATACCATATTTGGTATTGCTGTATGGTTTCTTGTAACATCCTATGTATGGTTTCTTGGCCACAAATACCATATGTATGGTTTCTGGCATACCATATGAGGGGAGGTGGGGGTTACGGACCGTCTTCAAGGGTTTCATGTGAGTCACGTAGGCGCGCTTAAAATGTTTTCCTTTGAGGTTCTTTATTGAGTTTGGTAAACAATCGATCATACTTTCTCTTCTTCTACTTCGGCAACTAGCTTTTGAAAATATCTGAAGGTTCGTTTTTGCCCCATAGTGGGTGCAAATTGACTCCGTGCATATTCTTGTGTTGGCGGCAAATGGACCTATTATGGGTACGTTTTTGCCCCGTACGAATTATTCAACTCTGGGGACGATTTGTCATTCTGTTTAAGTTGGCAAAATAATTGTATTTTGGAGGTCTCCAGAAGGTGAGCCCAATTCTCCGGGTCTACAGCAAATTATGTCCTTTTTTGCCCACACCTTGGAATGGGTTCTTTTGCCCCAGCGAATACATACTCGAGGGGTACATTTTGATTTTGGCTTGTGGTATTGTTTTTTTTGAATGACTTCGTGGTCATTGGGTTGCGCCCCTGTATTTACTGCTCTTTTATGAAGGTTTTTGTGTGTTGGAAGTTCCGTTTTGCCATAGGTCTGTTATTGCCCGTTCCTCTTGGTATTGGTGTATGGTTTTTTGCACTTACCATTGTATTGGTTTGCTCTTGGTTTTTTGCACAATTCTTTGTTGGTATTTTGTATGGTATTTTTGGAATATTTTGTTGTTTTGCTGTTATGGTTTTTTGCATCTATGTGTTGGTTTGCTGTATGTTTTTTTTTGAAAATCATATGTTGGTTTTCTTGTTGGCTTTGCCGAACTACTATGTTGGTTTGCTGTATGGTTTTTGGGCCAAATCTATGTTGGTATGCTGTCATGGTTTTTTCGGCCGTACCATATGTTATGGTATTGCTGTATGGTTTTGCACAATCCCAATGTTGGTATTGCTTGTCTTGGTTTTTGGCACAAATACCTATGTATGGTTTTGCTGTATTTTTTTTTTTCTTTAAACACTCTATCATATGTATGGCTATTGCTATATGTTTTTTTGGCACAAATATCAATGATATGGCACAAATACACATGTATGGAGCCTTCTGTTTCACAATTCGCCCCGTGTTACATTATTGCTCCGTTCTCCCATACTATCAGCGTGCTGCCGATTTCATGTCGATGACGGTCATAGGGGAGTGAGGGGCGAAGAACGGAGACCCCGGAATGGCAGAATATATTATCAGCACTCGACGGAATCAGGGCTTCCCCTAACTATTTGCTATTACCCAAATCCGAAATAGCAATGATCTATTTCAACTAATTTATTTTATGCCAGAACTATGACAATTTTAAGAATATAAGGTTGGAACAAACATAAAACCATATATCCACCCAAATCGTACCTAAAGACATACTGTTAATCGTTAAATTCATTGGTATTGTTATTTGTTTCTGTGAGCGCGAAGCGCGAGGTAAATTGGCTCTATATAACATTAATCATTGTATCCTAGCTTGATAATCTCTACTTAGAAATACTTCCGAGAGCGGTTAAAAATCTTTAATCAACGTTTTTTACATATATATATTATGTTTGTATTCCCTATTGACTTATGGTCACTTTTATAACGAACTGACCTTGAACCAAAGAATTTAAAGAAACTTAAGTTTATTCCCGATCCATTTGGATGTGGGCAAATACAAATTTATCAATTTTTAGAATAAAAACACATTCAGTATTTGAAACATAAGGGGGACACGGTCCCCTGCTTGACGCAAAATTTGGAGAGGAATTTATTACTATAGTTTGGATATAACGCACCCAAGAGGACATATATATAGGGCTATTACCGATTCACAAAGTGAATGACTACCTCACATTATGCATACAGTTACTAAGCGTTCTTTGTAACAATTAAAATGACTAACTACAAGTATCGGACCTGAAAAAAGATTCTTAGTTTAATTATTGTCTGGTTGTTTTTGTTTGAAAGCGAAGCAGCGAGGCGGAAAATTTTTGCTCTTTTATTGACCTAACCTTGGTTATTTTCGCACACTGTGCCTTTCGTTTATTATGAATTTACTGTACATTTTTTTTGTTTAAGTATTAATCGAGGATGGGCGGATCCCAGAAACAAATCGATGGGGGGGGGGGAGACTGTCGTTCCCCCCCCCGTCACGGGAGCCGTCAGTACTTATGTTGTGTAGTATTGTAGGATTTTTTTTTCTTTAGGGTGTTCTTACGGTAATTGATTAAGTGGTGTTTTGAGTCGAGTTTGATTAGACGATGGGATTTTGACATGGTATTTTGAGAATGTTGGAACTCACAGGTGAACGGGCATTGTAGTGGATTTATGGGTTTATGTGAGTTTGGTGTCGTATGGTTTCCTGTGTTTCGTATAGGTTTTGGTTTGCTCTTTGCCATACTGTTTTTGTTATGCCATCCGTATTTTGTGAAGCTTACCTCATTACTGTCAAGTTGCTGCATATTATTTTTTTCTTTTAGGGAAATTTATTTCCTCCACAAGTAATCAAGAGCGGATAGTTTTGACTATTGCATTGTATGGTTAGCACTACTACTGTGGACATATATTTGCTATAGTGGTTTATATACGGTATGGTTCTTGGGTGCTCTGCGGCGTCTGTGGTAACGGCGTGTGGTATTCCCTGATTAACGGCGTTGCGGGTGTTCCGGTCGTACGAGTTTTTTCTATCCTGGTAATCTGTTGCTGGTATTGATGTGTGTTACTCGATTGGGTAATGCTATGAGGTATTTTTGCTTGTATGGTACTCTTTTATGGTATTTTTTGTGGTATTGTTATACCTGGAATCTGTTTTGTTATTTGTTGCGAATCATAGGATCTATTGGTTTTTGGCTGTATGGTTTTGTATGGTTTTTTGTGTTGGTATTTGGGTGCCAAAACCATTAGGAAATCCTCTGGTATTTTGGCTGTTGGTTACTTCTTGTATGGTATTTGCTGTGGATATTTGTGCCAAAAACCTAGGATCTCTGGTATTTTAGGCTGTATGGTATTCTGTGGTATTTTGATTGGTATTTTGTGCAAAAAACCATAGACTCTATGGTATTTTGTGGTGGTTTGTGCAACGCAAGGAAATCTATTGTATTTTGGCTGTGTCTTCTGTATGGTGTTTTTGTGTGGTATTTGCTTGCAACCTGTCTATGGTTTTGGCTGATATGGTACTTTGTTGGTATTGTGTCTGGTATTTGTGCCAAACCATAGGTCTTTGGGTTTTGTGTGTGGTATTTTGTGCAAACCATGGATCTTGGTATTTTTTGGCTGTATGGTCTTCTGTTTGGTGTTTTGTGTGGTATTTGTGCCAAAACCTAGGAAATCCTATTGTATTTTGCTGTTGGTCTTCTGT
>CALNVZ010003426.1:33194172-33208267 GCA_940671915.1 Paracentrotus lividus
TTTGCAAAAAATAGTGGCCATAAGGCTGTCTCTCTAATGATTTTCCATAATCCAAGCATATCATAATCACATCATGCATTTCCAATTATACATCTACGTTCTTTCCTATTTGCCCGTTCGCCGATAATATTATTCTAATGTGGTATACGTAGTTCTTAAACAGTTAAACCTTGGATGCACAAGGCTGATATGCTTTTAGGACGGGCGTTCAAAGACAAACATTAAGAATATCGTCAATCAGATCTAATGTAGACTGCAGACAATAATAAATGACGCAGGTCTATGTGTGCATTAACAAAGAGAGACTACTAAAATTACGTAATCCCCAGTATATAGTTACTTGTGAGGGACTTGTCCTTATATGAACAGGGGTTAAATAAAAATTGTAAAAGCGGATGTGTTTTCCTCACTGTGTCCAATTCCTAAAGGCAGGAAGAACAGACTTTCTTCTACATTATTTTTTTTGGTGCAATTTTCATTTGGTGGCATAGATACTAAGATCTGATTAATTTATTACCACCCAAAATACCCCGCCTGTAAATGTCTTTTGTTTGAAGGTTTTTGGCAGAACTTTCTTTCTAAACAATAGGGCCTACAAAAAACTGTTCAGGCTAGAAATAATATAGTCAGCGTGGTCAATGCAGCAGTGGATATTTGAATACGAATACCAAACTTGCACCGAAAAGTGATGTTTGCTTTTCGCACAAAACAGCTATTTTTCTGAAATGTTTTTACATATTGAATCAAGTGTTTTATTAGGGAAAATACTTTGACTATATAGGCACGATAATTTGATGCAACATACATATGTCTCGGACGATTTTAGAAAGTTACCGAGTGCCATTTTCTTTTCTAATTTATTTATAAACGTAGCTGTGTCCCAAGATTTATGGTGCAATCAATATCTCTAGACATGAATTGTTTAGAGAATCGCTTCACCGACTTATGGACCTGTATACACCGTGCATGCATTTTGATAAAGCATAATCAATAATCAATTGAAATTGGAAACCCCTTTACAATCCAGGGTAGGCCTATAAGAGCTGCCATTGTGATGATTGTGTTTATAATATGCCTTAAAACACGACCAACAGACATATGTTTTACCACTAAAGAGCTGTCAAAATTTACCCGGCAAATGATAAACGTATTCACGTTATGAAATTAAATGTCAAAAAGTAAGTCAAACCTCACGTTATTAAATGAAATGATGTCAAAAAGTAAGTCAAACCAAACGTTACTACTCCAATGTTGTCCATCATCACTTCACCCCCTAACAAAGAGAGTTTTTTTCTAAATGACGTCGGACTTGTAAATAATGTGGGTCGCAGTATTGCAGTGAAATACCAAAAAAAATAATAATAATTATAATACTCGCTTTAATTTCTTCTTCAAAATTCAACGCGATGAAAACTTGAGCAACTTGGTAAATTAATGAAAATCCATTCTTAAAAGCACTGAATAAACTTATTACAAAATTTGTCACTGTTAATATCGATATGACAATATAAACAAAATAGAACGTATAAACAATGTTCATAGTGGTCAACATGCAAAACAAATATGGGTATTATTATTTGGTCACAATCAGTACGATTGAGTCGGGCAAATGAAATTGTTTTCACAAAGATTATTACATTATTATCTGAAAAAAAGAAGAAGGTTCCCTTACCAGTTACCGTTCTGATAGAAAGTGAAACACCACCGTATAGGTATCCTAGGACCTTTCAGCCTACCAGTAACATTATAAGAAAGCTTGCTTGGAAAATATTTACACAATATTGTTTGAAGAACACCTTTCTGTGTTCCACAGTCTGTACATACGCCAACTGATGACACGCATATGAAGATCTTGCTCTGATGTCCTATAGTTTCGAACATAATAAAGAAGAGGCTTATGACGTAATAGTATTCTAAAACTGCGAGTCAAACCTTTGTTTACAGAGACGTACTCGTGTCCACCCAATTGTGTATAATCGTGGACGTATTAGTCCAAGGTATTTATAGACATATGGATCCTTGATTGAGAGTAGTATGTAGAATTAATATCTTGTCAAATGATATACGTTAATATATGTGAAAAGAATGGTATCCGCAATCTCCACAGTAACAGCATCTTCAGAGGCCGCAGAGCGTGAACAACAGAAAGACAGGGGGACTATTACAAGCAGGGAAAGTCACAATCAATGGTTGTCTGTTTTTTTTTTTTTTTTTTTTTTATTTTTTACACGTTTACTATCAGAAAGTCACCTACGACTCTTCGGCCTCTGAGATGACCTCATTTCTTTTTTTAATAGCAGACATATAAATGCACTCCGTGCTGCTGGATAATAAATAGAGCTCGGAATCACAGTAGTGCGGGGTTAACCCATTAAAACATACTGAATGCCGTAATTTGTAAGGATTCATATCTGGTGTATTCAGGGTATAACATCATGTGTCGCTGATATCTTAGTGCACGCATGGTGACAGTCTGCATTGATTGCGTTGACCTCAAAGCTACACTCATGTTTCTGCGGTGAATATTGTATCAAGTCCTTGAATGCGTGTATTTAGAGAAAGAATAGGGCGTGACCTGAAAAAAGAATCCATGGCTTTTGTATAGGTCATAAAATAAGTGACGCGAAAAAGGATTTGCAATTAGGAGTCTGGACGCCATTCCTCGATGGGGACGGGGGGGGAGGGCTTAACAAAAATAATCCTGTGGCAATACCACACAATCGGTACCCATAAAAATACCACAGATATTCATGTTTGTTTTTTTTGCAACAAATACCACAGGACTTACCACAATCGATTCACACGCAATTAGGGTACATGCAAGTACATGAGATCGCGACAGCGTCAAGCGATATGGGCCACCCTGAAGCAAATACTAGTCGTGAGACCATCCGACGGACGGACCGTCACCGGTGACTGTGTTGAGCGCCATAATGTTGTTCTTGAATGGAACTGTAAACGAAAATCTATCATCGTGAAGAGCATCTAAATGCCGAAATTCTCTTGAGAAAATTGCTGAAAACCAAAAAGGTAGGTAAAACTTACGGCAATTTTTTTACCCTGAGTAAATTTTGATATTTCAACAGAATGTGAAGGTGAAAGAGTGTTTGAGGGGGTAACGCTCAATTTTTTTGTATATTTAGTAAGCTTATAGTCTCATTTTGATCATACTAGCGGTACAACTCGCGGCTCCTGCAGCAAATTCAACCGTTTTTCAATTACACATGTGTTTTGGTTATTATTATCATTTAAGTCCAAGCTTTAATAGCATTATAAAGACTTTATCATGTAGCCTATATCAGTACCAAACAATCATACACTCTAGCAATATCGCTACATAACTAGATCTCAACTTGTTGACATGCAATGAAATTGATTAATTGAAGACAACCTCTAGGGAAGGAAATAATCTTCTTATATCTCGATGAAATATTCATAAGTATCTGGCATGTGTTCTGTTCTAGTGGCGTATCGATTAAAAAGGATTGGGGCATATATATCTGGAATCTTAGTATAAATTCTAAACACTTCCGTTTTGTGTAAAGATTTTATAGATCCTTAATTTATTATTTTAGGCAGGATTTGAAATAAGCTATTTTGCCCTACTTCGTTTTTATTTGTCTGTTGGTGGTGGTGGTGTAGTGGTGATGGTGGGGGGGGTCCATATCCACGTTTCAATACATTTTTTTATATTCATGTAATTTTCACAGTACTTTAAAGCTTGACAAAAGGTTCGTGCATCAAAATATTTCCCCAAATCTGACAATTCCCGAACCAACATTTTTAATTCAGGGATGCCCACCTCTTCATCACTGGTCCCATCATCAACCTCCCTCTCTATCGACGCCCCTACGAAATGCTTACCCTATATCTACCTCATACAATCCTCGAATTTCACAGCTCCAGTTATCTACTGACAGAACGTATCATCACTCGGATCAAGATCCGGAGCCTGGATGACGTTCCAGCATATTATACCGCCAAGTGTTGAGCCTCCATACAGCAAATCTTCCGCTCACTTTCAATTAGATTCAACGGATAACGCACATGAGCAACGGCTGAAGCCAGCTTGTTGCCATTATTTCGTCATCTATGGTATCTCTTAATAACCCAACAATCAAGGGAGGAGATATAATTTTGGCTGGAATATAATCTAATTGTGCTAATGGATCCCATTGATCCGTGATATGCTAGTGAAAGGGGAAGCATACTTAATAGGCATAGTCACAAATCAGTCAGGTTTTTTTCCTCTCGATGACTGTCTTCTCATTTTCCCCAACATAGTCGACAGTTAATTATTGTAAACCAAACTCAGTTAACTTCTGAGTGCTTTTAAAATTCACAGCATAATTTTCTGTTATGTTCACACTTACCATGCTTATCTAATACAGACTACTGTTTATATGCGGTCCGTTTCCCCCATACACCTCACTGTCAATATTGTCTGTTCTATATTTCTATTCTCATTCTGTAACATTACCATTTGAGACTGTTTTTGATAAACATCAGTATCAGATTTCATAAAGAAGCGATGGCGACTTGTTATTGTACTTTATCTGTAGTATTGAAGAGCTTCTGGTATTTTCAAACCACTCGTGAAGTATCCTTACCGTCAAATTAGATTTTCAGAGCGATCGATAACTAAAGAAAACGACGATCATTAGGTATCTATTTCAGCTTGAGATATTGGCGTCGTTTATGCTGTGTAAAAAATGACTCGAATCCAATCCACGTCGGCAAAATATAATGTAGCATTTGCTTTGTTTGTAGTCGGGAAGTGTGCATGGTGTACTTGCAGTGGCGTATCTAGGGGGGGGGGGCAAGGGGGGCACGTGCCCGGGCGGAGCTTCAGGGGGCGCAAAAAAAGGAAAAGGAAAAAAAAAAAAAAAAAAAGGAAAGAAGAAGAAGAAGGAGAAGAAGAAAGAGGAGATTGGGGTCATGTTCCTCCCATTATAATTTTGGCGCCCCCTACATAGTTTCTAGTAATTTTTAGGTTTATATAGTACCGTCTACTAGTATCGGTCAATTTTGCGCCCCCTGTATAGGACTATATTGAAGATCAAATTCGGCGCCTTTAACTTCAATTTAGCGTCCTTTTATAAATATTAAGATCAATTGTGTGCCCCGGTGTGTGCCCCCGGTTGTGCCCTACTAATCCTAATTGTAAGACCAATTGACATCCCTGAGTTTCAATTTAATTTAGAGCCCCTTTAAATAGTTTAAGATCAATATGGCGCCTCAAATTTCAAGACCAATTTGCCCCTCCCCTACCCTCCCGCATCAGATAAACATGAAAGGTCCCTCTAAGTAAGGATTTTTTTTTTTCTGTCCTGCTTTTCTCGCTGCCTATAATTACACTCTTTTTTGTTCTTCATTGTCATTGTCTGTTGTCCCGCATTTATGACCATTCGGTAATCAAGACATGTTCCTTCCAAAGTTTATTCAAGTTTAGAGCTCTATAATTTTTCGCTCGCGCTCGCGCTCGCATTATATTATATGTTTAAGAATCATTTGAGGAGGACCAAAAAAAAAAAAAGGTTTTAAATTATTATTTCCTACTAAAAAAAACGAATCTGATGCATAGGCCGACAACTCCCAAAACATTTTGTGCAATAGGTCTTTTGACACAACTGAAGGTAAGGCATTTTTTTTATTGTACCTTCGTTGATAAACGAAATCTGTATTCATGATTCTTAAATGCAAGATTCGGTAATGCAAGAACTCAAAATTTTCCGCCGCGCTTCGCGCTCGCATTAAATTAAATATATTTGAGAGCAAATAAAAATGATAAGCTACGTGTATGTATGGACAGCAAACATTCCCCAGGTCTGGGGACATGCAATGTGCACTGGTACAATAAACTTAAACAAATCGTTGAGCAAAACTGGAGTAGACGGGGGGGGGGGGCGCAAAGTCAACAATTGCCCCGGGCGCACTTGACCCTAGATACGCCACTGTGTACTTGTAAGACAAGAGATTAACACTTGACATGCTATAATTTGTATTTACAGAAGTTAGTATTGATGTATCAGTTAAATTTGGCAATATTACAGGTATCACGCTCTATTAAGATGTTGATTTTCATGAGAGAGAGAGAGAGAGAGGGGGGGGGGCAAAATTGAAATTTCAGATTTTGTATCTCCAATTTTTTTCCCGTTACACCAAGCGAGGAAAAAGGTACATCAAATTTGTTCACATCACGTTGGTCCTGCGACCTGCGATGGGGGGGGGGGGGGGTGGTTATTACTTCGGTCTTTTCTTCGGCCTTCGCCCATCAAAAAATTCATAAGTATCGCCCATAGGGGTAAGGTTTGTTGGTAAATCGGGCCCGGTCATCCATGTTCCCCCTCCTTCTTCTTTTTTTTTTTTTTTCTTTTTTCCTTTCTTCTTTCTTCTTCTTTTTTTTTTTTTCATCAAAGCATGTGTTTAAAAAGCAAAAATTTCAGACTAGTATTCATCAAATTATTTTGAGCGAATTTAAACAGCGATGTTTTATTATGTGCAGTCTTTCAAACTTTAATTTTTTCTGACATAATCAGTTGTTGCTGTAGTTGTTCTTTCAGTACGAGAACTACATAATATTTTGCCTATTGATAAAAATCGTCCATCATTACATAGCTTTGGAGTCATACAAAAATGAATTTGGTGATAACACAAGCATTTATGTATCGGTATTTTAGCCAATGAACTTGCTTCGGTGAATTTCTGTGGTGGTTGGAATGTATATAATGATCAAGAAAATGATCCTTTATCCTCGGCAAGCATACCTAATCTAATGAAGATGGTTGACATAATTTTCCAGATCGCAAATGTAACCAATATTGGATTTTTTAAAAAAAGCAAAAAACAAAAAACAAAAAAACAAAAACAAACAAAAACAAACAAAACAAAACAATGACGCAATTTCCATTTATTCTTTAAAAGAACAAATGAACACACACACACACACACACACACACACACACACACACACACAAAACACTTACATTTACTTACCTATTCTGATCTATATTTTACATTTCAGTGTGCTGGAGGTACCATTCTAGGCTTTGCCATCTGGGTTCGATTTAATGAAGATTTCTTCAAGCAAATTCCAGAGGATAGCGGTATTGGCGTCTATGATGGCACCTATATCGTTATGGCAGCTGGGGGCGCCATAATGGTCGTGGGGTTTTTTGGCTGTTGTGGCGCCATACGTGAAAGTGTTTGTCAGTTATCAACGGTGAGTGTTTTTTGTTTTTGTTTCGCGGAATAATAATCTAAGTCATTAAAAATGAAAACCATGTTTCTAAAAGTATGTGTCCCAAAAAGAGATTGAAATCATATTCTTCTGATCTTGTAAATCCAATAATTCTTACTAGGGCCTCGGAATACGTAAATATATAGCATTTATTACCAAAAAAAAAAAGAAAGAAAAAAGTATAACTTATCGTGTCAACTTTATATGGATTTTTTTAAATGTTTTTTTTTTTTGTTTTTTTTTTAAAGAAATAGAATAATACAATGGTATGTACTTTCAAGTTACATTTGTAATGGTAGATCTTGGAATGACATACTCTTTTCATCATTACATTTGCATAAAATTAGTTTTAAGGATAATAATGAAAATAATGATACTGGTGGATCTAATTTCATTATTTCTGTACCTGCTCATTTGTAAAACTGACCGTTGAAACTATACGCCTTTGGAAAATCAATTTAACACAATGTACCAACACTAACCATACAGTACAAAATACATAAACCTTTACACAAATTAATATCAATTAAAATCTGTTCTCCTTTATCGTATATTTTCTTTTCCCTTGCAGTATTTCGTGATAGTTTTCATCATATTCTGTGCAGAAATAACAGCTGGTGTGTGGATGTATGTAGAGAAGGATAAAATAGGCAACTCGGCAGGGGAGTACTTCGATAAACTAGTCCAAGATAAATATAGTGGAGACGTCTCGATACAGATACTGGTAGACTACACACAAAAGAGGGTAAGTTGGGGTTAGTTCTTGGTTCGTTTTTGACATTGTATGAGGTGTTCGAGTAGAATAAAAGAAAAAAAGAAAAACAAATTTGTGTAATAAAGGTGCAGATATTATTGTTGGATTTTTTTACGTATCAATAATTAATTAAATCTAATAATTCTCCCAAATATTGTATGATACAGTTTATATTCTTAGATATATTTTTAAGATTCTTATTGTAAATATATTATTACAAATTTATAATCTATATGTCTACGTAAAGAAGATTTCTTGAACAAAAAAACATAATAAAAGATTTTTAAAAAAGTATTTTTCAAATACTATATTTTTTTTTAAAAGAAATTGTTCTTATAATTATCAAAGTAGCAACGAAATAGTAAGTAAAAAGAACCTGTATATATGATTTCCGAAGTAACTTTTGTGAAACCTTTATCGGGCACAGATGACAGCTCTTCAGTTGTTGTATTATTTATCATAACAATTGCTCCGAAGATTCAATTTTCATGGTTGACAGATACAAAGCAAACTCATATTACAATATGTTTATTTACAGCTGGGATGTTGTGGCTCTAGCGGACCTGATGACTGGACATTATCAAATCAACCCGTACCTGACTCCTGTGGACGTAACTGTACAGAGGGATGTGAAGGGGAAATTGACAATGAATCATTTGACGAGGTGAGATGTGGAAGAAATTGCACTTCTTAAGAGTTACTTTTAATTAGTATTGTATATATATAAATATATATATATATATATATATATATATATATATATATATATATATATATATATATATATATATATATATATATATATATATATATATATATATATATATATATATATATATATAAATATATATGAATACATTTATATGTAAATATATATATTTCCAAAGGTGTGAATTCAGTTGAGGTTTTGATCCTTAAAGTGCTCTATGACGCCAAGGCAGGCCATAATAGGCATACCTTTCTGATGCCTGCTACCGCTGGTTTCACGCTATATGCAATCGTCAAAGACATCTGATAATGGTTTGATATCTATATCTAAATTTTCATCAAAAGTGGATAGATTAACTTTTTTAACTTAGCTGTTCATAAGCACTTCTGTTTATTTTTAATCATCTGCAGGGCTGCAAATCAAAGATAATCGCCATTCTTCAACAAAACCTGTACATAGTAGGAGTAACCTGTGCAACGGTAGCCATCATAGAAGTAAGTATTTTGGGCACAGATTTTCTGTAAAGAACCAAACGGGTTTTTACTAATTGTATAAGTTAAAGGTATACAAATTTTGAGTTTGCGATGAACAGAACGTTATTCTGTGCATGACCGTTTTTCCTGTACACTTTTATGTTTACCAAATCAATGCAGCAGAGGCACCATTATTATTATTACATCCACCCATGCCTAAGTCGAATATGTTTGATTTAGAAAACTTCGACTTATGAAGGGCTATAACAATAGACTGTAAATAGAATGTGATCTGAAAAGGCCTTCGACTTGGGCGATCGTTCGACTTCGGCAAGTTTTATGCAAGTTCGACTTAGACAAGGCTCAGTGTATTTTTTTTATAGAGCGTGAAAAACAGTGACAGACAAGCGCAGCGGATAGTATAACCACAGCTTTAATGCTACTCCACATTTTGGCCCTGATGTTTCTTAGCAGACAAAATGTGACAATCTCGAAAAGACTTTGTTTTCTTCTATAAGGGGCCATTATTTTACAAATTTTGTTTTTAATTATTATACAAATGAACCTACTTTATTTTGTCATGATTTTCGTTGAAAGTATTTTGGTATGATATCATTCTACATGTACATGTATATGTACTACTTTGTGAACAAACGGTGGAACTGACCAGAATTATATAATATAACAAAATGAGCAAATAATGTTTTATATTTTGTTGGAAATTTAAATGAAAATTGATGGAGTGATGATTGATTGCTGTGTTGCTGATTTTTTTAAAAGCACAGATCAGTGATCAGTTAGAGGATAAAAATAACAACCGTTGCTAATTTGACAGTTAAAGTCAACATTAGAGTGCTATCAAGTACCATTGGGGTGATGTAATTACCGTTTTGTACACCTAGTCCCTTATGATAACCAATTTGTATTTCATCTTGTTTTTTAGGTACTAGCGATGATCCTCACAGTCTTCCTGTGCAAAAGAATAAGGAGAGAAATAGACGACGAAGATGAAAAACCTTATAATGCTTAGGTCATGATGAATGATAGAATTGAACACAGCAAGAAATCGTCATTATACAAGATCGCCGACATTATATCGTATCTGTCGTCAAACTTGTCCGTAGTGTGTTTCACAAGTTCGTCTTGGGGGAAACCAATAAGTGACATGATCCGTGGCATTGCCTGCGAAGCTCTTAATCGCTCCCTGTTAACCCCCTTCCGCTTTTTTTTTTCAACGAACGGCGATGCGGGTCGTTTACAGGCAGGTCAGTCTGTATTTGTTTCTGCAAAAACCCTTAACATTAGTAATCAGAACTTGTCAGAACTCTTCATCAGAACATTACTGACCATTCGTCTTTACATAGTTTTTTTTTTTTTTTTTTTTTGGCTCCTCATCAGTCAGGTAAATGGTTTTATGGCGTCTGGAATGTTCTCCTGGAGATACAAGCATCGCATTGGAAATATACACCATCATCGATCATTGTGGAACCTTCAGGGATTGCCGATTCACATTGCACTGCATCCCCCCCCCCCCCCAGTCAGTGGTCAACCATACACGTATGCTCGTTCCGAATTCTTAGAGATACCCCTATTTGGAGGGAAAGCCATGTCAAAATTACCCCCTATTCTAGGCTTTTGGAAGAGAAACTGCATGAAAATTACCCCGTATTACAGGTTTATGAAGGGGGAGCCAGCAAATTTATCCCCTTTTCGCAAGCTTTTAGACCATATTCGAGAACCTATTTCAGAATTTGTCCACAAAGAATTAAACAAAAACTACCCCTTATTAAAGATAGATCGCGGAAAAATGCTAACAATGCTAAATTTCAATGATTTCTCAGGATTTCCCCCCTACCTGCGCCTCTACAATATACCCCTTTTCAGGAGAAATCGGGAACGAACATATGTGTATGGGTGACCTCCTAAGTGAAGGACCGGGACTGCATTTAGAATCCAGACCACTTCGCAAAATGTTCTTTCGCAAAACACTAAAATTTACCTTGCCACACGACCCAGGTGGGGTAAATGGGAACCAGAGTGAAGGAATATATGCAGGCCAAGTTTTTTCAAGTAGTCTACACTTATAATCCATTGTCTTCATAATGATATATTTTTACCCTTTTTTAAAAATAGTATGAAATGCATTATTTGCATGTTGATGGAAAGCACCAATATTTAAAGGGAAAAGGTGATTAAATATCCAATATTTCGATCTAATTAAACACCTTGCCTTTTTTCTAACAGGGGTTCCTGTTCTGAAATGAGGGGGGGGGGGATCGTAAATCAAAAGGAAAGCCTACATGAATTTGCGATACTTGTTTATTAACCCATAAAGACCGGGTAACATTCAAGCCGACTTCCTAGAAAATGCAATTTTCCTGCCATTTTACAGAGGAAATACCGTGACAATTGAAAAAAAAAAAAAGAAGCTCAAACTTGTGATTTTGCAAGCCCCAAAGTCTGTTAAAATGGTTGATATCAGTTATTGTTACAGTGTACAAAATATTATATTCCTTTTTTTTTGGGGGGGGGAGGGGGCTAAAATAAAAATGAATTGTGTTTTCTTTTAATTTGCGAACAACCATTTTTTTGAAGTAAATTTTTAATAAATACCAACCTAAGTCCTCGGACCATATCATTATAAAGGGACCATATGGCAAAAAGACAAGATAAATGTAATATACCGTCCCCAACGACAACTGTTGATGAGCTAGGGCCGCCGGTGAGCGTCCTCGCACTGTGTGTGCACTCTATAAATTTTCACTATTATTATTATCATTATAGAAAGGATGGGGATATTCAATTTAATATTCCTTTATTCTGTTTCCAAATAAGCCTACTATTAATGTGAACAACTACGATATTTTGACAACAACGTAAATTTTCTTATCCTCTTGAACAAAGAAGTAGACAGCCGAATTAGAAATATATTATTACATAATTATGTTATGTACCAGTTGCGACCATATGTTTTATGAGAGCTCATTCGATATATATATATATATATATATATATATATATATATATCATAATTATTATTATTATTATTATTATTATTATTATTATTATTATTATTATTATTATTATTATTATTATTATTATTATTATGTTATTTTAATTGTCAAAATTCGAAATTTCAATTGCGGTTATTAATAACTAAACGAAAAGGAAGATTGATATTTAATTTGTACATGCTATTTGTGTTAAAAATATAAATGTACACTAACTTCGGGTACAGCGACAAATTACAAATACGAAAAAAAAATATTTCAAGAGGCATTATCCTGTACATTAGCTTATATTTGTTGTCTTTACTGATTTGATAACTGTAAATAATGGAGAGCAATAATATTGAATGAATTACGCTCTAAAGTATTTAACTTAGGTATTGCTGTTTTATTGTCTTTTGTTTTTCTGCTTAATCATTGACTATTTTGTACCATTTGTTAATTTTTCATGTACATATTAATAAATAGTCTTTCAAAAGCGTATGTGGCTAACAAACTGTATCGTTATGTTTGGCGTTTTTGTTTTTATTGTGTGTTTTTTACTCTCTCTTTTCCAGCTTTCTTTTTTTTAAAGTCTAGTACGGACGTTTAGATAGGCAGCTACGTTTGGGTAACTTTCGATCAAACGATTGAGATAACAGTGTTTAATATTCAAATATTGATCATGGAGAGGAACCAACTTTTACCCAACTAAAGTGCATCTCTGCTGCATGTGGCTCCTACTAGCGGGGCGTCCACAAAGTGTCCCTTATACAAAAATAATTATATTTTGAAGAAAATTGCAAATTTCATTTTCTAGACACACCGAATTTGGTGCCATCACCAAGATATAACTATTTTGTTGAAGGGTTCTATTAAACAAATGGTTTGTTGATTTAAAAAAAAAAAAAAAAATCATACAAACAAACACGTCCTGAACAAGGTAGCAATGAATGAAGTGTTATCGCAACATTGGGGATACATGCTGTCCCTTTGTAAGGCTAACCATTTGTACCTCATTTCAACCTATTTTGGAAGATGCACTTTGGGTCACAAACTCAATATTCCTGCCAGGGAACAAAAAGATAAATAATTGTGAGTGCTTTAGGCCATTTGGAAAGGCCCGATATAAATATTGGGTATTATTATTATTATTATTATTATTATTATTATTATTATTATTATTATTATTATTTAAAAAAAAATCAATCTAACCTATTCTCAAAAATATAAACAAATAATAGATCAATAAATAAATGAATAAACTAAATGCCTATAATTGAAAACCTCACATTGATTAGAATTATTAGAATAGGACATTCTTAACTATAATGGGGGTATCTCACTTCGCGGAGACCATGGAGACGGATTTGGGACTACTTTGAGACGGTTCTGAGACGATTTTGAAACTTGCCGCGAAGACGTCTACGAGACGTCTCCCCAGTCCACTCGACATTTTCATTGGTTTCTGGAATCTCAAAACCGTCTTAAAACCGCCTCAAAGTAGCCCCAAATCCGTCTCAGAGACGTCTCCATAACGGAAAGAAAAGTATCGGAGACGTCTCTGAGAGGAATTCGGGACTACTTTGAGACGGTTTTGAATTTTCCCCGAGACTCATGAAACATCAGGACTAAAGAGACGTCTCAAAACCGTCTCCGCGAGGTGAGATACCATCATAAGAAGACTGGGCTAGTTTTAGACAACATGATTAAACATGATGGAAATTAGACGAAATGATGATTAGACCATTTGGATGATAGACCTACTGGTTTTTAGACCAACTGGCTGTAGACCAAGTGATAATAAACCGATCCGGACCATAGACTCTTTGAAATGGCTGTCTTAAGGTTAAAAATAGATTCAAAACTTGGTGAAACTAATCAGAATGGCGTACTTCAAAAATAATCCCCAACGAACCCTTTCGGCAAAAC
>CALNVZ010003426.1:33208288-33237423 GCA_940671915.1 Paracentrotus lividus
GGGGGGGGGACTCGGACGAAGGGTGGACGCTACCACTATAAATAAGCCAATGGAAGGGACGCCAAGCGGCATGAGTGCGGGGACTTCATAACCCAAAATACGCCGTACATTATTATCTGCTGAAACGGTTTTTAAAATCTGGATATGAAATCGTAGATATCTCGATTGTAAAGCAAGAAAATGGCTTGTAAATTTCAAGGGTTCTCAGACCAACCTTATTATTTATCAAGTTAGCAAAACGAGCTATTTTAATAAATTATGATTTGAGTGCTCATTTAATGTTACTGCATCCTTTAAAGGAGTATAGTTTTTAGGGACGCCTTTTACAATGCATTAAATTTTGTTTTGTTCAAATACTGTATAACGAGGTTTTTCTCTAAAGCACCATAAACAATTTGAATGGGGGAATAAAATACAAGTATATGTTTTTGTTTTGAGGTGCCCTGTGAGGGAGTAGGGATCTTGCCAAATATAGCACAATACAAAAAAAAAAATCGCTCTAAAAACAACAAATAAACTCAATTTAACTAGTACTGATAAGGAAAAGGAGTCCGTTTTTCGAGTATTACAAACACAATTCTTTTTAGATAAGCATAATATACATGAAAGTCTAATCATCATTATTCTGGACATCTTCACCAACTGGCAACATGAAAAGCCTATTGATGGCATTGCAACTCTTTCATATCATATGATTTGATTCACTTCAGACATTGGTTGTTCGTTAAGACCATGTTCTTCAATCTGAAATATTATTCAACCCAATCAATTTATTGTATATCTTTCGTTTGAGCTTGTGAAAAAAGGCCACTGAGCGACAAATAAAACCAAAAGCGACTATTTTTCTAATAACTCCATGCAGAGTAAGGGCCTGTCCCACAGAAGGCGATCGTTGTGGCGACAACCTATCCATGTTAGAACCTGCCAGAATCGTGTCAGAATCGTAGGTGACCGAAGATCATACACGTATCTACGACTCTGTATACGATAGGCTACGACAACGACTTACTTTCACGCAAACAATAGGCTAACAATAGCTGGTATCCGATAATACAATAGCCTGTGGGCTTGTCCCACAGGCGGCGATCGTTGTGGCGACAACTTGATAATTTCATAATTATAAGGAGTTCATCTTTAAAAAGGCGATTATAAACCTACATACGACTTTATCTAAGCTAGGCTACAACAACAAGTTGCTACCACACTCACAACAGCAAGATCGCCAGTTGTCGCAACAACGATCGCCTCCAGTGGGACAGCCCCTTTAGGATGGCGCTCTTCCGAATGTACCTACAGTATGATAGAATCCATGCCTGATATTGACTGGCCAGTGTGCTAAATGAGAAATGATGAAACAATTTTTATTACAAATGTCCTTGTATGTCCGTTGAAGGCCATGTTGACCCAAGTCTTAAAAGCCGAGAGCTACGTCTTAATGATTATATCCGTATACAGTGCGTCCCAGATAAAAAATAAACCCAACTTTGAGAGCACTGCACTGTTAGAAAAAATTAAACAAGTTGTTTAAAATCTTAAACAACTGCGTGTTAACCGGTGAATTGCACAGCGTTGTTTAAAAGTTAAACAACCTGTAGTTGTTTAAAACTTTTAACACTCTTGTTGTTTAAAAGTTTAAACAACATGTTGTTTAATGGTTGTTTAAAATAGCAACATTATTGTTTAACGCTTCTCTCCAAAAATAAGAACGCTCCAACGTTTGGTTATCACGGCCGGGTATTGAACTCAAGACCCTTCGATTATAAGGCAGACGCTCTGTCCACTGAGCCAACACATCAGTACATATAGGCCTACCCTTTTTTAATGTGTGAGGCATAAGTCCTTCGCCATGATTGAAATGTTGCACCGATTTATCTTGCATGTATATAACGAGTGATGCCATTAGCTCATGACTATCACGTGACATTTGCCTTGGCCTGTTTAAACAAAACTTTTTAATATCTAAACTCTAATCTTTAAACAGGTCTTTTTAAGGCTACAAAACCTCGCTTTTCAACAACAATGTGTAAATATTAAACATGAATGTCTAACTTTTAAACCAACATTTCTTTAAACAGCGAAACTTTTAAACCGCGTTCTAACAGTGTGTATTAAAATTGTATTAATTATGTGTCATTAATTTTTATATCATGACAAAGAGTATCATATTCTATATAGTAATACCAAAATCATACCTGTACTGTCATGGATGGCTGAGCACTCGAGTTCTTAAAAACTTTGGTCTAAAACAGATTGTACCAAGTTTAATTAGAAACAATTCTAGCTTTCTGACCAGTCATTCTTTGTGTGAGTTCAACCTTCCTCTAAGCAACATTGGATTACTTGGACTATTAAAATGGAAGGGCTGCTTTCACTCAAACTTGGTACAGTTCAATTTTTTACACTAGTTTTTTAAAGCCCAAAGTGCTCAGTCATCCGTCACAACACAGTTATAAGTGTGGTATCATTAAATAGAAAATGACTTACTCTGTAAGGTCACATAAGCTATACAATTATAATATGAGGCTCTCAAAGTTAGGTTTTTTTCTTCTTCTTGTAAGCACTGTATATGTATATATGTGAATTATGTGCTACTCTTCTCAGACAGCGAAGATATCTCAATCAAACTAATTGACAAATCGATATATGTCGGCCTTGAAATTGTGAGTTTATTTTTAGTAATTTCATGACAGCTGTAAATGATTTTTACAAACCAAGACCACTAAGTGGCGAAAGCAGCAGGCTATAACATGGAATAATGCAATTATAATGTAAGTTCAACTAATTAATTCTTTATTTTACCTTATGCCACTTGTTAAACGTTGCATTTTTCGTTGTGTTTATCTTTCGTGATTCTTTGCGTATGATTTTACTTTTCATGAACATGTTGTCCATGTAAAGGGCCCTTACGGCGAGTAAACACAGCCGCTTTTCACATTTGTGTACAATGTGCTTCTTACGAGCATTGCCAAAACGTCAGTATCAGAAGCCGTACGGGTCTTTTTCTGCGTTCGATGGCACTGGCGAAGTGATCAAGGTTGAATAATAATTTCGGAATATTATTTTTGTTTTGTTTCAATGAACATCATTATTATGTTGAAGTATTAATCAATAATTCAAATATTATTTTAGGAAGAGATTGATCAGGGCCCATATTCATAAAAACTTCGTAGGCATTGTTATAACGTAACTCTGTACTGTTCCCTATGCAATTAATTGACAACTAGCTTCAAAAAGCTTTTATGAATATTGGCCCATATCATTTAAAAATGTACATGAAAAAATTTGTATATATTAAATAATTGACATCGTCACAATCACTATGATCATGCCGTGAAAACAAGAATTCTTAAATTAAGGAGTAACTATCCGTGTTTTATCAATCATTATTGTTTAAAGTTCTTTGCGAACGAAAACACTGATTATAAGTGTTTAAAAAAAATTTTTAACAGGTTTATGATTTCGAATGTAAAAAGGGTTTGTGAAATTTTGCAAATTTTAGAGAACCTTTCGGTTTCGGTAAATTATATCAACGTTATTCAAATTATTCTGAGAGGTTAGTACAACCCTCAAGCTTCCAACAGAAAAAATGGTACAATAGGAAAAATACTAATACGCCATGTGTATGCGAATCAAATTAAGCCAAAATATATTTTTATGCTGATATACTTCATTTTTGTATGATTTTTCTTTTCTTTTGTAAAATAAATTTATTTTAGAGTAACTTTGCTATCTTTGGTAACTGCATGAAATACTGCATTTTGATAGGCTGTTGAGCAACGTGACCATGGTAGTTACCATTGATGGTAAATATACTACAATAGTAAGTCTTTATGCAACGGGGCCATGGTAAATAAAATGTGCGACGAGGAGAGAATCGAAATTTCGTTATTCTGTCACTGCCTCGCTTATGTCACATTGTGATTTTGTGTTCGAAATTTACACAAAGCTTTAGACAAGTCATGCCCAATTTTTTTTTTATTGTAGAAAACTTATCATATCTAAAGAACTATATCATGTATATAGCACCAAATTAGATGGAAAAAAAGTTAAATGAGGAAGAAAGTCTGTTTTTCCTACCTCATGGAAATACCAAATACCAGGTTGCGATTAATCTACATAAAAAAAATGCTTCACACTTGTACCATTTTATTTGATGTGCAGGCTACAGTGGGTCTATCTCACTATCGGAGACGTCACTGTGACACATCAGGGAATAATAATAATAATAATAATAATAAGAATAAGAATAAGAAAAAAATTGAAAGCTATAATTTAGACAACAAACGTTTTAAAACCCTAAATTTTCTGATCGTATATGCAAAATATGCAATTTATTCATCTTTTGTTCAGGCAGAAAACAACAAGATTATTTTCCATGAACTCTCTATTTACAGTGTATTTAAAAGAATGATTTACGATCGCTTAGAGATAGAAAAATGTTGTAAAACTAAAGCATTATGTATATTTTATAACACTTTAGTTCAAGAAAATATTCAATATTTCACGTAAAATCGATGATTTTTTATAATTTGTTCAAAGATGTATGTTTTTATCAATAAATTTATTTTCAAAAAAAAAAAAAAGAAAAAGAAAAGAAAAAGAATGATAAAAAAAAAATAAATAAATAAAAATAGGCCTACAACACATAGAAAAGAAAAAAAAAATGAATAAATCGAATTGAAGAAAAAGAACATTCAAACAACCAAACGAACCGCATAGAACGTGTTTGAATTTCTCACTACTCCGATCCTCGGAGACCGATTTAATTTTTTTAATTTTTTTTTTTTTAATATTTTTACCGAGACATTGATTGCTGCGTCTAGAAGGTAATCGACTCATGAACTTCCCAGATAGCAAGGTTTCGTTAGACCAACGTCGGCAATGGTCGTGGCTATTACGTTGGGTCAAGGTTATTCTTGCCGCTGTGCCAACGTTGGCACAACGGGTGCACGTTGAGCGCGACCACATGCCGACGTAGGATCAACGTTTAGTTGTATACATCGCACGCACTCAACATGCGAACGTTGGTCCAACATTGGCATATGGTCGCGCTCAACGTGCAACGTTGTTCCAACGTTGGCCCAGCGGCAAGAATCACGTTGGCCCAACGTATAGCCACGACCTTCTCCGACGTTTGCCCAACGAAACTTTGCTATCTGGGTTACCGCCATCCGGTCTCATGGCTATTGAGAGAGGGCATGAAGAATCTGCTTTCTATAGTCCTTTCCATCTCTCTCTCTCTCTCTCCTCCATTGCGTATGTTCTCTTTTTGACATCATCATTATTTCCACACGTTTAAAGCCGGTTTTATCCGGTATTAATTCACGTCAATACAAACATGTACAGGGGCAAGGTTTGGCGCCAAAAGCTAGGTGCCAAAATGTATAAAGCTCTTTTTCCCGTAATATGGTGTAAAAAGTCAGTGAAAAAAAAACTTTTATTTGTTGAATGAAAGCAAATGATCCATGAATGAAATTATTATGCAAACGAATACTGGAGCTGCGCTATTCAAAGACATTATAAATAGAAGTAATGCCTTTATATATACACATATCAAATGTGATATAAAGCTTAAATGTAAATAAAACTTTCTTCTTCAACGCCCGAATTTAAGAATCGAATCGAAATGTCAATATTCCATGCGTCGGTAAGCATAGATATAATCTGTGACGTGTTGTTTTCACCCAAATATTGTTTGTAGAGCACGTGTTGAAATCATGATTCCAGATAACAAACAAAGTATTATACAGGGCAATTATCACTTAATAATAAAACGTGCTTAACAGATTAGAGGGCATTATGAAAAGTCACATAATTTTGCTTAGAAAAATCTAATAGTAATCGTCTGTGCGCTAGAAGCTGGCTGTCTTGGTATCCTGATTAACACATTAACAAAAATGTTAGCAATTAATTGGTGATGTCTGAAACCGGACTGCTGTCTCTTTAATACTAGTTGTCTTTATTTATCTTTTTTAATTTAAACATTCTCAGAATCTCACTTAGATGAACCCCTTGACGGGTGTGACACTCTTCGCAGGCATCTGCTGAATAAATGGTCATTTATCATATATATATATATATAAGCCGCATTTTCTCTGCATTTTCCCCCAAGCTACAAAAAACAAGACCCTATATCATATCTCTCTCTCTCTCTCTCTCTCTCTCTCTCTCTCTCTCTCTATATATATATATAAGCCGCATTTTCTCTGCATTTTCCCCCAAGCTACAAAAAACAAGTCCCTATAACGACTCTATTGCTCTTCGAATGTACAGAAAAAACGTTTTATTGTTCCTTAAACTTTTTACTTTGGTGTGACGGGCAACAGACTATTTAATACCGTAGTCACACCGGTGAGACCGACTCCAAACTGACACCAGACCGACCAAAACGTTGCATTACCATGAATGGCAAGCTCGTGGTTGGTTTGGAGTCGGGCTCGCCGGTGCGACTACGGTATAACCAGGAAGTTTCCTGGTATAACATTGTTTCTAATAAAATTATTGTTATTCGCTGCTTATTATTATTGTGTTCATATTCGTCATTTCATCCATGTTTTTCCTCTATAGTATTTGAAAGCCAACTGAAACTTTTTTTTTAAATTGAGAACTAAGCAATAAAAAGGCTTAGTGTATAGGCGAATGTTCATTGTGATGGTTTAGTGCTGGAGTTGAAGAATGAGAGGAAGAATAAAGAGGAAAGGTCGGAACACTTTGACAAACAGGAGACAAAGAAAAAAGGAAAAGGAAAAATGAGGTGGGAAAAGAAGAAGCAGAAAAACGATATCCTTTACTGCAAGCAGTCGATTGTTACTTTTTCTTCAACGCTTATTGTTCACCTTTCAACGCAATCATGCCCTTGAAATGACCGGACACTCCTACTTTTGTTAACACTATAAATAATAATAAAAAAGAATCGGATCGATTCCATAGCCCCATTGACCATCTCGCTGTATTAAAAACAAAAAAAAGGTCGGGTCACTTTACGCAACCACTCAATCAAACCGCTCAACATAATGGGAAATGGCTTTTCATGCCAAAATCACATTTCTGTATTAAAAATATGGTTATTAGCCATTATTTTAATCAATGGCCGAAGTATTAAAAAAAAACAACAAACAAACAAACAAACAATAAAATACATAAGTCGAAAAACAGAGAAATACATAAGAAATTCCCAAAACAATAAAATACATAAGCAATTGAATTAGATAAAGGAATTTTTTCACATAAAATTGTTATAGGAATGCTACAAAAAATATTTACGCCAAGAATTAGCATTCTAGGAGCATTATTTAATGATTTGGAGCAAAAAAGTATGATTTCATGCATAAATTAGCATAATTAATTAATATAAACTTAAAAGACATTATTTTGGAAAAAAATAACTATACAGTCTCGTATATTACATCGCACACTACTATTGTGCAAATTTTCGCGGCGATCGCGCGATCGGCGGCCGAATATAGAATCTGAAGGGGGGGGGCCTAATCAGCCCCCCCCCCCCCACTGTGAGATGGCAAAAATAACGGGGCGGAATTCTGGGGAGTGTCTTATCTCGGTATTTTATCTTATCTCAGAGATAAGACAAAATCGGTATTCTGGGAGCTGTCTGATCTTATCTTTTTGTCATAAATAATTGTCATAAATTATTGGCGCACACAAGAAATGCGCTTTTCAATAAACGCGCAAAAGCCAACTTTTACGCGAAACGAAAAGATAAGATAAAAGATATGACAGGGTCTAGCTGTCTTATCTTTTGTCTTATCTTTACGAAGTTTTAGTACCATGATCCCCAGGTTCAATTGCCCCTTTATTGTAAGCAAACAACAATAGTTTTAGATTACATTGTTTCATTAGTTTTACTTATCACATGTGACAATTTTCAACAAAATTCGTTTATACTGCCAGAAGTTAAGCCCTCTATGTTAACTGCCATTTTTACTCTCTGTTTTCACTCTCTTTTTTTCGCTTCCAAAAATTATTTTGGGCTCTTTCTGTCTTTTTCTTTAACTTTGTGTAAATAAGCGCATTAATATGCGCAGTCACGCATTGCGATTTACTGTGCCAGGCCCGTAACTAGGGGGGGGGGGGTTCGGAGTTCGAACGAACCCCCCCCCTCCCACCCCCCCCCCCCCCCCCCCCCCCCCCCCGCTGGCGACCAGGGGTCCGCTTTTCCCAAAAAAACAAAAAACAAAAACAAAACAAAAACAAAAATCGATAAAATGGATTTTTGTTTTGCTTATCAATTCTTTGCGGCCGATCGAACAACCTAGCCTACACCTATAGGTAAGATATGGTACTCTTTTTGAGGGCCGAAGGCAGAAACTTTTTGAACACCTACCCCCACCCCCCCCCCCCCCCCTCCTTATCGCGCGGCCAGCGTGACGTGAAATTTTTTTGATGTACCTTTTTGCTCGCCTGGCGTGACGTGAAAAAATTTTGATGTACCCTTTGGTCCACTTTTGCAGATTTCGAACCCTCCCGTAAAAATCCTAGTTACGTGCCTGTGTGGACACACCCCTGCATGTCTTCGGGCCTTCCTATTGGTTAAGAGGGCTTAAACGAGTAACTACGAGTGATTTTCATTGGTTTGTCTAAGAAAATATGGGCGGGTACTTTCAGAGATAATACAGAGAAAAGACAATGTTCAGAATACCGATTTAGGACAATCTTAAGGGTGTCTTATCTCTCAGAGATAAGACAAAAGATAAGACAGTAGTTAAGACAGTTCCCCAGAATTCCGCCCCCGACCTTTTTAGGGTTAATATACTATCGCTATAACGTGCTTTTAACGTGTTTAATGGTAATTGGATATTAAAAGAAAAGCAGTTGACCTACATGTGAAGGCTGGAGCAGGAAAAAAGATGCATGGTCAATGACTGGGAAAAAAATATGACTGTACCATTCCATACAGTAGTTCAGACAACTTCATAATTCACTGATATTAGTTTATATCATAAGTTCTGAAGAAATAAGTCACTCCGAAAAGGGTGGTTACTAGCAACATAATCTGGTATTTGGCCATTGGTGTCGTTCTACCACGGGCCAATAGACTGGACTGGGATGAACAGGGCTTTTGGTCCAATGATAACGGTGGACATTAAAAAAAAATAGATAAAGTGACGACCTTACAGCTGATCCTTTCGGCTTGTCAGCATTGCAACAACGTAAGTTGCAAAATATGGATTTAATCCGCTTTCATAAACAATAGATAAATGGCATATCATGTATACAGCGATACCTGGAATACAAAAATGCATGGCCTGATCGGGAGTAACGTGGGCACCTTTCTTCCTTCTCAGTCCATTCTAGGAGGTCAATGGTTCCTTCATTTTGCTGGTAGAGACTAAAGACGCTCTGAGAAATTGATCTTGAATATATATATATATATTTAATTATTAAAGTGCTTATAGTTTTGACAAAACACGAAAGGTAAGGTCTATAAACTATACGTTAGGGGCAAATGGGACCTGTTTCATCGTGCTTTGATTTTGCGGTCATAAAAATCGATGAATGTACCATGAAGTTGGGGTTTAATAACTTTTGAGTATTATGTTGACAATATACCTCATACCATGCACTTCAACCTACTGGATTTTAAGTACTGAGTAAATTAAAAACCCAGATAGTTGAAATGTCAACGCCTTTATGTCTGCAACTTGATTTGTTTTCTTTGGAGAGTAAAAACGTGTATGAGAGATGGTTCTTTGTGTATGTGTGTGTGTGAGTGTTTGTGTGCGTGTGTGTTAAAGAGAGCAAGATAAAGAGACGTAGAATGATATATGTATAAAGAGAAAGATTGTGAGAGGACAGACCAGAGCGCTAAGGTGAAAGCAAATTTTTGTATGATATGTATCGTTTTTTATTTCCAAATATTATTCTTTAAAAAATGATTTTTTTTTTAATGCAAGGTCACACGAATTGAGAAAAGATAAGAAACTCCGTTTAAAAAGGCACTTTTGAAGAGTTTACCCAGAAAATGATTCTGTGGTCGGAAGGATACAAATTAGTTTTTAATTTAAAACGGGTCATTTTAAATAGAAAGAAGAGGAGCAGTTTTAACAATTAAAAAGGAAGCTTTCAGGGTAATTTTAATCTTGTAGGAGCGTTATGCCACATGCCTCAAATCTTTCGCATCAAATGTGCTACACGATTTTATGAATTTATTAAAGGGCTCATTTCAAAAATGATATTTTTTCATCAAATTATACATTTTGTTTTATATCTTTGCGTTAATGATTTAAGTTGTGATAGATCTATAATGAAAAATATTGTTCATAACAGTATTGCTGTAGGCTTATGGGTTAAATGAAGAAAAAACAAATCTATTGGAATATTTTAAAGTATTTCTAGCCCTCTTTGCAACCATACCCTATTTTATTAATTAAGATTTTATATAAATTTAGTTTATTTCTTGATCGCGACGTTGATTTCCTGAAAACTAAATTATATGAAAGAAAAATCGATTCAGTTTAAATAAACAAAAATGTAATTTATTTAGCCTCCGTCAAACCTTTTTTTTTCCTTCTTCTTTTTTTTAAAAATATCCACAAACCACTATCTTATCTGGATTTGTTTTGGGGTTCATATATTTATTTCATGAATTCATCACTATTTTAACAACAATGGCGGATCAAGGCAGGGCGCAAGGCATGCAGGCCCCCGATAAGTTAAAAAAACTACGCATCATTTCGGTTGCTGCTCCTACATGTCAGACTGACTTAAACTTCCAGTTTCATTATTTCCCACTTTTCACATGCACAGTAGGAATCTATTGCTGGCATGACCAACCACCGCATTTACATTCCAGTCACTGAATAATAAGCAATTGTCCATGCTCATAGACCTTGCATTTTTGGTAAACGCCCAATTTGTCCCAATTGTCTACCGACATAATAATATTTTCTTCATCGCGAAGGTGAAGGATATAAAAATCACTTCAGCAGTTCAAGAAGGTCAAACATACAAATAATACAAAATTGACGTCCAGCAAATTCAAATCGACCAATATAACAGTCCGAATCATAATCACTGGCTTGTTAAGTATTACTACTCACCCCCTTTTTTTTTGGTTATGTTTGTATACTCTATTGTCTCACTTTTCCTCGATACATTTTTGTCATTTTTTTTTCTTCGTTTTAGACATTTCAGCAACAGACAATTTTACTATACGCATTGTTTGCAACAGTAAAAGTTAAGCAGTAGAGGGTGAAGTTATTTTTTTTTTTTTTTTTTTAATTAGTATATGATAATAATAATAATAATAATAATAATAATAATCATAATAATAATAATAATAATAATAATAATAATAATAATAATAATGATAATAATAATAATCATAATAATAATAATAATAATCATAATAATAATAATAATAATAATAATAATAATAATAATCATAATAATAATAATAATAATAATAATCATAATAATAATAATAATAATAATAATAATAATAATAATAATAATAATAATAAGTAATAATAATAATAATAATAATAATAATAATAATCATAATAATGATAATAATAATAATAATCATAATCATGATAATAATAATAATAATAATAATAATAATAATAATAATAATAAAGCTTATGCAAAAAATGTTTTTGATATATTGAGTACAAGTTCTGCCACAGTTTGATCTCAGTTAAACACTCTTTTCGTCCTTGCCAACATGCTATATCATGAAAGGTCATTATACATTGAATCTGCATGTAGGGTGTTATATTAAAATAACAAAACAATCAATTAACATTCATATTTATTGGTGCGTCTATAACAACAGTGTAAATACAGCCGCTCGAATGTATTGTTAAAACTTAGTCCTATGAAAAAAAAACGAAATAACTATTGTCATGATTGTTCACAGATGTTACCACGATTGATTTGTTGAGCTGAGAAGATAATACATATTGTTCACTTGCCCACTCCTTCCTATTTTTGTCAAGTTTAATAGGGGTGTTGGCTAACTTTTGACAATTGATATGCGGTTCAATGCAGGTTTTGATACATGCGATTGCAGATGAATGACTGTCAGTCTAGCTGTCATTTGATTAAAGTCACACAATGTGACAGATATTTGCCAAGACATTGTATGGGTGAATCTAAAAATTTTCAAATGGTCAGAGCTTGTATTTTTTTTCTTTTCTGTCAGATGGGAAGAAAATTTATATTATAAAGGATATATTGTATAAAAAATACAATCTTATAAATATGTATAATATAATATAGTTTATTAGAATAATCTGATAACAGCGGTCGAGGTTTTTCAGATTATTTCCAGAAGATTTTTTTTTCCATGTACTTTTAGATATACGGTATATGAAACATTTCGGTAATCAATTTCGAATGCCTGACTTTTGTTAGCGTAAATGAAAATGATTGTTGATAGAGGGCATTTAATCCGATGGAACGGTCAAATTAATAAAATTCACAGATATAAGATATAATTATAAACAATTGCTTTTCTCAAACTTGAGTGTTTCACAGGGGACCAATATGATTTATTTGTTAAATTTCAACAAAACTAGTACCCCCGCTTTAAAAGCATTCGGTAGTCATCCAGTTAATCCTACATTTCAAGCGGAAAGTTTAATTCAAGCACCACTTTTCTGCCTCAATCCATTAACTGAACAGATTTCAACTATTGCGAAAAAGTTTCCATGGGAACAAAACATCACAAAATAAACAACTATTACAAAAAAAAAAATCATTGGGACCGTTAGGAACAAAGTTTGCGTTTCATTTTTTTTCTCATTCAACTATTGCGTAGATAGTTTCCATGGAAGCAAAACATGACGTAATAAACTATTATTTAAAAAGAAAAAAATTCCTGGGAACATTAGCAAAACAGTTTGCGTTTCAGTTTTTTCGCATATATCACATTACTAACAATAAAATGAAAACCCAAAATAAAATGAAAATTTCCCCCACTCATTAAAAACGAGTGAAAATCCCTTTATGACAGGGAAAGAGCTTTAATTTTTGATATCGGCACTATATATATATAAATATATATATATATATATATATATATATATATATATATAGAAATGAAGAATAAATAAAGTTCTGCATCGGATCAGAGTCAAGTAATAATAAACAAATGGTAAATAAAGCAATCCGTGACAAATTGAAATATTATATATATATATATATATATAACGTCTAGATCTAATTAGATCTAGACGTTATAAGATTTGCGAACGATATTTAGACACATTTTTATTCAATTGTACATTGAAAACGATCGTCAATGGTCGAGATTAGTCCAAATAGAGATCAGGAGTTGTTCCCACTTGGATTTAAGCAGACATTTATTAGTTGCTCAAGGTACTCCAAAAGTGCTACCGGTTTATGTACTTAGTGTATGTTGTTTTAAAGGATCTGCAGTAAGGCAATATATTGCAGACCCTTTAAAACAAAGAGCAGAAAATCATCCCTTCATATTTTGATTAGATTAAGAAAAATGTATGACCAAGTAAAGCAAAAAATTTGAAGTATAAATTTTAATGATGTTATTCAAATCTTATTTCAATACACGGGTCTATGGAGGGTGAAGTTCACTGTGTACTTTTGATATTCTCTTGAGGTATAATATCATTATTGGTAGGAAGATCGCACTAGAGCAGTGCATGGACATCTCAACGTCATGATCAGAAACCATCGGGGTGATACAATAATTCCATCAGCTGCTCTTCTCGTAACTAGAAAGAATTATGCCGAATACTAAATAAAAATGATAGAAATAATAAAGAAAATAGTGTGCATCGAAGTGTGAAAGCTGAATTGACACAACATTTTCACCGAGTAAATATTTAACAGGTAAACAATCGATTGTAAAGCGTTTCAGAAAGGTAATCTCATATAGAGGCCTACTACTAATGATGATGATACTGATGATAATTATAACAATATACCGATATAATTTCATTAATGTAAGAAACGTCTCGAAAATTCGAAAACTTTTGGCTAAAGCGTGCCTACGTCTGAATTTCCTTTCAAATAATCAACTTTACATTAATAGGAAAAAGAAATACATGTTTTTGTTCCTTCTGAATACAGCGTGCAAAGTCTCCCACATCTCTCCTGCTACGAATTATAACTATCATTACAATACTTTGTTGTTTTTTCCTTCCATTTTTTCTTCGACCTCGCCTCTTTTATGTCAAAGGGGTTTGACGTAGGTAGGTGCCAGTGCTGGTGCGTTACACCCAACATGTATCGGCCAGGATGAAGGTAGGGTGTTGGATCCCTGCCTCAAACATACACAAAGCTTGAAGAGATCATTGAGTAGGTGGCACTATTCAATAAGAAATCAGACTCGAAACCATAATCCAAGTGTAAAAATGCAAAAAATAATGTTACCAGTGTATAACCCGATGAGAGAGCGACAGACAAAAGTTAATGGTATATAACTAAATTTTGAAGAAATATTAACAACCTTGACATTGTGTGTGAGTGTGTGCGTGTGCGTGTGTATGCATGTGTTTGTGTGTGTATGTGTGAGAGAGAGAGAGAGAGAGAGAGAGAGAGAGAGAGAGAGAGGGTGTCTGCGTATGTGCGTGTGTGTATAGGCCTACATGTATATCAGGTAGAGGAGTATAAGACTATCCGCATTGAGACAATTGAAGTCCGATTTGCTAGCAGTTTATAAATAGCCGTTAATTATGTTTTTTTTATTTTCTAGTAGCTTTCATCACTTCTTGAGAATGTCATTTTTATTTTTAAATGAATCGCAATTTGGCTTTGCCGCAATGATGTTTGTTTTGACCCAATAAACCGTTTATCTATCTATCTATCTATTTATCTATCTATCTATCTATATATCTATCTAAACTTGGAAAAAAAGAATTGCCATTTACCAATTTTCTGATTACTTAGTAAAATACATAGACAAGCGATTATAAGGATGGTTTCTATTATTTTCAAAGGGTTCATGTAGTTATGCCACGTGGGATTTAACAATGTATTGGTTTTGTTTAAAGAATAGCTGCAGGACCCTCACCATACCCTGATCCTGGGGGCCTGCCATGAAACCATTTTTCAAGAATAAATAAATGGGAAAAATCGTCAAGATGAAAAAACCTAATGCTAGTGTATTTAATGTCGTGAGCAAAGCACTACTTCAAAAACAGAAAATAAAGGATGACCCATTTATGCTGTGATCCTTAATGTGGTATAGAACCCAAGGTTTATTTTCAACTTTTCATTTCGATTCCGTGATCAAACAACCCTTGATGTACGAAATGCTCATGACTTCTCAGAAAGTTGAACAATGATTTTAGCGAAAGCATGTTTACAATACCTTGTCCTTATTTATGCTTGGTGATTTAAAAATAACATTTGTTTTCTGCATTCTCACCGCATTTTTAATTTCTTTTTTTTTTTTCTTCTTCTTCGCAGATCTGTATGTTCTAGTTGAGGCAGTGACGTCCCTGACACACTAGATGGATCGGCAGCATATTTTCCGACAAAATATTAGGCTTTCATCACATATAATGACAGGATATCGGTCCGTTTAGAGTCCACGGTTAGGTGCGATTGAGGTATGAAGGGACGAATTTCGTATACATGTACAGTATGTAGTACGTTCCTCATATCCCATGGTGATACTGATGAATTATGTTTTAAGTGAGTTTTGACAGATGTGTATTAACAAAATATGATTATTTCGTCTATTACCGACCTTTAACGCTACCATCTGAAAGACTTAATTTGGATCCCAAACTGAGCTCGAGGGTTAATGATTGATAATTAGTAAGATAAATTGTCTAACTGGTTTTATTTTTGATAAATGCTTCATGTTTGCATTTTCAGGGTTCAGCTGTAATGAATAAATTTAGATTGCAGGATTAAATAAGCAAAAAAATCAGGAAACTAGCATTGCGTAGAGATATTGCTTAATTGCGATACCTCCATTCACTAGGAATTAAATTGCAGTGAAGTAATTATGACAAACTTGCACACATGTTTGTCTTTATGTATGTATTTAGATATCAATGTATAAACTTAAAACCGTTTGATGTTGTTCTTTTGCTGTATTTTATGTCTAATGTGAAAATCCCATGTAAAATTTCCATTTTTACTTTACTATGATTTTGGACGAAATAAATTTTGAATTAATACACGATTAGAACCGGTAACATCTTTTGATCCGAAGATTTGTTTGTCTGAAAATTAAGCGGGGTTTGTTTAATCCGACAGTGGAATAATTTTGATCTATAGCACTTCAAAACAAAACACCAGTAGGATTATTAAAGTGGTTGTAAAATAAAAAGAAGGTATATTTTTCTATCACTTTATTAGAGAACATGGGATCTACAACTGTCATTAGGCAACTAGAGACGTAAATTGGGAGTTAATGACGTAGAATCACCGCCCTCTGAATTCAATTCAAGCTGGCAGTAGTACAGCTAATATCATGGCCACAACTGTTTTTGAAGTAGGTGTCCCAAAGCCTGCGTCGGGTGGCGGCCAACTCTTGCGATTTCATATATATATATTTTTTACTTATTTCTCTCTTTTTTATTATTATTATTTTTTTTTTTTTAGTGTGTTTCCAACAAACAGTTTAAAGCAATACAACGGCCAACATGATCCTAGTGCTTAACCGAAGAAAAGAACAAAATAAAGAGGCACACTACGTGCACATCCAAGTCAAGCGATACAACGGCCAACATGATCCTAGTGCTTAACCGAAGAAAAGAACAAAATAAAGAGGCACACTACGTGCACATCCAAGTCAAGCGATTAACGCTATGATTTTTCTACCAAATTCGATGTAGAATGTAGACAACCGACATACGACCGGTTGTGACCATGGGCCTTAAAAACTTAGTCTTCTACAATCATGACGATAGAAAGAAAAACTTGCGTTGTTTATCAAAACACATTCGTGTTTGCTTTATGCACGAACACACCCTTCACGTTTTACACAATAGCTTTGAGAGTAGCGACCTAATCAAATAGTTTATTATGCGTTGTCATGGAATTTAGTGTGTTTATGAATTGTGAAATAGTAAGCCTCTGCAGATCCACATGGCTCTTTCTTCGTTAACTTAAACAAATAACATGAATAACGCAGGGCGGGGTATTATCTGTATTATCATGAAGATAATTGCCTGAAATTATTTACCCATGCTTCAATTTCTTATATTTCAAACACGCAGATGTATTCATTGACTATTCTGCACGCCATCTTCCTCTCTCTCTCGTCTATCTTCTTTTTCTGCCTTCCATTGTCATTAATTTGATGTGGTATTCTTTGTCCATCTATATATATCTGTCTCTCTCCCTCGGAACTCTATGTATACACACATGTTTTCCATTTTTCACGCATCTTTCCCATCTATATTTTCCCCTCTCTCTATCTCTCTCTCCCTCTCTTCATCTACCTGGCGTGACAACTTAGTTGGTTAGGCGGTGGCCTCTTTAGAGTTCCTTAGTTTGACACCAAGTCGATGTGATTATCCCATGTAAGGGATGAGTCCCAATTACTTAGTCCTTGGGACGGGAATCAAAGGTATGGGCCCCATGGTTGCTTACCTTGTCTGCTTTGTGAGCAGGCAGGTAAAATAAACGCTGGGAATAAACGAACCAAATCAACCTCCAGCAGTTCTATCACTAATCTACATATTTAGAAAAAAAAAATCAAGAAGGAGAAGCAGCACATCTCGATGCGTTCTCTCTCTCTCTCTCTCTCTCACTCACTTCCCCTCTCTCTCTCTCTCTCTCCATCTTTCTCTCTCCATCTCTCTATTTCTCTCCCCTTCTTTCTCCCTCTCTCTCTCTCTCTCTCACACACACACACACACACACACACACTCACACACCCACACACACACACACACACACACACACACACACACCCACAAATACACACACACATTCACCCACACACACATCCACTTACAAATATATAAACTTTATTTATATTTAGATCTCTTCTTCTTTCATATCAGTTCTGTCTCCTCTCATGACTGCTCATGTGACCCCATATCCCATGCTTTAATTAACATTCCCCTATAAAACCAATTTAGTTACTTATTCATTTTGTCTCCCATACACAAACATACACGAACCCACACACACACACATACACGCACACACATACACACTCACACACGTCCACACAAACACACTTCCACACACACACACACACTCTCTCTCTCTCTCTCTCTTTCTCTCTTTTCCTCTCTATCATTTGGTTATTCTTTTTATTTTATTCTTCAGTCCCAAATAATACAAATACGACCTGGATAATGCATTGTTTCTCTACAGTGCATATCGCTTGGGTGTGGTTCACTCACACTTATTCAAGTTGAAAAATCTGAAGGTCGTGACGTAGTCGAGAAGCCATATTACAACAGTTTTATTTACACGAGTCCAGACACCGGTTTCACCCCTCATTGTAATATTTCATAACTGTATGAAATTTGCAACAACAACCAAAAAAAAAGAAAAAATATTTCTGCGCAAACTCAGAAAAAGAATTCAACCGCCGACTCAAAGATATTCTAGTTAGGCTAAACTTTCATGATGAACCATTTACCCATCAGAACTCCTCCGTAACGGCCACATCTGGGCAGGACTGTTGAATACTTGTGTGAAACAATGCGGACTTATTTAAATTGAGGATGTGGCTTATAATACATGAAAGTTTGAGCGTCTAAGAGTTTGTCGATGGACATCTGTTTATAACAAGTAGAATGCTGACATCCGGGATAAATACTAAAAAGTGAAAGCGGAAAAAACGTT
Source organism: Paracentrotus lividus (assembly GCA_940671915.1). Lineage (NCBI taxonomy): Eukaryota > Metazoa > Echinodermata > Echinoidea > Camarodonta > Echinidae > Paracentrotus > Paracentrotus lividus. The sequence continues at coordinate 33,227,057 of CALNVZ010003426.1, forward strand.
TTATGAAATATTACATTGATGCATTCCAGAATTAATTTTGCAATAAATTGAGCTGTTAATTGTTTATAAGTATCAGCGTTAAAGGACTCTTAATACTGGCCATCTCTGCACTGTTTCTTCTCTGTTGTTAAAAAGAAGGTAAGTTTGATCATTATACAATATTTATCGTTAAGATGCTTAAATTTTTTTTAACTGCACCAGATCGGTATCTCTATGATCACATCATATGATATGTAGACTTTTATCTCGAAGTAAACTTTCCCCCACTTAAAAAGGGAAGAAAAGGCATAAACACCAATGTGGGATTTTTTTTTTAAGTTGGAAATTTTCCATCGGAAAGGGGTTACATTTTGTACAAATGGAACTTTGTCGAAACCATTTTAATTGCTTGAAATCGACATAAGATAGTCAACAATTTTTTTTTTTCAATTTTCAGTAATAAACATATTGAATGCGACAATCTTTCTCTTTCTTTCGTATGACATGTATGAGTTATAGTAGTTAGTAGTGTTGTAAGTCAGGCTATTTCTCGAAGTTGGGTGAGCCAACTGATTTGTGCATCATTTGGGCTTGTTAGGTCAGTCATCCCATCAGGTGGTTGGAGGTCAGGGCAGCTGTAGATAATGTGATCTGCCGATTGCTCATCTGCACCGCAGATGCATGCTGGTGAATCGCGGAGCTTCCATCGGTGCATGTTGGACAATGATTAGGGATTTACTATGTACATGTATATTACCCATTTGACAAATAATTGATTTGCTAACATAATTTGTGTTAAGTACAACAAATCTTATTCAAAGTTCCACCAAGTAGGCAATGCCTCAAAACAAAATATAAACTAAGGTAGTTCTTTGATGAACTACCCTTTTTTCTCCTTCAATAAAAATATATGCTGTGATAGTTCACCACTATCTCACTCAATCCATTTACATGCACACATGGAAAAGTGGTGTTCCGTTCGAAGGGGACTAATAATGTATAAATTGATATATGTTTAATGCTTTAAATTATAAAAATGTATGCATGTTATTAAAATAATGCACGTGGTATGTGCATTTTTGTGCAAACTGTGCAATTTTTTTTACTTGCGCTTCCCGCTCTATTACTTTTATCATTGTTAAAGGAATTGTAAAAATGTCACAACGATTCTTAGAAAACACAAGTTAAAACGTAGTTTTCGGCGCAGCCCCTCCCTATCCCAATATTTCGCTCTTTATGCCATTGGTCTAATGCGCCTCTTTCTTCCGAACAAAGTGCCCCCTTTCCTCTGTGAGCTTCGCTTTCAAATCCTTTCCGCCGCCGCTGGCCTAACATAGACTACTTTAATATATTAATAATTAATATTAAAAGCCCAATATTATTGATATCATGGTACAAAGTTTATATTTCTTTGTTTTTTTTATTCTTGAACATGGCTAAACAAATCTTTTCAAAAATTTAAATCAAGTCAACTCTCAATCAAGTATCTCCTAAAATCAAAGGACGGCAATTTCCTGAAATTCACAAATTAATATACAATAGGAAGACTTGGTGAAATAATGGAGAAAGCAGGTAGTACGGTAATACGATTGATAGACACTTTTCTAAAGCTTTCAAATGGACTTGGATAAGAAAAGTACGGTCGAATTTAATAAATTGGAAAGCCTTAAGAATATATAGATGCAATGTACTAGAACTTTACGGGAAATTGATACTTTTCGTGTTATTGATGAAATAATGTTGATATTATAAATAGGTCTCTCTTATGGTAATGTCTCGTATCATATTTTGCATACTCCATTGTTGCATTTTCGCTCGATCTCATACTACTTTGTTCTGCTCGTTTTACTTTCTCTGTAAAACCCACGAATTTCAGTGTAAACTTTTTTGTTTTCCTTTTTGAGGATTTCTATAAAACACTTACAGTGCGCCCGCTCCACTCCCTGAGAAGCATTCCAGCTGGTCGTCTGTTAGTTCCATACATTCTAGAAGGATTGTTTTACAATCTGGGTATAGCCATGTGCTGTGTCACTGGACCCCCCCCCCCCAAAAAAAAATTGTTTTGTTTGTCCTAACGTTTTGTGTATGAGTTCTAAACAAGTGAAATGATATTGCTTCGATTATTGAGGCATGAGGTCACACACTTACTTTTTTTACATGAGAAATTTGTTATTACAAGTAAAGTCAAATGCTTCATATTTCGGAAATGACGCGTTTTGACAGAAACTGATTTAACAGCATTTGAACGTTAACTGTCTGAAAAAAAGAAATGGATGTGGGCAAAGTAAATATACTAAATCTGTTGCATGTATACAAGCGTTCTTATAGAAAAAAACCTTGTTAAATGCCTAACGATGCATAAAAATACTAAATTCGGAGTGGACATTTCTTGACGAAATTGGCACCCCATTTTTTTAACTGCAGCTTCTGGAGTTTTCAGTTTCTAAACAATCCCATTTCAATAATCATGCCTAATGATTCCTAATAATCATATGCAAAAAACTCGAAATTGGCCATAAAATGCCAGATATGGTCAATTTTGAGAAGTAAACATGTATTTCAATAATTTATTTTACTCTTGTATTGCTTAGTATCAGTGTCCAATAATTTATTTTACTCTTGTAGGTTGCTCTATAAGTGCCCATTAGCTTACCATCGCAAATATTTTGACGGTATACCCTGATCGTAAAACCACCCATAAAGCAAAGCACGTTGCACTCACATCCTCACGAGTACCCATTTTCAACACTTTTGGTGGGATGCTCCGTATATATAAAATGCCTTGCTTAACAATGATAAGTTCTGTTGGCGGGGATCGAACCCGCGAATTTTGTATTCATAGTTAAATTGTTGGAACATTCGACTGCAGCTTTGACCTCTTTTTTTCGATTAAATTAAACGCGTATTATTTTGATATTGATTTCATCAAGGTAACACCAATCCAACTTCATATTTTGTGATCTGTAAATGTCTTCTTTTACATTATACAGACTATATAATTTTTAAAAATGGTAGAACCGGAGGGGAAAAAATAAATATAAAATATTTTCAAACGTTATGTTTATTTAGTATCAAATTAAATCCAAAACTTTTTTTACCCTTTATTCCGTATAATTTGATTTTGTAAAATAAAAGCTCTGCTAAATTTCTAGTGCGACGACGAAATAACCGATGGGCCTATTACTCAAATTTGTTTGTTCTACAGTCTGTGTCAAAAAAAAATGGTACAGTCGGGGGAAAAATAATTTAGGTGTGAAATCGTTTCATATAATATGTTTATGTGGTACCAAATTAAAGTCAAAAGATTTTCCTTGCTGATGCTCTTTGTTCTGTATAATTTGCTTTCGTAAAACAAAAGTTATGCTAAATTTTGTGCGACGAGAAACAAATCAAAATTACGCACTTCTATTGTTCTGGAGCGCTGAATTCATGGCCATTATGCGAAACCTACACAAAGGCATGGGACGGCGTGCAAAAAATGGATTTTTCTTGATTTCAGAAAATTAGTCATATCTCAAAAAATACTGCACCAAATGTGATAAAAAAAATGGCAGAAGAAAGTCTGATTTTCCTGCTTTATGAAAATACCAAATAATAACAGGATGTGATTGATTTTCATACTATAAAAAAAAATGATTTCCAACTGTACCATTTTATTTGACACAGACTGTATTGCGGTCACTTTGGCTCATTATGTTCTAAATCCTATACAAAGGCATGGGACAGTGTCCGCAAAATGGATTTTTCTCGATTGTAGAAAACTAGCCATATTTAAAAAACTACAATACCAAATGAGATTTTTTTTAAATGCAGAAGAAAACTGATTTTCCTGCTTTATGGAAACACCAAACAAAAACGGGTTGTGATTAAAGTTCATACTAAAAAAAAAAAAAAAAAAAAAAAAAAAAAAAAAAAAAAAAAAAAAAAAAAAAAAAAAAAAAAAAAAAAAAGAAAAATCCTACTTGAGCCATTTTATTTGATAAATACTGTATAATAAACACAATAATGTCCATCTTATAATGTCCACCGATATCAAGGAGCTGTCAGCCACCACCGCCCTTCCGCACCCCTTTGTCAAGTTCGTGTCTAGTAATACAATGGACACAACCAAGCGCGACAGTCGCCGACCTCGCTGCATTCTGATCTACATCGGATTAAAAAAAAAAAAAAAAAAAAAAAAAAAAAAAAAAAAAAAAATGGTAAAACCGGAGGGAAAAAAAATAGATATAACATCTTTTGAAACGTTATGTTTATTTAGTATCAAATTAAATCCAAAACATTTTTTACCCTTTATTCCGTATAATTTGATTATGTCAAATAAAAGCTCTGCTAAATTTTTAGTGCGACGACGAAATAATCGATAGGCCTATTGCTCAAATTTGTTTGTTCTATCGGGGTCATTGTGGCTGATAATGTTCTAAAACCTATACAAAGGCATGGGATGGCGTTCGCAAAATGGATTTTTCTTGATTGTAGAAAACTAGCCATATTTCATAAACTACAATACCAAATGAGATTTTTAAAAATGCAGAAGAAAACTGATTTTCCTGCTTTATGGAAATACCAAACAAAGACGGGTTGTGATTAAAGTTCATACTAAAAAAAAAAAAAGAAAGAAAAATCCCACTTATGCCATTTTATTTGATAAATACTGTATAATAAGCACAATAATGTCCATCTTATAATGTCCACCGACATCAAGGAGCTGTCAGCCACCACTGCCCTTCCGCACCCCTTTGTCAAGTTTGTGTCTAGTAATACAATGGACACAACCAAGCGCGACAGTCGCCCACCTCTCTGCATTCTCATTCTGGTCTACATCGGAATTCAACACACAATTATGGTGTTGCAGGGGCCCGCGGAACGGGGGGGGGGGGGGGCGGGGTGTCAGCATGCATATACAGAAACGTGAAAATGACCATAGATTTTTTGGTTTTCAGTCTTTTCAGCCCCCACTTTCGGCTGAGCGTCTCCACTTTTACAAACGCTGAACGGCCTCTGTGTTGCAGGACGTAGAGATGTAGCCTACACTTAAAAAAGGAAGAAAAAAAAAAAAAAAAAGACGAATCGGAAATAAAACAAAACACAACAAATTATTTAAAAAGAAAAAAAAAGAAAAAAAAAGAAACCACTCAGGACCTGTTAGTTGAGACTATTATATGAAGAGCTCATTTCCAAAAGGTACTACATCCATTTTCCATCAAAATTCAATTTTTTTTACATTAATCTACCTATTTTTAGCACCTCTACACGCTGTTACAAACAGAAACATGAATTTCAATGGTTAGTGTGAACAAAATTAATTTAAAAAATCAATTCATTTCCAAAAGGTACTACATCCATTTCAGTTCGTTTCCAAAAGGTATTACATCCACTTTTATGTAGTCCCGTGTATTTTTTTTTATTGCATGTAAATAATTCGTAGTTGGCTTGGTTCGCCAGAGCATAAGTGGAAATTTGAAAACTTTTTTACTCAATGCAACGTTTGATTTTTTTTAAAACATGGCATCTATTTTAAGCTATATGAAATAGTACAAATTGTTCCTTTTTGAATAAAAAATTGCCGAGATACATGGCAAATTACATACTCTGAGACATTTCGTTTCCAAAAGGTACTACATCCATCAGAACAAAAAAATAAAAATTCATTTACAGAAAAACTTGTAGACCTAGATTATTGTTAGAATGGTTTCCCTTTCGTATCATAGAGTAGAACAATCTGTAAAAGTTTAATTCCAAACAGACACTCCTATCAATGAAAAATAAAAAAAAAACGTGTTTTTCTCCGAATTAACAAATATGGATGTAGTACCTTTTGGAAATGACCTCTTCATATATGGCATCAGTTTTAATTCTTTGTTCTCGTTCTCATCAGTGTTACAGAGGTATGAAAATTAAGGTGAAATAAAGTTCATTGAGAGCTCTCATGAGATAGAAATATTTACGTCACTATTTGCCCTCTACAAATGAATGATTCTTTTGATGCGGTTAATAGCGTAAACGTGACATACCGGATGAATGACCTTTTCTTTGAAGTTATGTGTGTAAACGTTCATGATTAATACCACAACGTGGCGAAAAATGCAATTATGTTGTTTTGTTTTTCATTACCATGGAAACAGCATCGACAGTTTTGTCAAAATCTGAATATTTTACATGAATTAGAGCATGAACTATAATGTGTGTTATTATAGCTTTCTTGTTAAAATCCAGAAGATGACACCTTTTGTAGGCACAGGCACGCTGGCACAGCCATGCAAGGCCCTCTTATTCCTACCCCAAGAAAACGGGTATAAGGTACACCTGTGTTATTCTGTCGCAGCATGTCGTACACCCTTGCACCATATTATATACCTCAATTTCCAAAGGGTGTATATGTAACTTGTATCTAAATTTTTAGTTAATTATATTTTTAGTTAAGTATATTTTTACAACGTTTTGTTACAATGTACTATTACGTTATTGAATGAAACAATATTTCTTTCTGAGTTTATCGTCAATTACACTCCACTTTGTTAGTTTGTTAAATACCACTCTATATTTGTGGTTATTTTTTTATATACACTGTAAAGAATATATGTATTTTTACAGCAAATCTGCTGACAGCAGAGTCGCCATAAAAAATGTAATTAAAAAAAAAAAGTTTTGTTGTAAGTTTTTCCTGCAAATAATTACGTGAGAAATACAAAATATACATCAGGAGTAACACATTTTTCCGTTTTAACCAAATACGTATGCAATAAAACTCTAATGATATTTTTCCTTCTCTTTCATCAATTCTTAAGGGAGAAATTTACAACAAAACTGTATTTTAAATTACATTTTTGTATGGCGACTCTGCTGACATCACTTTGCTGTATTTTTTCTGTGTTTTTTTTTTTTTTTTTTTTTTTTTTTTTTTTTTTTTTTTTTTTTTTTTTTTTTTTTTTTTTAACAGTGTATATATAAGCTTGACTTAATTTGGATGCTTATCATATCTTGTATCATTATGTTGTATTTCAAGTAATATATAATTCGTGTATTATACACGAAAAAACACTGTTTGTAATTCATTATGTTAATATGTTCCTTTAGTATTTCTCTATTTCCTTCTTTATCTAGTGCTTAAAAACATTTTTAGCGCTTTATTAAGGTAAATATTATTATTATTACCATGATTATGAAAGATGATTGTTGCACAAAAAATTATACGGTCATTATAAAGAAACATTTGTTTTTTGTTTTTGTTGTTGGGGGTTTGACGAATGATTAATACCACAAATTCGCGAAAAGTGTAATTAGGTTTTGTTTTGTTTTTCATTACCATAGAATTAGAGCACGAACCATTATGCGTGGTTATTTTGTACTTTGCAAATTGTTAATCGAGGGCGGGCATGGCATTAAAATTTTATTTTGATTTAACTGTTGACAAATATTGATTCAATTTCTTTTTAAAGGTTACAAGCGACAAATTCGAATAAAATTTGTGTCAATTCAAATATTTCAGAGAGGAAACACTATATATTATGTACAGGCCCGTCGCCAGGGGGTGCGGAGGGTGCGAACGCGCCCTCCTTTAGATCTAAAAAAAAAAGAAAGAAAAGAAAACACCCTACCCCTAAGGCCGAAGAGCGACAATATTTAACGACCCCCCTCCCTCCCCCTCCTTATTTATCACTTTTTTTTGCCCAGAAATATGAACGCAGAGCCGTTGCATTGAAAATACAGCATCACACGTGACGCGTTTTAACCAACCACGATTCGTAAAATCACAGAGCCATTTTATAGATAATAGCATATAATTCAAACTCCATAATAATCATTTTGTATGATATGTTAAGTGGTCAAATAATGACATGTTTCAGTTTGATTAATTTGCTAATTTGTATCCTTTTCTGCAAAGGTTAAAACAGGATGGCTGTTGCGATGAAACTACAAAGCACCCAAGATCCACCACCAACGGGGGCGCTATTTATGTTCACACTTGTGATCTTATCACAGGGTAAGCAAACGTTACTCGTCAATATAATTATTTGTGTAACAAAATAAAGATTTAATGATAATAATAACCAGCAAAAACAAAAAGTAGCCTAATAATGGACACTGCTATAGAATTTTAAACGAAAAATAATGATAATAGTATTGTTGATAAAGCTAATAATTACATTTTCTATCTAATGGACTGTGAGCCCCATCCCTACCCAATTAAAAGAGTGTAACAATTAACGTTTACACTTGAAGTTTATTAATTTAATCAAACTTACAGGTTGTATGATTGTATCAAAAATATCATCGAGAAATATTTTATAATTTGAATAACTTTTAATGGATCTATTCGTCAGTGGTAGTGACCATGGCGTCTAAAGACTAAAAAAAAAAGCATATCGCTAAAAGGAATATTTAAATTGATTTTTCGCAAAACTGCCTCATGTACCCTAAGGTAATGTTGGGCGATCATATCTCTAAACGTCTTAACCGTGTATTAAAAAGAATGTTGATGTTTCATGTTATCAAAATAAAGTATTGACAAACAGATGGAAACATTGAACATTACTTGCTTTTCTCAATTTGAAATGTCTGGAAAAAAAGTGCAATAATAAGACATTATTTTTTGGAATCTAAATTTTTGCTAAAGAATATGATATCAAATTGCATGGACAAATTACGGCTTATCTTTATTTTGACCTACCTGTTTGTAAAAAAAGCATCAACAGAGGGTAAATATAAATTAAGAAAAAAACATGTCAAAATGTCAAATGTCAATAGGTGTTTTATTAACCAAATTAAAGGATTTTATGAACATTTCTAAAATATATTGCATTACTGTCATTCAACAGATTTCACTATGTCCATTCCATTTATTACAGTTTCAACAATCTTAACTCAGACAACAATGGTTGCAGACACACAATCCGTAATGCAAAGCAGTATGGTTGCAGACACTCAATCAGTTATGCCAAGCAGTATGGTTGCAGACACACAATCAGTTATGCCAAGCAGTATGGTTGCAGACACACAATCAGTTATGCCAAGCAGTATGGTTGCAGACACACAATCAGTTATGTCAAGCAGTATGGTTGCAGACACACAATCAGTTATGTCAAGCAATATAGTTGCAGACACACAATCAGTTGTGACAAGCAGTATGGTTGCAGATTCACAAACAATTATGCCAAGCAGCATGGTTGCAGACACACAATCAGTTATGCCCAGTAGCATGGTTGCAGACACACAATCAGTTATGCCAAGCAGTATGTTTGCTGACACGATATCAGTTATGCCCAGCAATATGGTTGCCGAAACACAATCAGTTATGCCAAGCAGTATGGTTGCCGAAACACAATCAGTAATGCCCAGCAGTATTGTTGCAGACACACAAACAGTTATGCCCAGCAGTATGGTTGCAGACACACAATCAGTTATGAATAGCAGTATGGTTGCAGACACACAGTCGATTATGCCAAGCAGTATGGTTGCAGACACACAATCAATAATGCCAAGTAGCATGACAACTGACACACAATCAGTGATGCTAAGCAGCATGGTAGCAGACACACAATCAGTAATGCCAAGCAGCATGGTTGGAGGTTCGCAATCAGTTATTCCAAGTAGCATTGTTGCAGACACACAATCCACTATGCCAAGCAGTATGGTTGTGGACACACAATCAGTTATGCCAAACAGTACGGTTGCAGACACACAATCAGTTATGCCAAGCAGCATGGTTGCAGACACACAATCAGGTATGCCTAGTAGTATGGTGACAGACACACAATCAGTAATGCAAACCAGCATGGTTGCAGGTTCACAATCAGTTATGCCTAGTAGCATGGTTGCAGACACACAATCAGTTATGCCAAGCAGTTTGGTTGTCGAGACACAATCAATAATGCCAAGCAGCATGGATGCCAACACTCAATCAATTATGCAAAGCAGTATGGTTATGGACACACAATCAATAATGCCAAGCAGCATGGTTGCAGGTTCACAGTCAGTTATGCCAAACAGTATGGTTTCAGACACACAATCAGTAATGTCAAGCAGCATGGTTGTAGACACTCAATCAGTTATGCCAAGCAGCGTGGTTGCAGACACACAATCCGTAATGCAAAGCAGCATGGTTGTAGATACACAATCAGTTATGTCAAGCAGTATGGTTGCAGATACACAATCAATCATGCCAAGCAGTATGGTTGCAGACACACAATCAGTTATGTCAAGCAGTATGGTTGCAGACACACAATCAATCATGCCAAGCAGTATAGTTGCAGACACAGAATCAGTAATGCAAAGCAGTATGGTGGCAGAGACACAATCAGTTATGCCAAGCAGCATGGTTGCAGACACACAATCAATCGTGCCAAGCAGTATCGTTACAGACACAGAATCAGTAATGCAAAGCAGTATGG
>CALNVZ010003426.1:33251349-33289990 GCA_940671915.1 Paracentrotus lividus
GCAGTATGGTTGCAGACACTCAATCAGTAATGCCAAGCAGTATAGTAGAGGGTACACAATCAGTTATGTCAAGCAGTATGGTTGAAGACACACAATCAGTTATTTCAAGCCTTCCAGTTGCCGACACCCAATCACTTATGCCCAGCAGTATGGTAGCAGGTACACTATCAGTTATGGCAAGCAGTATGGTAGCAGACAGTCAATCAGTTATGCCAAGCAGCATGGTTGCCGACACTGAATCTGTTATGCCTAGTAGTATGGTTGCAGACACACAATCAGTTATGCCAAGCAGCATGGTTGCAGGCACACAGTCATTTATGCCAAGCAGTATGGTTGCTGACACCCAATCGGTAATGTCAAGTAGTATGATTGCCGACACTCAATCAGTTATGGCTAGCAGTATGGTTGCAGAAACACAATCAGTTATGCCAAGCAGCATGGTTGCAGGCACACAATCATTTATGCCAAGCAGTATGGTTGCCGACACTCAATCAGTTATGCCTAGCAGTATGGTTGCAGGCACACAATCAGTTATGCCAAGCAGTATGGTTGCCGACACTCAAACACTTATGCCTAGCAGTATGGTTGTAGACACACAATCAGTAATGTCAAACAGTATGGTTGTAGACACTCAATCAGTTATTCCAAGCCTTCCAGTTTCCGATACCCAATCACTTATGCCCAGCAATATGGTAGCAGGTACAGAATCAGTTATACCTAGCAGTATGATTGCAGACACACAATCAGTGATGCCTAGCAGTATGGTTGCAGACACATCAGTTATGCAAAGCAGTATGGTTGTAGACACTCAATCAGTAATGCCAAGCAGTATGATTGCAGACACTCAATCAGTTATGTCAAGCAGTATGGTTGCAGACACACAATCAGTTATGCCAAGTAGTATGGTAGCAGACACATCAGTTATGCAAAGCAGCATGGTTGCCGACACCCAATCACTTATGCCCGACAAGATAAATGGTAGGCATGGTACCACAATCAGTTATGCCAAAGCAAGCCATGGGTAGCAGACAACATCAGTTAATCACACATGGCACCGCCCCACCCCAGTCACCCACCACATCCAACCGACCCCCACACACCCCCAAGCCCACCGACCATCAACCTCAAACACCGTACCCAACCCGACCAGCCCACCAAATCCCCACCCAAACACAGGTAGCCGCCCCACCACCCACACGACGACCCACCCCCACTCCACAGCCACACCCCAAGCCCCACCCACACCCCAAAGCAGCAATGGTTTGCGACACCCAATCACTTATGCCCAGCAGTATGGTAGCAGGTACACAATCAGTTATGCCAAGCAGCATGGTTTCAGGCTTCACAGTCAGTTATGCCAAGCAGATATGGTTGCAGACACACGATCACTTTACAACAAGCAGTATGGTTTGCGACACACAATCAGTTATGCCAAGTAGTATGGTTGCCAACACTCAATCAGTTTTGCCTAGCAGTATGGTGGCAGACACACAATTAGTTATGCCAAGCAGCATGGTTGCTGCCACTCAATCAGTTATGCAAAGCAGCATGGTTACCGACACAACAATCAGTAATGCAAGCAGATATGAATAGAGGGTACACAATCAGTTATGTTCAAGCAGTATGGTTCAGACACACAATCAGTTATTTCAAGCCTTCCCAGTTGCCGACACCCAATCACTATATGCCAGCAGCATATGGTAGCAGGTACACAATCAGTTATGCCTAGCAGTGTGGTTGCCGACACTCAATCAGTAATGCCAAGCAGCTTATGGTAGCAGACAGTCAATCAGTTATGCCAAGCAGTATGGTTGCAGACACACAATCAGTACTGCCAAGCAGTATGGTTGCAGACACCACAGTCCAGTTATGCCAGCAGTATGGTTGCAGAACACACAATCAGTATGCCAGCACATGGTTGCTGACATTCAATCAGTTATGCAAAGCAGCATGTTGCCGACACTCAATCAGTATGCCTAGCAGTATGGTTGCAGACACACAATCAGTTATGCCCAAGCAGCATGGTTGCAGGCACACAATCATTATGCCGAGCAGTATGGTTGCCGACACCCAATCAGTAATGCCAAGTAGTATGATTGCGGACACTCAATCATGTTATGCTAGCAGTATGGTTAAGACACACAATCAGTTATGCCAAGCAGCATGGTTGCAGGCACACAATCATTTATGCCAAGCAGTATGGTTGCCGACACTCATTCAGTTATGCCTAGCATATGGGTGCAGGCACACAATCAGTTATGCCAAGTAGTATGGTAGCAGACACATCAGTTATGCAAAGCAGCATGGTTGCTGACACTCAATCAGTTATGCCTAGCAGTATGGGCTCAGACACACAATTAGTTATGCCAAGCAGCATGGTTGCAGACACTCAATCAGTTATGCCTAGCAGTATGGTTGCAGACACACAATCCGTACTGCCAAGCAGTATGGTTGTAGGCACTCAATCACTTATGTCAAGCAGTATGGTTGCAGACACACAATCAGTTTTGCCAAGCAGTATGGTTGCCGACACACAATCAGTTATACCAAGCAGCATGGTTGCCGACACTCAATCAGTTATGCAAAGCAGCATGGTTACCGACACTCAATCAGTTATGCCTAGCAGTATGGTTGCAGACACACAATCAGTAATGCTGAGCAGTATGGTAGAGGGTACACAATCAGTTATGTCAAGCAGTATGGTTGCAGACTCACAATCAGTTTATTTCAAGCCTTCCAGTTGCCGACACCCAATCACTTATGCCCAGCAGTATGGTAGCAGGTACACAATCAGTTATGGCAAGCAGTATGGTAGCAGACAGTCAATCAGTTATGCAAGCAGTATGGTTGTAGACACACAGTCAGTTATGCCAAGCAGTATAGTTTGCAGACACGCAATCAGTTATGCCAAGTAGTATGGTTTCAGACACATCAGTTATGCAAAGCAGCCTGGTTGCCGACACTCAATCGGTTATGCCTAGCAGTATGGCAGACACACAATCAGTCATGCCAAGCAGCATGGTTGCAGGCACACAATCATTTATGCCAAGCAGTATGGTTGCCGACACCCAATCAGTAATGCCAAGTAGTATGATTTGCCGACACTCAATCAGTTATGCCTAGCAGTATTGTTGCAGACACACAATCAGTTATGCCAAGCAGCATGGTTGCAGGCACACAATCATTTATGCCTAGCAGTATGGTTGCAGACACACAATCAGTTATGCCAAGCAGCATGGTTGCCGACACTCAATTAGTTATGCCTAACAGTATGGTTGCAGACACACAATCAGTATGCCAAGCAGCATGGTTGCAGACACACAATCATTTATGCCTAGCAGTATAGTTGGCAGACACACAATCAGTTATGCAAAGCAGCATGGTTTCCGACACTCAATCAGTTATGCAAAGCAGCATGGTTACCGACACTCAATCAGTTATGCCTAGCAGTATGGGCTCAGACACACAATCAGTTATGCCAAGCAGCATGGTTGCAGACACACAATCAGTTATGCCAAGCAGCATGGTTGCAGACACACAATCATTTATGCCTAGCAGTATAGTTGCAGACACACAATCAGTTATGCCAAGCAGTATGGTTGCAGACACACAGTCAGTTATGTCTAGCATATAGTTGCAGACACGCAATCAGTTATGCCAAGTAGTATGGTTGCAGACACATCAGTTATGCAAAGCAGCCTGGTTGCCGACACTCAATCAGTTATGCCTAGCAGTATGTTGCAAACACACAATCAGTTATGCCAAGCAGCATGGTTGCAGGCACACAATCATTTATGCCAAGCAGTATGGTTGCTGACACCCAATCAGTAATGCCAAGTAGTATGATTGCGGACACTCAATCAGTTAGCCTAGCAGTATGGTTGCAGACACACAATCAGTTATGCCAAGCAGCATGGTTGCAGGCACACAATCATTTATGCCAAGCAGTGATGGTTGCCGACACCAAATCAGTAATGCCAAGTAGTATGGTTGCAGACACACAATCAGTTATGCCAAGTAGTATGGTTGCAGACACATCAGTTATGCAAAGCAGCCTGGTTGCCGACACTGCAATCAGTTATGCCTAGCAGTATGGTTGCAGACACACAATCAGTTATGCCAAGCAGCATGGTTGCAGGCACACAATCAGTAATGTCAAGCAGTATGGTTGTAGACCCTCAATCAGTTTTTCCAAGCCTTCCAGTTGCCGATACCCAATCACTTATGCCCAGCAGTATGGTAGCAGGAACAGAATCAGTTATGCCTAGCAGTATGATTGCAGACACACAATCAGTTATGCCAAGCAGTATGGTTACAGACACATCAGTTATGCAAAGCAGTATGGGTGTAGACACTCAATCAGTAATGCCAAGCAGTACGATTGCAGACACACAGTCAGTTATCCCAAGTAGTATGGTTGCAGACACACAATCTGTTATGCCAAGTAGTATGGTAGCAGACACATCAGTTATGCAAAGCAGCATGGTTGCCGACACACAATCAATTATGCCAAGCAGCATGGTTGCCGACACTCAATCAGTTATGCCTAGCAGTATGGGCTCAGACACACAATCAGTTATGCCAAGCAGCATGGTTGCAGACACTCAATCAGTTATGCCAAGCAGTATGGTTGCAGACACACAATCAGTAATGCCAAGCAGCCTGGTTGCAGAAACACAATCAGTTATGCCAAGCAGTATGGTTGCAGTAACACAATCAGCTTTACCAATCAGTAATGCAGTTACGTCTACAGGACCTACTGCTACTTCTACCTCCCTATCATTCAATGCAGTGTCGCCTTCCTCATCACCAGTTACTGGAACCCCTCAGCTAACATCTTTGCCGGCTGATGCATCCACTGCAGTGCAACCCCTACTCACATCCACTGTTGATATTGCTGCTACTGTGACACTCCAATCTGCAAGTGCTAGCGTACAACCT
The DNA here is from genome assembly GCA_940671915.1 of Paracentrotus lividus. Lineage (NCBI taxonomy): Eukaryota > Metazoa > Echinodermata > Echinoidea > Camarodonta > Echinidae > Paracentrotus > Paracentrotus lividus. The sequence continues at coordinate 33,256,291 of CALNVZ010003426.1, forward strand.
ACTACAGGTGAGTCAACTCATCAATCGTCTTCGAACTTATTTCTTTTCTATAAAATATGTTGTTCACAAACTATACTGTGTCAAGCTTGAATATCACGGAGCATTGAATCCTACATATTACCGTATTATTATTTTTCCATTTTTTTTTTTTTTTGTAATTGAACTGACGAACTAACCAAACGGTTATCGGTAATTGTGGTATTGAAAAACGGCGACTTTTTATTCAGCTGTAAGCCCCTAATTACCATACTTGATATCATGTCATTCAAAATGTTGTTATTTATACTTCGGTTTTAAGTCACGAATTAATCAGCCCATTATGTAATGACAAAATTTACTGGTGTTTTGTTTTCTTAAATTTACAGACTATTTAGCCATTTACTTTGTAATAATATGCTTAATCATGATAAATGTTGTAAATGCTTTCATTATTGATGTTATTATTACTGTTCCTATATTCTATCTCGTCTATTCAAGCAGCCCTGGCAACTGTAGCCAGTGTCAACTTTGCAATTTCTTTCGAGACCAGAGACAACCAAACGTTAGTGTTTACAAATGATTTGAACAATCGATCATCCGCTCGTTTCAAGGAGCTTGAAAACTTCTTCTGTACTGCCGTAAGTTGCATACCTCTGCTTTCCTATATAATTTGTTAAATGTGGGTACCTTGATATCCGGTTTGAGAGCAATTTCAAATGGATTAATCAAATCAAGTCATTTTTTTTTTACTGCAATCATCGTGCTTTTTTCGGATGACAAGATGAATATAAAATTTGTATTTCTATGCTAATAACATATAGTGTGTGAACAGAATTTAACCTTACTTTGGTCTATAAATTTCCCACATGATTCAAAATATCGTAAAAGTAAGTGCTATCATAAGTGTACCAAGGTGCGCTTAAGACAATGTTGATATTCAGTCATTAATATATTGGAAATTACATGACTAATTAGCCTCAAAATCTCATTCGATTCATGTCTGACCTAAAGTTTTGCAAATACGATTGCAGCATTAAATGAAAAAGTTATTAGCATTTTTTTTGTTTAAAGATCCTAAATAAAGTTTAAAAAAAACAATGCCTTTAATGATTCACATAAAATAGGGGCTACATAATGATATTCATTATTGTTTATGTTTGTTTTCTTTAAATACAGATGATAGCGCTGTACCGTTCACGTGTTTCTCCAACCACAAGGCTTGTCTTCACATTTCTGTGCACGATCTTCAGGTTTAGAGCAGGTAGTGTCGCTAGTGAGGGAGTGGTTACGATGCACGCAGCTCCAGGAGTGGCAACCAGTGATCAGGTGCAAGAACTACTGAACGTGACGTCACAAGAAACTCCGCAAACTATTCTCGTGAACAATGTGACATTTAGCATAGGATCCTTGAATGGTAAGTATTTGAAATTGACATCAACATGTGTTACACCCACTTTTGATGAGAGTGGAGTGCGATATGGGACCATGATAGTTCGGGTAGTTTTCGGGTTCGGGTTTTTTGATAGTCCCTGAGCTGAGGACAAATTTTAGTCTGTATTTTCAGACAATGATGCGAAACTATTCAAAATCATTTTTGGTTATTGCTGCTGAAAATAACACGGTGTGCCACAGTCACTGTGAAAACGCATTGTGAAATAATTTGGCATTATCAGTCCCATGTTCACATTGTGTGGATTAAATTTTACATTTTGAAAGCGAACCTGACCGTTTGAACACTTCGTGAAAAAAAAACACAACATGCCTCTAAAATTCAAGCAATATATTGGATGAAGGGAATAGTATATCAGGGATATTTGTCACATTGATAAATCATACTCGCATAGTGCCATCGTGAAATAAGACCGCCATAAAAAAAATAAAATTATGTAACACTGGCAATGTGTAGTCACCGTTCAAGATCAAGATCTAGCTTAATGCTTCTGCCATGGAGCACCCGAGTAGACACTTCCATAAACCTTAAATTTCTTACATTATTACTTTGAAATAATATCGCTTTACATGTAAAATTGTAAGTAAAAAAAATAAAATAAATTAAAAAAAATAAATAAAATGAACACCTCTACAGTAAGAAAGGGAGTTTTTATTTCCTAATATTGTTGCACTGGAGCTATGTATATTATAAATAAATTGGTGCGATATATTATGATACACGTTAAAATACTGTATTAAGCTTAACAAAATCATCAAACACTCACCTTTTAACAACGTTATTTTCCTCACGCAGACACTGCAAGCATGGCAACCACGGCAGCTCCTGATACGACACCTGCAACGACGCTTTCTACAGGTTAACACATTTTTTTCTGCTTTTTAGAAAAAAAGGAGAAAGTTGTAAAATTCGATCCGTTAGATGAACGAACAATAAGTAGTTTCTGTTTGCATCTTTTACCAGGTCCCCCATTCCCCCTCATCCACCCTACCATATTCACGAAATAAAAAAACTAGAAAAATAAAAAAACAAATAAAAAGGTTCGTCATGGTAGAAATAGTAATGATAAAAAATATTTATAAAAAACATCTCGTCCTTTTGAAACAGCTGCTATGAACTTTAAGCTTCGTAATCCGGATCAGAATTTAATATTAAATACTTATATAAATATGGCATCCTGCTGACTTTCTGACAGATATCAACAAAATTTCGTTAGAGTTGGTGTACAGTTTTGGGAGAAGGAAAAATCTAATTTGGATTGACAGTTAGATAATATGAAATATTGAATCCTTTAATTATAATATAATAAAGCAAATTATATTCCATGAAATCCTGTTTTTATTTGACAATATTTTTTTAAATAAATATTACACTTTTATATCCATGTTTTTTTATACATATAATGTTTAGTATCATATTATTGTAATAAAGCATTGTAATTGTACAAATGTATTTCTAAACGTTGTAAAATATGTACAATTCAGTCTCTGTACTGCGATACATGTTTCTTATAATAAACCTTTATTGAATTGAATTGAATTGAAAAGATTATTCATGCACTATACATGATCAATTTGATGATAAATCATGAAACATTATAATACAAAATGAATTGATGATAAATTTCAGTTGTCATTGTGATAATTATGTAATTATTTAATCCAGCTAAACAGTAAAAGTGATAAGAGAATAAAGGTCGGTCCTATGCTCCCTATACGCGTCTGTCGAAACGCAACCCCCTATAATAATCTGGTCTCACATTTATATCTTGCAGATACTGCTAGCACGCCAGCAACGACGGGTACCACGGTAGCTTCAAGTCCAGTGACTGTCGCTCCAGCACCTTTAAGCACAGCAGCCATAGTCGGGATCGTTCTTGGGTGCCTGGCCTTTTTGATGATTGCTCTCATCCTGTTTTTCTTCTTTTTCATATTGAGTGTGAGGCGACGCCAAACACAAAAAATGCTTATCGAGTAAGTTATCTTATATGGTATTAGAAGCATATATCTATGTTAGACTTTGTTAAATTCATAAATATACATCAAATTTTTTTAGACGCTGCTGATAATGTCTCCTGAGTACTGCATTTCTAGCAGAGATTGTTGAAGTCTTGATGTTCTTGTTTTGGGGGGTTAGGTTTCATTTTACAGTTTACAGTTCGGACTAAGGTCGGACTAAGGCAACAGGTACACTGTAAAAAAAAAATACAGAAAAGTGTTGTCAGCAGAGTCGCCCTACAAAAGTGTTATGTAAAATAACAGTTTTGTTGTAAATTTCGCCTCTAATAATTAAAGAAAGAGAAGGAAAAAATAATTAGAGTTCTATGGCTTACATATTTGGTTAAAACGGAACAAATCTGTTACTTCTGATGTATATTTTGTATTTCTCACGTAATTATTAGCAGGAGAAATTTAGAACAAAATTGTTTTTAAAATTACATTTTAATGGCGACTCTGCTGACAGCAGATTTGCTGTAAAAATACAAATATTTTTTTTTTACATTGTAGTACTTTATCGATCGCAAATGAACTGTTATCGTATGAAGTTTATTATAATCCAATCTCCATTATTGAACAAAATAAAAAAAAATTGGAAGTTGGTCACAATATTTTAATTCGTTTGCTGTGATTTTTTTTGTTCAATTATTCTTTAAAAAAAAAAAAAATTATAAAAATTGGTAACGTTTGGTGTTTAAGGGATCACGCAATTATTCGTATCTAAAAAAGAATTTTTTTTTTGGCATTTTTCGAAATACGAATGTCGCATTATTGATTTGTTTTCTTTCTCTCTCTCCCTCATCATTTTTTTCACCTCATAGTGGAACCCATCGAGACATTCCATACCATGACGGAGTCCTAAGCCACCTCAATGATGACCTTTCTTTCCAAGAGGACCAGTCCAATACTTCATCTTTTGAGGAAAGGCGGTTTGTGGTGGGTCAAGCTCTAAGACGGATGGGCGAATCGAAATACGCATCAGACTATTTACAGGTAAATAAACCTTGAGCGTCAAGCCGAAATTGAGTAAACACGGGGGGTACAACATCGGCCCAACTTTTCTGAATAGACATTTAAAAACTATTTATGAATGTATTTTCAATTACTTTGCTTAATGTCAGTAATGCGAACAATAATTTTCCCGGGCTGTGCTATCTTTTCGTAATGTTATTTTGAAATATACAACAATGATTGACGGTCTAATTAAGTATTTATGAATTGAATTAAATATCAAATATATCACGCATCTTTCCCTCAGCTATAAGACTTAACCTGATCCTTATAGATCATCAAATCATCTGATTTGTTTTTTAAAAAAATGCAAAAACACAGAGACACGCTAATTATTATTTGTTTTCTCAATTTTATGGATAATGCAACTCTATTTGAATTCCCAAATAAAAGAAGTGCATTTTCAGCCTAAATATTTACCTTTCCTTAATTTCGTTTTTTTTTTTTTTTTTGTCAACAGGAGCAATCGATTGGATACAGTGCACATAACCTTATGACACCGTATGTAGTTGACGGGGTACGTAATATTCGATTTCATTATCAGCTTAGTTTTTCAAAAAATTAATAATTTAATATACTAGTTAATAAAAACCTAGACAAATCCTTATTTATTCATCTTAAACCATCAAATAATAGTGAATAATGCGAATGTTAATTCATAAACTTTTATTTTTTATTTCAAACAATATACTGTTCTAAACTCGATAATATTCTCCTTCACTTGTCAATGATTAGATGTGATAATATTTTTAAAACCACGATGACAGAAATATATAAATAGAATAGCCACCAGGATATTTATGACAATTCGTAACATAACTTTCGGAGTGATTTTAAATGATATTTATTTTTGTGACATTTATATTATACAGAATGAATCACGTGCGTTTGGCTCGCATGCTGGTGACACGACTTACATGGATGACACCGTAAGTTTTAAATAGCAAGTTTAATAACAATTTACCATTAGTGTGGAAAGTTTCTCACATATTTTCAAACACCAAGCTAATTTATGTGTAAATTTATATATGATATACGAGCAAACAAACCTATCGATAGGGGGGGGGGGGAAACACCTTATGTGTACTGACGTTGTTATATACTTTTTTCAGGTTTTTTTTTTTTCTTTCTTTCTTGATCGGCCTCTACGCCCATAAAATTATATGATGGATGTTCGCAAACTAGATGGACGGTTTAAGAATAGTGGTCTTAATGACAAAAAAATATTTTTGCGATTGAAAACACACAAACATATTTTTTTCGTTTTGTATTTGTATAATTAAAATTTTTTGTGATAATCATTTATGTCTGTTACAATAGTAAACATTTACTTGAAGAGTATAATTGATTGAATTTTTCAGTTGAGGAGTATCTTAAAAAGAATTTTGACATTGAATTTTGAAATGATATACAATTCGTATTAGTCATTAAATCTGTTTTAATTGTTTATGTTTATCTACCAGGAAATTATCGAACGGAATCCAATTCATTCTGTGGAACAAATGTGATCTCTGACCTTTCAACTGCTTTAATTTGGATGATTATGCTACGATCTTGAATTGTGCCGTCTTCCTCGGCAAAGCCGAATTCTTTTAGAAGAAATCACATGTCAGCTTATTACCTTATTTCTTTCTATCTAATCGATGCTAAAAAAAGTAAGGACATTAATTCACATCATTACATGCAAATGAATTCATATTTATCTAGTGTACTTTTTTATCTATATATAAAAAAAATTAAAAAAAATTATATTATTTTTTTTATTTACTATACATTATATCATTATATAAATAATATCAGACTTCTGTTATCTCAAGATAAGTTAGTACCAGACTCTAAATAATATTTTTTTATAAACGAATCTGCAGAGAGGGTTTTGAGAAGCAGTAGCTTATAATATAAACAGGCCACAACAGATGTATGGAACCTGAACAGGCATAATAGAAACATGGATGAAAACTAAATTCAACAATACTATAAAAGCAGGGATTTACCTTGCTAATTCAGTATAGTACAATATGTTCTTTGCTTAAAGAAATTCCTTAGTTTTTCGACCGCTTGCATATTATATGGATATGTCAGAATTAAAAAAAAAGTTTTCTTTTCATAAACCTTTAACTACTGTCTTAAAAAAATTGAAGTATGGTATTGTGAATACTTGCTGAAATTTTTTTGGCGGACACGATACCGTATTGTGATTTGTTAAATCTTTTAGCGGTATCAAATAAGGAAAAATACAAAAGATATATTTAAATGTGGAATTTTTTAAAACATAGGTTTATGAATTAGTAATCAGTCATGTCAACTGGTTTTTTTATGAGGTCAGGGAAGGAAGTTGGTGTGAGGGCACGCCCAGCTATTTATTCCTTAACCTTAAAAGATCGAATCACGACAATGAATGTTGTGAAATAGTGTTTTGGATTTTTTTTTTTTTTCAATTAACGTGTGTCACTATTTAAAATTTATGTCCCGTTAAACATTAAAATACAACATTTCGCTCTTTATATAGAAATGTTGTGTTCCTATAATTACCATATTTAAACCCACGAACTCAAAAGGATTTCTACAGTAATGCTGTCAACATTGCGCAATGTTGGGGAAGGTAGTTTTCATTGACTTTAATACTTTTGTGTGACATTCGAATATGAGGTAGCTCACACTGTTATCATGGCAAGTAAAAGTAATCAACCTTCTTTTAAATATTTTCTTTTCATTAAATAATGATATTCTAAGTATTTTTTTTTACCGTAATATAATATATTTTTCCAAGGTATATCATTATAATGTGAACTATACAATTGATATTTATTTGTTTCCTTTAATAAAATGTATCTAATATTTTAGAACTAATTTATTTTTATAACTATGCAAGTCTTGAAATATTTAAAGGAGTAAGCCAAAAATAAATATTTATTTTGCAGCAATAGATTTCCATGCTTTAATAGTTTATGTATTTAAAAGTTTTTTTTCTCTCTCTCTCTCTCTCTATCTCCTTTATCTCTATCTTCCTGTCTCACTCGCCCCCCTCTCTCTCTCAACAAATTCTTTTAATTTGTACTAGCAAATTAATTACGTATTAAAAAGAAATCTTTAATCATGCAATCTTTAATCATAAACTCATAAAGACCAGTTACTAGTAGGTTACAAATATATTAGAAATTATCAATAACTAAAAAGTAGTTTGAATCCCTTGTCAGGTATAAGGAAAGATAACTCTTAAAGTTGTAATATATCGATATAATTATCAGAACAGGAATGGAATGGGAGAGGCGGGGAAGGGTAAGGGAATAGTATAAACTTATTTCGGCGGAAGAGAGAGAGAGAGAGAGAGGGGGGGGGGAGACATAAGAAGATGGGGGAAATAATAAGAAAGTGTGTGTGTGTGTGTTTGTGTGGGTGTGTGATGGTGTGTGTGTGAGAGAGCTGATTAATGCGGCGGTCACAACTCGTCGTAAGCCACGGGGCACGTGCCATCAACGTAGCCTGCGTTGTATGTACAATACACGCACAGGTCCTGGGTCAACTTCTGCGATTCCTGCGTTTCTGTAGTATTAAAGGGTATTGTAAAAACCTCCTGTACGTCGTACATGCATTGCATCTGCAAGGTACCTCCGCTGCACGAATTTTCTACGAATTCCATCGTATAGGGAGTTGCACGTCGAAGGTACGGCGAGTTGTGACCGCCGCATAAGGAAGAGAGCGTGCGAGGGAGAGGGTGTGTGTGTTTGAGTGTGAGGGTATATGTGTGTGATTTCCTCATAACTTTGCCCAAGATATATTGATGGGAATATGCTGCTGCATCTATACAAATATTGTAATATTACCATCTATAAAATGATTTTTTTTTTTAAAGAGTTAGTTTTCAGTATAGAAAGAAGATATTCATGAATGGTGACTTTCATAAAAATATCACTTTTCTATTGAAATGTCATTACAATTCTTCTTTATGAAAATGCATAGATGCAATAACATCAATATATCTTGGGAAAAGTTATGAGGAAAACAATGTTTTAATTTAACAAATAAGTAAAAAATTTATCATAAAACAAGATGCATGGCAAGTAGGTCCCCTATGGCATCACAGCTTTGTGACTGTGTGGCCAATTTGGTATAGCTATCAATTTGTTTTTGCATCGTAAAGATGTTTATAACTTTCGTATTATTAGTCTAATTTTCTTAAAACTTAAATTTGTCCTGCTTTTTATATATGTAACTTATTTTGGGTCCAGATCTTTCCTTTAAATGGTCTTTTTACATACAGGCTTACTTCATGGTGGGCACTGTGACATGACTTGAGTATCGACAAAGGGGAGGCACCATACATTAATTTTTTTTTTTTTTTTTTTAAATCATCAGATAATGGTCAGATGAATGACTGGTATACAACGGACCGACTCTATGGCCCGTATTCTGTTACGTGGTTTAGAGTTGTACGGCAATTGACAATAGAACGAACATAGCACCGCACGAGAAAAAACTCCCAGCACGAAAAAACCTCCCAAACGTGTACAACTTCCGTCAGCTGGACGTTTCTCGTGCACTAGAAATGCACAAGATAAAACGGAAATCCATTGAAAATATGACGCAACAATGATTGTTTGTAGCCGCTTTATCCTTTGACTGCCGAGTGTTGTGCATTGTCGTCTTGTCATGCATTTTTAAATATCACGTCCCTATTCATTAACAGTTCAGTGGCCTGGGATGAACAATTAACCAGGGAGGTGAAAGGGAGTTTTATTCTTTTGAATTAATCTCCTAAATAGCGCCACGAAATTTTTTCTTTCACAAATGTGAAGTGTCCATATTTGGCCAAAAGCAATGAAACGTTGAATTTGATTCCGATATCACGCTACATGCATGCGTAAAAGTCTCACGTTAGGTGCATGCGCATACAATCTTTTCCTTATTACTATTTTGTATGTTTGTTTTCCCCCTTTTTCTTATTTTGGGAGGGCAAAGTTGTAATAATGGGAAGTATTTAAGTATTCAACTCTTTACAGAGTCATACCATAAACAATAAAACGTCAATGTCATTAACAATATCCACCTCGGCCTCGAAATCCCTACATCTATCAAATAATTATAAATAATATGGACCTTTGAAGAATGGTGGAATTTGTTTCCACTTTTTGTGTGTATTTTTTTGTACAGTTGTATGTATGCTCGCTATATTTGAATGGAGCGGGAAATTCTTTTGTATGTGATGAAAAATGTAATCCATGCTTAACAAGTATATTATCAAAGCACGGATTATTTTTCGTGGAGAAGCTTAGCGGTTCCAGGTTATGGCTGACATAGCACAATGACAACGGACAAAGGTTTCAGATTCAGGGCGGAACAATTGCCTGAATGAACTCTCGTTTAGTATTTGAATCCAATTTGCATAACTAGTTGTTGCTATCACTGACAAACACGTTTCTTGTCTCACATAGCAACACACTAATATATGCAAAAAGGAAATCGAGTGGCCTATTTTATGTCAAGTGCCATTAATAATCAGTAGTCTTAAAGAAAACATTAGTTTAATTCTCAGTTGAAAATGATAATGGTGTTTTTCTCCTCTGTAGAAATATGGACGTATAGGTGGTATCTGACGTCGCGGAGATGTCTCTGAGACTCGAACATCGGAGACGTCTCCGATAATTGTTTTATGTATCATCAGAGACGTCTCCACGACAGAAAAAACACACATATTCGTAAGCATGTTCTATTTTCCCTCGACTCATGAGATGTCGCGGGATTCATGAGACGTCCTGTGCGACCACTTTTAGATCTTTCCCGACAAAAATCAAAACCGTATCAACCCGTCCCAAATCAGTCTCAAATCAGTCTCATGGCAAATACCTTGAGATACACCATAAGGTGGTATCTCACTTTGTCCCCGCGACTCGGATACTCCAGGACGTCTCCGATATAAATATATTTTTTTCTGTCGCGAGCATTCGCGGCGATCCCGGGAGACGGTGGTGGCGTGTCCCCCTCCCTCGATTTTTTAAGGGGGATCGTCGCCCTTCGATTTTTAAAATGAACAATTTTTATGTAGTGATTAGCTGTGAAGCTAATAAAGAGGTAAAATGTATGTCAAATAAGATGCTAAATATTATTATAAGGCAAAATTTCCGGCTCGCGCTTCGCGCTCGCAATCATTTCATTAGTTTCTGCCTAATGTGCGAAGCATGCAAATTTGAGTGTATTATGTTTTCACTTTCGGGTGTTTCTGTCCCCCCCGCCTCCTCCCGTCGTGACGTGAAATCGCCGCGCTTGGTCGTGGGAATTCTCGTAGACGTCTCTGAGACGTCTGCGCGACAAAAAAAAAAAAAAACATCCAAAACAATTTCAAACCATTCTCAAATTAGTATCAAACTAGTTCCAAATCCGTTTTCCAGTTATAGACAAGTGACTTGCCACTATTAGTTTATTGTTGGTTTTTGCGTCAGTTGTCCTTTCTACAAAATGTCAGGTCAAACTAACACTTCAATCGTGTCGGAAAATGTCATTTTGATGATTAACATGCAATTAATCTAATCGTTGTGGACAGTTTATAATGCACCTCATTATTAAACAAAGTTTTAACAACCTTTAACTTCAAGTTAACGAGAAAATAGATAAATAGCTTCCTCGACATAAAACTCGCAAAGCCATATCAAATTCTAAACCACCTATACCCCTAGTTAGAATTCTTAGAAAATGTGTGTACAATACAATGATCCCGAATGACGTCATCTGAATCTACTTTCGTACGATAGGACGCACGCTTCACTGACGCTTCATAGAAAAGCGTGCAAAACAGCGTTGCATTCTCGTCTCATTACCCTTACTATTTTCGTGCGACAGCACAACTCTAAACCAGGTAACAGAATACGGTCCTATGACTTTATTGTGTACGCCTATAATGTGCCAATTGAACGAGATAACATTGGACGTAGTGGAAATTGGTTTAAACGGGAATCAACCCTTCATGGAAATTTCACTTTACTAAATGGAGACAAACTAATGAAACATATTCGTAAAAGCTTCAGAAAATTCAGGCAATCAATATAAAGAGAGATATGAATGATTAGATTGTGATCACTTATGAAATTGAGATCCTTCATTTGGCAACGCGACCATGATGTGTGATGTAATGCAATGAGAACTTTCCTATTCTACTATGCACATTTTACTAGAAGAATATTTATTTTGCAGCAATACATTTCCACGTTTTCGTATGTATTTGAGAGTTTTGTTCGTGATATGATATTTTTCATTTGGCTACATAACGTATTAGGAAAACTATATGTTTTCGACTGTCACACTGTCAACAAAACAAATAATTCATTATAAATAATGTTACAGGTTTATTTTAAGTATCTTAATAACTATCTTTAATAGTTTAACTATTTAAAAGTTGTGTTTTTTTCTCTAAAAGTTGTGTTTGTTTTTTTCCCTCTCTCTTTCCTGTCTCACTCGCCCCCCCCCCCTCTATCTATCTCTCTCAACAAATTCTTTTAATTTGTATTAGCAAATTAATACGTATATAAAACCAATCTTTACTCGTACAATCTTTAATCATAAACTCATAAAGAGTACGTTACAAATACATTAGAAATTATCAATTGCACAAAAGTAGTTTGAATCCCTTGTCAGGTATAAGGAAAGATAACTCTTAAAGTTGTAATATATCGATATAATTATCAGAACAGGAATGGAATGGGAGAGACAGGGAAGGGTAAGGGGATAGTATAAACTTATTTCGGCGGAAGAGAGAGAGGGGGGAGATATAAGAAGATGGGGGAAATGATAAGAAAGTGTGTGTGTGTGTGTGTGTGTGTGTGTGTGTGTGTGTGTGTGTGTGAGAGAGAGAGAGAGAGAGAGAGAGAAAAAAAAGAGAGAGAAGGATTTGGAGATTCGCGGGGCAGAACAATATTTAAAGAAGATATAAAATTATTACTTACGTTCTCATGTGTGTGTGGACAGCCCATATGGTAGATAGGATGAAATGTAAATCATTGCTATTACTTTTTTAAACTGAGAGGAGGAGGTAGCTCCTTCATATCTTTTTAAGCATTTTTTCTGTTTTCTTCTAAATTATGAGTTAGGGTTAAACGGTGGTCGCCTTTGTGCCCTCCCCTCCCCATATCTGGATTTATATCTAAAATTTATTTAATTAGCCTAACCGATTAATAGAAAAAAGAATATCTAAATACCACCAGATAGTTTAAAAAAAGAAAAAGTAACTACTACTACTACTACTAGATCGAGGGCAGAATAGCATTTAGCCTGTGCCATCTCGGGCTCCATGAACATAATTACTCCAAACAAATCTATCTTGCATGACTGTTTGTAGTTCCTGGTTGCTAGAAAGTCCAGTATCTTTTTTGAGTACATTCACAAAAGTATCTCGGCAACGTCCTCTTTTCCTGTTGCCTTGCTTTGGTTCCCAAAGGATGAGCGGATTGGCAGAGAGTTCGGGATGTCGCATACAATGACCTGCTAGTAATAAAAGTAACAAAAGTGGCTTGAATATCCAAACACGTTATGCAGTGTGCTGCAATAATTACTTTCTATCCTTTTTTAAATTATTATTTCTAGAATCTGTTAGACGTCTACCCCTTTTGTATTACATCATCTTGAGAGCTTGCAGTATTTATTTCCCACCTTTAAGCGGGGCTTTCTCAAATAATGTAACACCCCGTGAATACAGAGCGAGTTAGATAAAAAAAAAAAAAAAAAGTCTTTTTTTAGCAGTTGTATGAGGGTTTGAAGTACGAACATTTAATCATGAATTTCATTATATATTTTTGGTATAGACTTATTGTGAAATATTGTAAATGATTCACGTGGAGGCAAAAATACACCCACCAACACTCACACACACACACGCACACAACTTGGATAACAATAATAATAATAATAATAATAATAATAATAATAATAATAATAATAATAATGTGAACATCTTGAAGTCTTCTAAAACTAATCTCTTATTCAGTCATGCGTGCAAAGATCGAAGTGATAACAAATGCTAGGAGGTATTTGCAATATTCATTCTGCCAAGTCATTTCATAAAACTCATGAATAATGTTCGTACTTCAAAGAAGCAAATTTCAAAAATGATGAGACACTTTTTTTTTTCCTCACTCGCCCAGTATAAAACATTGTCCGCGTTGGTGGGAAATCCCATTGCCATGAAGTCATCTTGTAATTCACATTTTATATTAAAAAAAAACAGTCACACAGACACTTACGTTTACTTACGTTTTTGTTGTTTTATCCTTATTTCATCTTCTGTTCCATCATTTCTTATATATTACATGTATTACTGTGTTTTGTTGGATGAACGAAATTATCAATATTCCCACTGTCGGCAATGACGGGAAGGGATCCGTGGGGATCCGCAGAAAAAAAGGAACCTTTGGACGCAACGCAGACGTAACTCAACGTAAGTGTTTGTGTGACTGTAACATAATAATAATGGGTTACTCTTTCATTCAAGATAACACTCAAATTGGTCGCAAAGACAGCGTAAGGATTTCCATGGTCGACTCCATGAGCTCAACAAGTCAACATTATCATTCATAAAACCTATTCATTGTTTCATTTATAAACGTTCATTGATATTGCGTATATATATTTGGGCGTTTCGTGTAAACATGGTAAAGGCAAACGATGGACTTTGTACTTCCAATAAGTAACATGCACGACTATTCCACGAGAAAAATAGATCTCAGGGAAAGCCCCCTTTCTTGACGTCATCTTCGGCAGGGAGTTACTCTTACCCAATTGTGTGCTCTGAAGCATTCAACGTATTAAGGCCCTCTATTGTATGCGATTGCGTTGTCGGTTTGTAGGGTTATACCCCCCCCCCCCGAAGGTCGATAGTTTATTCATGGTTCGTTCATAATGAATTTTCTAAGAAGGATTAACAAAAGCTGTTACCCCTATAATGTAAATCATATCGTTGGTGATAATATAAAACATATAATATACAGTGGCGGATTCAGGAATTCATAAGAGGGGTGGGGGAGGGGCTAGGGGTGGCGCATAAAAGGGAATTTCAGCTTTCGATACACCCAATTTCGTCCGTCACACCGGGCGAGCAAAAAGGTGAAAATTTTGCAAGTAACGCTGGCCGAGCGATGAGCGGAGGGGGGGGGGGCTGGTGGTATGCGTTAAAATTAGCTCATTAAGAATTTCACAATATTGGCCAATCGGGTATTTATAAAAATCACCTTTTTTTTCTTCTTCTTCTTTTTTTTGTTTTTGTTTTGTTTTTGTTTTTTGCTAGGCCCCCTGGATCACGCTTGATATACCCTACTTTGAAATATGGTCGGGGTTTATTAGAACATAACTCTGGTCTCACTTTCGATAGCAATATTATCTATTACTACATAGTACATACATATTATTTTAGAATGTACGTTTTACCTTGCCTAGTCCCAGGTCTTTATGCGGCTGTCAGACATGGCTGGGTAAGGTAAACGTATGAAAACTGATATCGAGATCCTGTCCTTACCCGACATTTGCCCGATGTTTATGCGTTTCCTCCTGCATATTATGTACGTTCTGTATTTCGAAGTTTTTCACATGGTAACGTCAGGCCGATAGCTAGGCACCCTTGCGTACCGCACATCCACAGGACGCATGCAGGGCGACTACCAATCAAACCGCATTGGCAACGTATGAAAAAGGAATGAATCTTGCTGTCCGCTTTGGGGGATAATTTGTATGTAAGCGTGTGTGTGTGTGTGTGTGTGTGTGTGTGTGTGTGTGTGTGTGTGCGTGCGTTTGTATGTGTGCATGTGTAAATTTTCTGGCCACTTTGACAGACAAAACCTGAAAATGAATACCCACTAAAAACAAGACATTCCAGCAATATTACAGGTAAACAAAAGTATATTACCCGTATGTTGTGCCATGGACCTATCCATAGTTGTACGTTTTCTGATCCAGCCATGTGTGACAGCGGCATTATAACAGACAAACATTTGAGTCTTCAAAATAGGCTTCACCAAGTAATTATTATTGTGAAAGTATCACTCGGTAGCATTGCTAGGTTTCGATTTGTTTATAACGATAATTAATGATTTTTAATATCAGGGGTTTCCCCGTACTGGAAAACGTCATATAGCCCTGTTAGTGTTAACTACCGATTGCTTTCGTTTGAGAAATAATTATGAAATATGAAATTGCCTTGTGACATTCCCCAAATCTATTTTTTAACATCACTTTCTTTTCTTTTTTTCCTTCTAAGAATCATGAGAATAAAATTAGCTAAGGGTTGAGATCCATCTGGAATATTCTTTATTATCGGTCAGCAACTAGTTGCCAGTCATTTTGCTTCCGAGTAACATGATAATACTTACACAACACGCTACGTTTTATTTATAATCGAGCTAGAAAACTTTAATCTTATTCAAGGAGTTGCTCTCTTTTGCGGTACACTGAAGAGCTCTTGTCGAATGCTAAGTTTTATTTGCATACCGATCTAGGTTTATCTGGGTGACGGGTGATCGATATCTTGGACGCATCGATTGAATAAGGATTCATCATGATTACAAAGGTAGGTACCATTTTACAAATTCTAAAAGATTATTCGTATTTGTTTGATTAGTTTTTTAATTATGTAATAATGAGTATACTGATATACACCTGTTACATAATCATATTTAAGAATCATAATATGAATGGAGTTCATGTCCTTGTGAGGTTATTTTACACATGTGTAATTAGGGAGATTCGTCATTGAAGATGCTACTAAACTGGTCAAAAAAAATTGAGCAATAATCCTTAGAGCCTTGTTATTTTACTGCTTTTCGATAATTTATTCTATTGTTCCCTTTACAATATAGATATCCTCTTTTTAATGGTGTTTTCATGCTTGAATGTAGAGAACCACTAAATAGAGTGAAACGTGGTTACAGGGCCATTGTTATTCATTCATTATGCTTTTATTGAAGAATGCGTGTTTTCTTGAATAATTTTGAACTGGGTATGAATGATTTTCTTCAGTTTTGAAAATAAAACGCAAATGTATACCTGGCGGAATTTTGGACGGCTGAGAAAATGATATATACTTAAAAATAAAAAAATACTTTTAAAAAAATGTGCATGCCCAAGTGTATGGAGACAATAACGGCTCTATGCAATCTTTTGTATGAGCTGAGGTTGGATCATTTACTGTGTGGGCCATTATACAGAAGAATGAGGAACGCTACATGCAAAAAAAAAAATGAAATTTGGCTTGATCATTTTTTTTGGTAATATATAATTTATCTACATAATTTTCTCCAAAGTAAATAGGTTTGCTACAGGAACAAAGCGTTAAAGCCGCTTTTAAGTGCGGCAGGATGCTATATTTAACTATAGGCCTATATATAAAAATAAATTTTCTGGCTAGGTCGCTAACTCTTTAGCGCGCAAAATGTAATCTTAGCTCGCAAAAAAGTATTGTATTTTAGCAGGTCCTCTTCACTAAAATATCAAATTGTACACCGTGTAATAAATCCATATTTAAATTTTTAAATTTTACAAGTAAAATTATTTTCTCGATCGGTTTCTACGCCCACTCGGATACAAATAATTTCAAATTGAAACAGTTTTTCCGACTGAGATTTCGCCCCCCCCCCCTCCGTCGTGAAAAGAAATGGCCGCCGTCGCATACAATCATGATGATCATATCAGAACGGTAGGAGTCGAGGTCGAGGCTCTTACTAATAATGTATGAAATAGATACAGTTGGCGCTCGCTTGTTACGTTGCTTAAATAAATGAATCAAAATGGTCTTCTAAAAAAACAAACACAATAGGTCCAAATGCCACCACAAAATGCTAAACAATATTGTATCCTCCAATTAAAAGGACATGTGAACAATGGTGAATCCAAGCGGGGGCGCAAAAGATTCGCACCCCCTCTGTTAATGTCACTATATTTAAGAAAATTGCTGTGTACGGCCCCTCTTATTCAAATTTGCCGTTTGCAGAATAAACATGCACTTGGCCTACAGGTACAAGTCATTTAAAATGAAGCCATAATTAGGAAATACAAATACCTTTCAGCACACAAACACCAGTCATAAAAGAAACCCAGTGTGAGCAATAACAATGAATTTTCCCACTTTTTTCTTTACAATGTGAGTGCCTCTGTGCATTCAATCATGACATCGCCATTGCCGATATTGTATCAATAAACAAGGGTAACAAATACAATTGCAAATTGTATTCAGATCAAGAATGATAAAATCAAATATACACTGTCCGTCATAAAGGTGGAATATTTTTTTGCCGCTATAGCGACATGATTTTGCTCTGACTTTAATTTCTTGAATATGTTTGTCCCTGCTTTTACTTTTTGGGACCCTGGCTATATCTTGGACATTCTCCCAACCATTGACATGGACCTTTTTCCAAAAAAGTTTTGTCAACCCCCGTGATGCCCATTTTTGTCATTTTTCTCATTTTGGGGCCCCTTTTTGTTTCCCCGGCCGATCACGCCCCCTCAGTCCTACCCCCAGGAAACGCGGCTGAGGTGTATTGTTTTATATTGTTCTTTAAGTTAAATCTATATTTCTGGGGACAGGCTTAGGTGTCTTGTCTAGGGGAGGGGTTGAAGTAAAAAACGAGATTGGTGAAAATTCGGAATATTTTATTCCATCTTTATGCTGAAAACAAAAGAAATGAAAACCCACCTTTAACCCTTAAATATCGTCATTTTCCCCTTAAATTTTGTTTAGCCTTGATGACAAGGCTGTAAATAGTCGTTATTGATAATATTTTATTTTTATTTATGTTTGGTTGAGATTTTACAATACAATTTAGGGAAGGAAGAAATTTCCAAGGTGTAAAAATGAATAAAATGAATGTTGAACCCCAATCAAAATAAATTTTGACCCCTCCCCTAGACAAAAGAGGCGAGCCTGTAACCATACATCTAGACTTGATTTAAAAAACAATAACAAATCTCCACCTCAGACGTGTTTCCTTGGGGTAGGACTGAGGGAGCCTTGGTGGGTCGCGTGAACAAAAAAGGGCCCCCAAAATAAGAAAAAATGACGAAAATGGCCATCTTCTGGGGGTGACAAACTTTTTTGAAGAGAAATCCCCGGGAAGCGTTGAGGGAACGTCCAAGATATACCCAGGATCCCAGAAAGTGAAAGCGGTGACAAACACATTCAAGAAATTAATAACGGAGCAACATAATGTCGCTTGAGCCAGAAACAAATATTCCACCTTTATGACGAACAGTGTAGCAAAATTATCAGATCGTGATGTGGAACCATTTTACAGCGAATTGGTTAGTTACTACATTAGAATAATTTGAAATGCCCTGACAGCAGCTCATATACCCTGGTGCAACGACCTAATACGCAAATAATGATAGTAATAATAATTATAATAATAATAATAATAGTAGTAGTACTATAGTATTGCATGTCTCGTGTGGCACGGTTTCAAAAATGCGAAACCATGGTTTCTTTGAGCCAGTTATGTTGTGCATAATTATATTTATGCACACAGGTGAACTGAATTCGAGAGGATGAACTGAGTCAAAACATAAACTCTTTCTGTTTTATATGTAGGCCCCCTACATTAATTTTATATACGAATGTCGAAATAATCCACGGGATTGTTTTCAAAAAGTTTTTTGTTTGTTATCTTTAATTTTGTATATTTTGAAATCACGAAAACAATTTGTATCGTTAAACTTAATTGTCTTGTAGCAGCAAGTTTTGCTCAAGTTTTCCGAATACTACGTTTTTAAGGGTCTTTGGCTTTTTGCATACCTCCAAAAAATGTTGTTTAATTTGCAATAAAGATGCGATACAATAGGATATAAAAACAATAACACGGGTTGGAGCATAACGTATATACGTAGATATATTCACAAAGATCCAGAATATGTGGGTTAATTGGTTTTTGTATACTTTTGTGTGCCTGTGTCAGCTCTGATGCGTTGCGTCGCGTCCGTTGTGTGTTTTGTGTTGTGTGTTGTGTGTACTGTGATGCTTATGTCATCTCGGTTGTTGTTGTCTTTGTGTTGGTGTTGTGTGTGTAAATATATAAATACTTCCACAGGTAGTTCCTTATTGTTTTTCCCTAACCAAAGTCGGTTATGATGCAGGATAATGTGAATTTCATTTCTATGAATTGTCTGTGGCCTAGGGATTGTCACAAAAGACAAATATTTTGTTATATTTAAAATCTAAACAATTCGATGTGTGTTGTCTCCGGATACACACTTTGTACCAGAAATAGAAGTTGATAGTAAAGAATGGAATGGCAAATGTTTTTTCTCATGTAATACGTCTTCTAACTCAAGAGGAGTAGCAATTTCTCTTCAATACAATACTATCCCAGTACAAATAAACAGGTTCAAAGTTGACAATAGAGGGAACTTTGTTATTTTGGACTTGACAATGTATGAATATAATATTAATTTTGTTTCTATTTATGGATCCAATACAGACAATCCGAATTTTTATTCTGGCCTTCAAGAAACAATAATAAAATTTGAAAACCCACACACTATTATATGTGGAGACTGGAATTTAGTACAAGATTCAAGCCTCGATACATATAATTATTCACACGTTAACAACCCTCGTGCAAAACAACGGGTAATTGATATGAAAAGTGAATTGGATTTATGCGATCCTTGGAGAATTAGATATCCAGATAAAAGATTTTATACTTGGCGTCAACCAAATCCGTTTAAACAAAGTAGATTAGACTTCTTTTTGATATCTTCAGAACTACTTTCCCTAGTTCATAAAGTAGATATTCTTTCAGGTTATAGAACAGACCATTCCTTAATTCGTCTAGGTCTAAGTTTTAAAAAGATTAAAAGAGGTCCTGGGTTTTGGAAATTTAATAATTCTTTGTTAAAAGATGAACATTTTTTTTTTTAATTAAGGAAACAATTAAAAATACTATTGTGTTTTACGCAAAAGATCCAGTACAGTTTGATCAAAACAATAACATTGTCGGGGATTGTACATTTAATATAAATGATCAGCTATTTTTTGAAACTTTGATGATGACAATACGGGGGGAAGCTATATCATTTGCCTCCTTTTAAAAAAACAAAAAGTCAACAAGGAAAAGAATCTAGAAAAGGATATTGAAGATTTAGAGAGAAAACTAATATTATGTGATGATAAGATGGGTACATTAAATCAAGAAATAAAATGAATTAAAATCAAAACTGAGACTTTCCCGCTTGAAAGAAAAAAGAAGGTATTGCAATTAAATCACGTATACGAAATGGATGGAGTATGGTGAAAAACCGTCTAAATTCTTTCTTAATTGGAAAAACAAAATAATGTGAAAAAGAAATACGACAGTTAACGACTCGAAAAATAGATGATGTCTTAAACAAAACAAATTGAAATATACTCGAAGAGGTGTTCAAATTTTAATTCAAATCTTTTACGCGGCTATAAAGAAATAGATGAAATTGATCTCGAAAATTATTAAATTATTTCTGACATTCCTAAACTAATCACCAACAATATACCTTATTCGCTAGAAAGGACTACTAACAGTTGATGAAGTTTTTAGTGCGTTAAAAACACATGAAAAAGCAATAATATCTCCGGGCAAGATGGATTTACAGTGGAATATTTATCGTTTCTTTTGGAAGTGATATTAAATCATTTGTAGTTTAAATCATGAAATCATGCTTATTTTACAGGCAAATGTCAAGACACACAAAAAATTGGGGGTAATTACTTTGATTCCCAACAGGAAACAAATCTCAAGGACTTATTAAAAAATTGGCGTCCGATTTCTCTTTTGAATGTTATTTATAAACTAGCAACGTGGTTGTATAGCTAACAGACTCAAAGTGGTTTTTGTCTCACATTAATAACATGAGAATCAAAAAGGGTTTTTTTTTGAAAGGTCGTTATATGATATCGTTTATTGTAGACACGCTTCAATTATACTGAGTAAATGATTATAGCTGGTATGCTCCTCGTGGTATGATTTCGAAAAGGCTTCGATTCTGATTTCTCATACATTCTCTTTAATCTTAGATTTTTTCTCATTTGTCCATCTATGAAAAAATGGATCATAGTGTTTTATGAAACGCTTCCTCTTCTGTTTGTAAACGGACATTCCTAAAAAGATTGTATAATAGAACTGTGGATGTCGCCAGGGTGATCCTTAATCTGCGTACTCTCTTTTGTTAGTATGAAATACTTGGGAATAAATAATAGTAAGACCCATTCCAATCGTATAGGGGGATGCATATGAATGGAAAACTCTGAAACGTGGTTACAATATGCAGATGATACTATTTTGACGCTCAATGGTCAAGACAGGATTTACAGTGTGCTCTAACAATCTTGAATGAATATGCCAAAATATGTCAAACCTCAAATTAACATAAACAAAAGCTCAAGTTATATGGATCGGAAAAAAAAGAATCTTATTAAAACAGAGATGTCTACATGAATACAAAATTAAACTGTGATATCTAGAGGGGTATTTCAGATACCTTGGTATAGACTTTTCGGGTACATTTATCAAACATGGTGGAACTATAATTATATGAAAAGATTAATAGAAAGTAAAGTCCAAATGTAATGTATGGTTGAAAAGGTCGTTGACCCCCCTTGGGGAGAGTAACTACTTGTTTAAGTCATTATTCATTTCCAAATTAAATTATCTATTTCTTCGCTTCCCGGAACCAAAGTCCACAAGTTATTACAAATCTACATCGCTGTTTTTCTCGTCGGTATGGAATAATAAACCAGACAAAATAGAAGAGATAATCAATGTGTCAATTGCATAAAGATGGGGGGTCAAAATGACAATCTATTACGACATTAATCTCTAAAAGATATCATGGATTAGAAGGTTTATTACTGGACTCTTCGAATGAAAAAATTCAATTATCATATGTTTAATTCATTTATGCTTCCATCAAACTTCATGCCAGATGTATATGGTCCAGTATTACGCCTGCTATTTACACAATTCATTTGGAAAAGCCGGATACTTTCTGCTTTGCAGAGTTAGTCTCAATATAAGTTGTGATAATATTGCATGTCAGCCTCTTATGGACAATAAGCAAGAATAAAAAAGAAAGCAGATGCATTAACAATTTTCTCAGGCGTGTTGGTGCTTGGACTCGAAAGGAATACGCTTGTTCAATAGATATTTTGAAGTAATAGGTGGTATGTGCCTCGATCGTAATTCTGTGAAATTACCAAAGCACAAGTTTATATAACAAATTATGGAGTTATCCTTCAATATTTACGCGATTATGCAGAGCTTATCGTACAGGTTAGTTTGGGAGGTTAATACTATATACCAATAAGTTAAGAGGAAAACTACAGTAGTTATACCAGAAGCAGTACTTTTGTATACTTAAAAAGAAGAAGAGGGGGGTTTCACATAATTTATAATGCATTTAAAAATGTAAAGAGAAAAGAATGTAAAGAAGTCCTCAACAAATTGGAAACAGTAACTAGCATCTACTTATGCATATAAATCCGGTCGGGTATCATATTATTTATAGTGTAAGTTGTGTCAACTAGGAGATATACAGAGATGGTTCGCAATATAAACTACTGAATAGATACTGTTATAGAAGATTCTTTGTTCAAATCAATCTGGTAACTGACAAAATTTGTTCTTTTTGTAACAACAGTGGAAACCATTATACATATTTTTTGTAATGTCCTTTTCAACAGCATAATTTGGTCAAAACTTGAGCAATGGAATTTTTTAAACAAGTTACATATAAAATCCAAACTCACTAAACCAAAATAAAATTGTTTGGTTTAATTGAAACCACAACAGGAGCATTTAATTTATTCTAATTAATGTAAAGACAAGAAATTTATATGCTAAATTAAAAATCAAGTACCACTGTTCGAAAAAATTTTGTCAGACCATGAAAAGGTTATTATGATATGGAAAAGTAATATAGCCAGAACAATCTTAGAAAATCGTTTTGAAAAGAAATGGCTCCAATTAAAAAATGCTTTTACGAGTAGTTAATCGCGTTTTATAAAACTGTCCTTGTAACTTAAATCGATATAACTATTTATTGATGTGCTATATTTGTAATAATTTGCATCATATTGCATATATGTGACATGATAATTCATAGATAATCTTCAAAAAATTTGTTTGTGAAATCACTTTTGTTGATTTGTTTGTTATGTAAGACAACTGTAAACAATATGGTTTTCTTATTTCAATAAAGGAACCCGCTGTGGAAGGTGCAGAAAATAAAAAAAAAAAAATAAAAAAATAATCTTATATTCATTGTTATCTCTTTCTCCCTCCTCCCTTTTTTCTCTTTTTTCTTCTCTTCTCTCCCTCTCTCTCTCTCTCTCTCTCTCTCTCTCTCTCTCTCTCTCTTCTGTTGTTTCTGGTTGGTTTTTTTTTTTCATTCTATTTTTACCCTCTCTTTCCTTTTTGTCTTCCCAGTTTCCTGTGTTTCTTTCTCTTCCGTTTCTTATCTTTCCGCGGGTCCCAAGGCTTTTGTTTATACCTATTCCTAGATACATCATATCATTTTTTTTTCTTAACCAAAATATTAATGGTTGTTTCGTAAAATTACATTAAATGACCCAGTTGAACCGAAAAATCTGTCGAAACATACTTCATGCGGCATGAATAGAAGTATTACTTATAGATAGTTACATTTACGCTATCACTTTATCATGATCCTACTCGGTGTTTATAAAGGGCTTTTATGATTAATTATTACCATTGGAGCTTAGTGAGGCGACTCTGAAAGGCGCTTGCAGATTTCAAGTATTATTGATAATATAACAGTCAATATTAATAATTCTAATTGCCAAATGAAATAAAGATTAAGAGACCGACAGTTTATATCGAAATTATCATGTCGATTGTTATCCCATAATCCTGTTCTCCGACATAATAGGCAAAGATTTTATAATTATTATATGTTTTATTTTAATCGAGGAGGCAACAAAAAAGATCGATGCATTCAAAGAAGTGATTAGATCAAGAAAAATGAAAAGTTAATAGTAATTAGTAGAACGGGCTAAGAGCCCAAATATCGTACACTTTTGGAAAGAAAGCATGAATTTTGCACATGGTATCTTATATACATGAGGAGTAACAAAATGATTCCAAAAAAATAGCGCCCTCCTGGGGGCCGCCATTTTGAATTGTCCAATAATGCGCCAAAATCATTAATACTTTGGCCATATCTTCTTGTTCTATTGCACCTGGACTGGATTCAAGACGTCTTACCCAATTTTCAGATGTCTAGAACATGATGGCACGTGTTAAAATCTATTCAAGGTCCATAATTGATATTCCAAGATGGCCACAAAATACAAATCACTTGTTGCGCTCGGTTTTGGTCCCCTTTTTTTCTTTTCGCCTTGGAGAGTAGAAGCTAAATGGACATAACCGATTTTTTTTGTCTAGAAATATACTTCCCTCATGGTTATTATATATATATCTATTACAGGAAGTCTGCCAAAATTGAAAATTAGAAAAGAACACCATCTGTGGCGGCCATTTTGAATTCCAAATGTCTCCCAAATCAAAATAACTCTTGTGGCCATATTTCCACTCCTATTGGCACTTAGGAGAATCAAGTTCTTTTGATTGTCTAGAAACCCCATTGACAATGTCAAACTTGCTTCTGCGGTACAATGGTACATCGTATATCGAGGATTGTAAAAAAAAAATGATAAAAATAGCGCTCTGGGGCGCCATTTTGGAATTCCAATATGGCCGTCCAAAATCAATAATACTTTTGGCCATAAGTCTCTTGTTCTAGTTGGCACCTAGGAACGTGAGATTGCCAAACGTCTTTTAGCCCCATGTTTTCAAGTGTCTAGGAACATGATGGCAGCGAGTGTGTTAAAAGTTATGGTCAGAGTCCGCCATCATTGAATTCGCAAGATGGCGGACAAATAAAATCACTTTTGCGCTCGTTTGTGATCCCTTTTTTTTCTGCTTTCCCGGTTGGAGTTAAAGCTAATGACTATAATGCCGTGTGGTGTTTTTTGTGTCTAGAAATTATTCCTCATTAGTCTAAATCGAGTAGTCAGAGGAGGTTCTGCAAAATTGAAATAAAGAAAGAACGACCTCTGTGGCGCGCCGATTTTGAATTCGCAATACTGTCATGCAGTAGCCAAATAACAATCGACTGCCATATCATTGCTGTCGGGTGGTCCCATCTGTTGGATGAATTTCCACTCTATTCGCACCTAGGAGATCAAGTTTCTCTTTGTATGTCTGAGAAACACAATTGAACAATGTCAGAAACTGCTTCTGCGGTATTTGATTTCAAGATGGTCGCCATTGCTATTACACAATACAGGTGACAATATAGCATATGCCCATGTTCTTGAAGATACCTTTGAACAATACATGTATTTCAAATGAGCTTCATTTCACCTATATACACAATATAGTCGCTTTTGCAAACCTGGTGAATATGGGACCTACGTGATAATTGCACGAAAAGCAAGCACACAGTTCAAACATAATTATACCATTTTGTGATTTCGAAAATGTTTGGTTTGTCAAAATTAGAGGATTCGCAGATGGCCACCATGGTAAGTCCGCGCTAGTGCCAAACCATTAGGCGGGCCTTGGACTTTCCAAATATAGTGTTGGACTGTGTCGACTCCCAGTAAGGATGTTGGCTAACCTCTGGAGGTCCGGAGATGACCAAAATCTGCGAAGCAATTGCAAACTGTTGAATGAGATGTTTATCGGAGATTTTTGTGGTATAGCATGAAAAATAGAGATACAGATTCCTGCATGTCCACATTATCTTTTCTGATTCCTACTTTATAACATACTCCTCCACATTTGCCAAAGTGGCAGTAAGAGATTGCCAGCTTTGTCCTTGAAGCACTTGCAGTTCCCCTTGGCAAATGATTTGCAATGCAGTTACATGAATTAATTCAGACAAGCTGCTTCGGCGATGGCAAGGTGGACCACCGGAACAAAACCATCAAAGATTCGGGCACTCCCACCCCATTCAGTGGACATCAGGAATTTGAGGTTGTATTTCAAGGTGACTGTCCACACACATGGCTACTGGATAAGGATATCGCTTGATGTGTTTTTTCTAAGACGGCTCTCGTGGAGGGATGGTTCTCAGATTTTCTTTTCAATTTTTGCGAAAGATTCCAATTCTCGCTTCATGATGACGCGAGTCTCATCACTGTCGGCAAGTACATTCAGGACAACGATCTTCAAAGTTCTAAGAACAACTTAATCTGGTAAATGGTGCTGTACACGGCCGTGAAGCGCGAACAAAACGTGTTGGTGATATCTGGCATGCAAGCCAAGTCTTACCATGCAGAATTTCTTCCGTGTTGGCGAAGTAGAATGTTACATAAAAACACATTCCAGTGAATCGTGAAAGAAAGCAAATTCTTTTGGCACTCTGGGGAATATTAGGCACGCCAATCTCTGGATTGGAATGTACCTGAAATCCTTAACCAGTTCCAAAAGTATCCCAGAGTTGCTCGATGTCTGGCAAATCCTGCAAATGGCAAGAAGCGATGCACAAGACAACAAATACGTATCAAACAGTTCGTACATTACTCTTTGAACCCGCAAGTTCATAGCATCTTTGACTGAAGAAGGATCCGCGTGTCCGCTTCTTCATGCGAGGCATGGTTTGAGTCATCTGGGTAAATCCTCTCTAGAGGTGACAACTGTGTCCAGTAGGGTGGAAATGATGACCTTGTCACCTGTGTACTTGGAAACACATGCTGTCCTAAAATTGAAGAGTTTCATCCTTGTTGTCATCATTCCGCAAAGAAAGTTTTCCAGTTCCTGGAGAGCTTCACATTACCAGACACCTCTCTTCCTTGTGCCTGTACTCTGTTTTGCTTTGTTGAAAGCTTTAAAAACTGTTTTTGGAAGATACACGTCCCAAACAAGATCAACGCGCTTGACCTTTCCAAAGTCAAACAAGATGTTGCGGAAGAAGTTCCCTGTGCATATATCAAGCGAGGTTTTTGATTCCTTAAACTGGAATCAGCATGCTACAAGCGCTGCACTCATCAAGGATTGTCACATCTGGTAGATGGAGTGTTTTGTGACAGCTGACGGAGTATTGGATGAGATCCTCAAAGCAATCTAACTAACCAAGTTCTGATTTGTTCTTGTTTAGTTTCCAGAAGTGAAGAAGTGATGGGGGATAATTTTTGGTTTTCAATGCTTGAAGAACTCTTTGATGTCACCAACTCTCGTGTCTGACTTGGGCAATGTATAGTCGTGAAGAACAACGCAGTCGCTTTTCAGATTCCATTATTGTCTGCCTTTCCTTGGCAAGGACCCACTTGCTTTCGATTGCGGTAAAAAGCGGAAGTGAAAATTTTCGTTTGATGGTGAACTGATGGGTGTGCTCGTCGTTTTTCAAAGGCGTTCCGAGATGAAGGTTTGATACTTTCCTCTCATCCCAGGGTTGAGACTTGCTCATACCTCCACTAAACTTTCTGCGGCATGACTTCTTGTGAATCCTATTGTACGAGTTCCTTTGTCAGAATCCATGAGAAGGGATTCTCCCCAACTCATCCATCACAGCAACGAGGGCAGCGCACACATCCATCAGCAAAGGATTTTGCAACCGATGACTCTGTTCATAGATGCTCTTTGGATAGTATCCTGCAGGATGACTTGTCAGAATTGCTCTCATACTCTTCAATGAAACCATGGCTAGATGCGGCCCGCAACCATCGCATGCTCGTAGGGCAACCTGGAATCTTCTGTCAGACCGATGGCTCCTCCTTAACCCTTGTCTTGACTTGAGCATTCACCTGCTCAGCGCGTGAATCCAACCAATTGCAGAGTACAATTGCCAGGTTTGTTTGATTGAAATGCACCATTCGCGAATGGAATTTCATTGTACATTGCCACTGACGGCAAGGTCTTGTCAATGTCCTTTATGTTTACAAGGGATCCAACGGCAGAAGTGAGGTATGGTCTAAAGCGCAAAGTAGCCAGTGGAGCTAGTTGAGACAATGTTCTGCACGTACAGCTCAAAATTTGATGTCCGAATCGATCGCACAAATGCCACAAATTAGTTCCAGATCAAGCACTGTGCTCCAAATCGAAATCATAGGGTGGGAACTCTGCGTTCGCTGCTGCACACCATTCTGTGAAGCTCTCCTCGTAGTACAGGATTCATGGATGGCTGATTCTTTTTCCTGTCGCTGAAAGCTTGCCCTTTGAGAATGTACAGTGAAAGAAGCAGTAATTTGATGGGGCTCATCCTTGTCCGTGCTAACATGTGATGCATTGAATGAAACTATCCGCTTGAATCCCTTGTGTAGCACACTCCTGCTTGGGCGATAGCATTACTTCCAACCAGTCCCAATCAAGCAATAATCAACCAGGATTCTTCAAGACAGCCATTTCGATGTGAAGAGGGCCTACTATCATCAACATACTTTGTCTTCACCATAGCGCTTCTGGAATCGCACACTTGATCTGTTCTCCCAGGCATACAAAGGTTGGTCCATCGTCAATAACTGGTGTTTGGTCCCCCTGGATTTAACAAGTGTTTTGCTTGTTGGTTGGTATACAATGCAAATGCATTATTGTTGGCAATGAGGTGTGATAACTTCACAGCAATAAATGGCATCAGGTGCAATTGTAAGTCGCACTTACTGCATGTTGCATCTGGCATGGTAATGCAGCCCAAAGAACAAAATCACCAACCGAAAGGTCTCCTTTTTCCCATCAAAGAATAACTGTTTTTCAGCCATTTTTTCTCATTACTTTCGGTCTTCATCAAACTTGTCTCTATCTAGGTCGTCAATTGGTCCGTACGTCACTGGTGCTTTGTATTCCTTCGGCATCGGGATGTGCAGCAAGATGTTTGGGTATGCCAGAAGAGAGAGAGATGGGATTCGCTTGTCTCTCTCCATAGGTCAACGAGACTATTGGGTCAGCAATCTGTTCCTTGATTGTTCTCAGGGGGTGCTGACACAAGGAATTGAGACGTTCAATGAAAAGAACCAACTGCTGTCGTTGCGCTGGGATTATGATCCAAGTTTGCACCTGTCGCGTCGTGAAAAGAATCTTCTGTCCAACTGAGGCGGCAGAGCACTCCATCCTCCTCAAGCGATTGAATGATGCCATTTGCGATAGAATGAATGATTATTTTGGACCCGATCTACGATATTGACAATCCATGCTTGTGGAGGCTGTCAATCAACTCAACGATTTCGATGTCTTGCGCATGAGAACTGTTCAGGCCCTAGTGTAACTCGGGTACAGGGACTCTCTGTCACGTTATGTCGAACTGCATCTTTCTTCAACGACTGCCACTGTATGCTAATTGGAATATCATGAAGTTACTAATGGGGTTCAGAGTGTCTCGTCGTCGACGAACCATCTGTTTTCGCGTCCTAGCACTTAGATAGACTCGGACCATCAAGGGATCATATTGACCAAGTGCCAGCAGTCTGGTAAGGGCAAACTGGTTGTCAGCTGAATCATTTATCAAGGATCCATTGGAGATTTTTTCTGCCATGAGAGAAAGTTGTTTTCCTGATAAATCAAAAGCTGCGTTTGCGAGTTGTAGCTTCAAGAATCATACATCATAAAGCATGTCATTTGGAGATGCATCCGAGATCGCAGTGTCGTATGGTCAGGAAGAACATCTACTTCCTTGCCTCACAGCTTTCAGAATAGTGACAATGCAATACGGAGCCGCCTCTTTCAGGCGGTTGATTGACGCGTTATCTCTGTATTGTCGCGGACTCAGCTCTAACCAGGCGCTCTGTGTACACAGAGACAAGTTCGGCAAGACGGAAGACCAGGAACACTAAAGGCCCAACCATACTCACCTTTCATCAATGTCGAGAATCAGCTCCGCAAGGTGCGATACTTTTATGGGAAGAGTCGGTCGACTGTCAGAAGACGCTTTGAAGTCTTGTGTTTTCACGCCGGTTTATACCTATAGGAGAGATGAAACATGAATTAATGGAAAGTTTGAAGTCTAAAACATTTTTCAAAATATCTGTTCAGAATACTAAAATATTCCTTTGAATTTTCATAACATTTTATTTAATTTCTACTATATTTTGTTATCAAAATCAGTTTGAATGTTTCATCTATATTAATTCAATAAATAATAATAAAACAGACATACAAGAAGCGAACACATATCCAATTTCACATGTTTTTTATATAAATCGATGGCTAATGGCAACCAAAGGAATTTTGCAATTTTGTGCTGGAAGGGTACATATCAATACTTTTATCACCAACCACACATAGATCTTTGATATGCGATAACGGATGTATACACATCAAACGGATATAAAGCCTGGTATGAAACAAAAAGATTTGAGGAAAACTGTTTACTAATTTTCTAGAAAGTTCTATTTGACCATTAGTTATTTGCAAATATGAATGAGTGCAAGTCCTCATTTTGTTATGTAGATTTAACATTTTGGGTCTGTGCTAAAAAAACAAAAAAAACCCTGATGTGCTACTTTTCTATGATCGTAAACTTTCCTTATATTATATTTAACTGTTGAAAGTTAATGTTGTAAATCATGATCCACCCACCAAACACTACAACCATACAAATATAAAAACAATGGCGCATGATTTCTACAGCAGTGCCTACTTTTTGTCAATCTAAAGCAGCATCAACAATTTAAGAACTCTCCATAATCCTTTACTTAATATTTCATTGCGCAATTTTTGAAACATCAGCACAGGTCGCCCTCTCCACACCAATTTCGCATTAATCAACTCACCTGTGTGTTAGCTCCGACAGGCAATCTTGTGATACTCTTGCATCCAGTGCTATCATTTCACATGGGGCCAATTAGCCAGGAAGTCCTTGTATCTTGGAAGCTCTGTGCATACCTTCGAACTGTCTGGTCCATCCCAGTTTCGTAACATCATGCAATTCCTGAGTTCCAGCTTCCTTATCACAGAAAAAAACAAGAGCTTGAAATCCTGTCCATTGGGAATGTCGTCTTGGGAAGCACTGAGTTCCGTCTCACTTTAACTACTATTCTACTGCTGGGC
Source organism: Paracentrotus lividus (assembly GCA_940671915.1). NCBI lineage: Eukaryota > Metazoa > Echinodermata > Echinoidea > Camarodonta > Echinidae > Paracentrotus > Paracentrotus lividus. The sequence continues at coordinate 33,287,730 of CALNVZ010003426.1, forward strand.
ATTGTTGCCTGTGTCTGCTTTCTAGTTCGCGCTTTTCTAATTTGCCGATCGCAATCTCAAGAATCACTGACATATTCCCGGCAAGTCTTATGCCACATTGCTTTGTTCGTTTTGTAATGTCTCTTTCCAATGCCAGACAGAACCCAATCAATCTAATTGTTCAGGAACAACATTCCAAAGGAGACTGTTGCCCTTCTTTAATTTTAACAGATTTCTTGGTGAGTGCTGATAACTGTCCCTTTAGCTTCATGAATTCCCTCGCCTCTATACCCTTTCCAAGGCTGGGGTAAGATTATTCTGACGATATTCTCTTGACAGAGCAATGCAGAGGGTCCATCCAGGTGGCGGCCGTTTAATTCAGCCAGTTCGACCAAGGCTTTACTAGTCTGAACAGCTTCGACATCAATGTATCACCACAAAATGCTGCACTGGACTGTGGAAATCATCTGCACAATCGGCACACTTGCTAACTCTTGCTTAAAATTCTCAAACCCTTATTATCTTCCTCTTGAGTCCTGGAAAAAAGAAGAAATGACATATGATAAAGCGATAAGCAAATAATCATGGTGAAAGGAATTGTAAGAAGTAATAGCGAAAAAGTTGTTGAAAAACTTCATCATGAAGGTTTCAAGACCCAGTGCAGTGCTGCCAACACTCGTGAACATTTTAAATTTTACTTGGCAAGGGTGAAAACACAGGCTAGCTAAAAAAAATTTTGACCAGATGATTTTGAATGAAAAAGATTGAAGCATACTTCCAACAGCTGAATCAAATATCTGTTGCGTTGGACAATGATACGTATTGCGTTTAAAAGTATTCGTTTGATGTGTCAAATAATTCTCTTTAATACTGCAATGTATGTGCAGGGATCTGTTATGTTTGTATTGTTGAATAATCTTATTTTTTGAAATAAAGGCAGTTTTTTTCAGCGTCTGCTGCAGTGCTTTTTCGGATGGCTTATTTGTCCTGAGAATTAGAAGGCATTGTCAATCAGTAATGCAGCTGGTTGGAAAATTCTGGGCTTTTATTCGTGACGTGTTAATTCGTATTCTGTATTGTATTTGTCTTTATACCTAAGCCCTGTGTCGATCGGTGAGAGTCAGGCTAAGACATATTGCCGTGAAATCGTTCCAAGATGTCTCACGCATGTTGACCAGGCCAGCAATCGCGAAATATAATCATTAGATGGTAAAACTGGTGGCCATTTTGGGGTGTATCATGCAACAGGCCCTGTATTTTCAAGAATACAGAAAAAAAAGCGAAATATAGATAACGAATACTCTTTAATGGAGAATGCAATATCAGATTCACATGCAGGGCCCATGCCGCGCCGGCGGCTCCAACCCAGTAGAAGAAATCATGTTTAAAATGTCCCAAGAGAAAAATAATCATAACTGTGCCATTACTGTTTTCCTCAATTTCGTCTTACGGCATGCTTCTTGTAGAATACAAATTGATAAATGAATTCGAATGGCTAAATTTACACTAATTTTGTCCACACAGAAGTCCATGTCTTCGGAAGAGGGGGCATAGATCTTCAGAAGAGACGGGTTGCTTGTCTTCTTCAACTATCGTGAATGAAGACAGACAGTAGAAAAGAGATCCAACACTTTGTTTCATGGGACTTGCTTTGCCTAACATAGCACATGGAGATACCAATTTAGAAAAATAATTGTATGAAAAATTTGTTTAAGTGTGGGAAGAAGTAGGATGGGGTTGGGTGTTACAATATGGCTTACGAGACAAAAGTAGTAAGACCGTGTGTCACTACGATTTAGAAGGTTTCTATCTTTAGTCAGAATTGACTCTTGTGGTCGCGTGGACAACTGGCGTGGCGTGTGTGGGGAGTTGTGACTGAGGCTGGCGTCATCAGATGATTAGAGAAATAGTCATGACATATAATTTTGGGAAAACATATAAGGACATGTACAATTGCTCAAGAGTCTCATAAAAATCAATCAGTGCCTATCGTTGTTGAAATTGTAAATTCTAAAATCGTCTGGTTCAGATACCAACCTGTCCGGAACGCTCAATGTAAACTAGTGTATTAAGTTGGATAAAGCAATAATCTATGGGGAAACTTGTCAAGAAATTAATGTTTTAAGCGAAAGAAGAGAGAACAGTGTTTAAATTTTCCTCAAATACGAAAGGTTTTTATGCCAAATGCAAGTAAGAAGATCGAAAGTGCGATAACTCAGTGAGGCGCAGGATCTTGGGTGGTATCATAAGACAGGCTGTGATTTCACACAAGCCATGGTCAC
>CALNVZ010003426.1:33290015-33315015 GCA_940671915.1 Paracentrotus lividus
AAAAAAAAAAAAAAAAATTAATAATAGTAGTAATGATAATGATAACAAATATAATGATAATAAATAACGAACATAACAACAACAACAACAACAATAATAACCATAAAAATAATGATGATAATAATAATACATGTATGTAATAATAACAAAAATATATATTAATGATAAAATAATGCGCGAAAAAAATGACGAGCAAAATTGATATCAGTGTTGAAGTAATTTATTACAGGAGTAATTAGTGCTCATAATTTTTTTTAGTTATTATTATAATACACTGTTCGTCATAAAGGTGGAATATTTTTTTCTGGCTCAAGCGACATTATGTTGCTCCGTTATTAATTTCTTGAATGTGTTTGTCACCGCTTTCACTTTCTGGGATCCTGGGTATATCTTGGACGTTCCCTCAACCCTTCCCGGGGATTTTTCTTCAAAAAAGTTTTTCACCCCCAGAAGATGGCCATTTTCGTCATTTTTCTTATTTTTGGGGCCCTTTTTTGTTCACGCGACCCACCAAGGCCCCCTCAGTCCTACCCCAAGGAAACACGTCTGAGGGGGAAATCTGTTATTGTTCTTTAAATTAAATCTAGATGTATGGTTACAGGCTCGACTCTTTTGTCTAGGGGAGGGGTCAAAATTCATTTTGATTGGGGTTCAATATTAATTTTATTCATTTTTAAACCAAGGAAATTTATATCTTCCCTAAATTGTATTGTAAAATCTCAACCAAACTTAAATCAAAATAAAATATTATCAACAATGACTATTTACAGCCTTGTCATCAAGGCTAAACAAAATTTAAGGGGAAGATGATGATATTTAAGGTTGTTTTTCATTTCTTTTGTTTTCAGCATAAAGATGGAATAAAATATTCTGAATTTTCACCAATCTCGTTTTTTACTTCAACCCCTCCCCTAGACAAGAGACCAGAAATATAGATTTAACTTAAAGAACAATATAAAACAATACACCTCAGTCGCGTTTCCTGGGGGTAGGACTGAGGGGGGCTTGATCGCCCGGGAAAACAAAAAGAGGCCCCAAAATGAGAAAAAAATTGCAAAAATGGGCATCATGGGGGTTGACAAAACTTTTTTTGGAAAAAGGTCCACGTGAAGGGTTGGAAGAACATCCAAGATATAGCCAGGGTCCCGAGAAGAAAAAGCAGGGACAAACATATTCAAGAAATTAAAGTCAGAGCAAAATAATGTCGCTATAACGGCAAAAAAATATTCCACCTTTATGACGGACAGTGTACATGCAGTGTTAGGTTTTTTCGTTCCCTTAAATTAATGCATGTGTCACTCTGATGACCAAAAAATATTTGTGACTTCTTTTGTTACTTGGAATATTCAATAAATAATTCAAATGATTGGCGTTACAGTGAATTTTTAGAGAAGCAAACTTTGTAACAATCTCTGCGTACCCTCTGAATGTGTTACTTTAAATATTAATAACCAGTTAGATATTTTACGTTAATTAAAAAAAAAAAGGTGATTTCAGAGCCTAAATCAGCCTCAGATTTACTGGTATTTCATTTCATAACAAATATTTTGGATATAAAATTTATGTGAAATGAGTCGAAGGGCGGGGGATGGTATGTGTGAATGGTCTAAAGCGATACCTATCTAAGGTTCGGCCATGCTTTGCCCTTTTTCATTTACCGTTCTTCAGAAAGTCCACACAACCACGGAATGGCGCATTCCGCTTGTGGATGGTCCACTCTTTTGTCTTTGCTTTGGGCTTCTCTGGACAGTTATCATCACGCTGTGGGCCGCATGGCATGCCAGCCGCTTGGGAACATAGAGATTCGGCAGTAAAACAGCAAAATTATCTCGACATGTCTGAGGGCTTTTATTACCGCTGCAGTTAATATTTCTTGGCAAGGTGAGAGAAGAACGGTAAGGAAGCTTTGGTTTATCAATGCATACATTTTAAATTAATTACACCTAATATCAAGTATGATTGAAGCTATACACTATCATAGTAAGATCTTTGGTCTCTAAAAAAAAAAGTAGCGTTGTTAAATTGTTTGCTCTTTACTATCTTGTAAAAAAATAAATAATAAATATATAGGAATAAGAATAAGAATAAATTAAAGTTAAAAAAACAGTTGTAAAGTAAGAACAGTACACATTATGTGAAATTATTATCCCGGACAGTTCTATGGTCAATGTAGGGTCTGCTCTAAGTGCGCCATATGGGGTTTAGTTTATAAGGCATTGCACCTACGGGAGATATTCGTGTGCTCAATAAACAATGCAAGGATCCTAAATTCCGTATCATAATGAGGAACGATTTTGGTGGGTTGGTTTTCAATCTATTGAGGGTCAAGACAATTGCAACTGAAACAGTAAGTGTTAAATTTGGGATTTATCAGTTTCAATTCTAATAGATGTAGAGCCTAGATTTCGCATTACATGGTATTTATAAGGTATTTATTCTATATTTTCGTTATTTGTAAATTGGTCATGAATAAATCAGTATAAATAAATGGTCCAATGGACGTATTAAATAGACTTGTACTACGTACTCCAATCATACGAATTATCCAATAATATTGCAATTAAAGTCCTAGACACGGACCGGGAATGAAAATAGCCAAAAACGAAAGCAATATGGCTTAAATAATACATGAAATTTCCAAATTAAGGCAATTTTTATTGGTCCATAGAAAGTATTTTATTAAAAAAGATAACCGAACCTCAACCAAGGCCAACCTCCGAATACTTGTAGATTATGCCTAATTTAAAAAGTGCAGTGATGACGTCAAATAAATGGTAATGTAATGCTACAGCAAGGTCCTGCGGCTAGCAATGTATTGGGCGGTTTCGCATTTGGGGAAAGACACGTTTGTATTGCATTCAGGACAATAGATCGCCTGTGTGAGCTAGAATTCTATGTTTATTTGAATATGAAAGGCAAAGTCAATCATGCTGGCCAAGATTGCTGTAGCATGTCATTAAAACATATTTTTTGACGTCATCAGTCGCACTTATTGAAATTAGGGTAATATTTACAAGTAGTCAGGAGGGTGGCCTGGTTGAGTTCGGTGACTCATCTTAATTAATTTTCGTAGATGGACATAAAAACGCCTTTAATTTGGAATTGTTGTATTATATAGCATATTAGCTTTCGTTTTTGGCTATTTCATTTGTCGGTCCGGTCTGGGACTTTAATGCTCGAATTCTGCACACAAATGATCCATATATTTTTAAACATATTAAATTGGGTAAATTCATTTATTTTACAAAAAATGAATTGTCCTGTTATAAATTCAGACCTTTGGAACGTCCATTTCCTTTCCCATCATAGCATCTGACATAAATTTCGTTTGGAAGGTTTTGGGTGCTTTCACCGTCGTGGGTATTGGTACGACAGCACTCGTTTTGATCGCCAGACAAAGGTGAGTTTCTTTGGAAGCTTTTGTTTAAGAATATTTATCGGAACATGGTGTTTCAGCTCATTTCTTTTGTGGCTTAGGTTTAGCTATGGTTTCTATATTTTGATTATATTTCCCGTTTCTCCATTGCGCCTCGTTAACATTAGGGTGATAGTGATGAAGTTCATAATTCATAATCTATTCATTGCTATAAGCAATATAATTAATTTACAGTCTCAACGTTATTGACTATATTTGAGATCACGAGGCATATCTTGACAAAGGTAACAAAACTAATTCAAATGGTTACGGAAATATATATATATATATATATATATATATATATATATATATATATATATATATATATATATATATATACACATTAAGACCCCTCCCCTTCCAAAATACAATATGAACTGTTTATTTGACATTGTTTTGGTAATTTATTTACACCCGTTCATGGAAATGTATGAGAGGATTTTTGTTTATGTTTTTGTTTTTGTTTTTTAACAGGGGATATCTGAAGTGTCTGTTCCCTTCTATTGGAGCACAGCCAACGTCTTGCAAGATCGTACACACTACCTTACGTAGAGAAAGATTCGCACTTACCACCAATCCTTTAGAGAGAAAGAGTAATGTTCTCACAAAGATACCATTATCTGCAGGGAGTAAAGACAACCAACAGGCAAAACAATACTCTCCAATGACTGGAAAAGAAGCACATCTTCCATTAGCTGAAGACATTCAGGTGAACCGCAGTGGTGAAGGTCCATACTGGCTGGTAATGCGTGGTTGGTTCACTTCCCGCGGTGGCGTGCTCCGTTGTGAAGATTCTGACGTCTTCTTAGAAATCCCAACAGGTGCGATACCAGAATCCATTCAGAGACAAGAGATTGTGGCCAAGGTTGCCTTAGTCACGTCTAGGTTCGAGTTCAAACTAAAGAAGGACGAGGTCTGTCTTTCTCCTGTCGTCGAACTTCTCTCACCTGGACTTGATGCCTTTCATGGTACGGTAAACATTCATATACCGCATCGGGCACTACTCGTCCCTGGCAGTGACTGGAGCTTCAAAGTACACTACACGCGTTCTCATGGGAAGACCGAAAAGGGATGGCAAACAGTAGAAGAGGACAGGCCGAGCCACTCGAGCCATTGCAAATGTATCTCCTGTCTTGGATCTCTGTCATCAGACGTCACCTTCGGTACGAACTCAACTCACTTTGTCATCAGGACTTCTCACTTCTCCAAATACACATGTTCTGGTTGTAGCAAGAAAAGGTACCTTAATCTTGAAGCAGTTGTGTCGGCAAAGTACGTGAATCTTCCGGACCGGCAGCAGGTGGATCTGAACTGCTACGTTATGGACACTATCAAAGACTACTGGCAACGGCTGAAGGAGAATGAAGGACGACGGCCTCGATCCGAAAGACACCCTCTTCATTTGAAAAGCAAAGACCCACTTGTCGTGTCACTGTTGACAGATGAAAAGACGCTTGGTGATGGGTGGACATGGAGGGCTGAAACATATGGAGGACATAGACCAACTAGCGTGGTAAGTTAATTCCAGCAAGTCAATGGTAGGGTCACTGTAGAATTCGTTCTTTAGCATGGTTTGCTTAAATTTCTTAGCTAGAATAAAAATATATGGGGTTGGTGGTCAAGAGGTTTATCCTTTTTCTTCAGGGATAGATGTGTCTCTTTGTAGAATATTCGATCCTTTCTTTAGTTGGTATTCCGCCAGTTAATTATTATTGACATTAACCGATGTGCGAACTGCACGTTTGTTTTCGCAATGCCTTTCCGTTTTTATCTTAGGCAGATCGCTATCCGGAACATCGTTTCCGCTGCTGCTCCGTATGCTCGTGGCCATACTTATGGTGACCGGTCTCTTTCACTGAGGCGGCACTAGACTTGTCACGATAACAACATTACAACGAAAGGCAACTCTTTGAATCATTAGTGGTCTTAGCAGACAGAAGGAACGTCCAGCTTAGACACTTCCTCAATTTTCCGATGGCATTTGATTTTGCGGGATCCCGGAGAAAGTACTGTTGCAACTCCACGTACTATTTTAATTTTTTGTAAGTCAATAAATCGCGTTTGAATTAAATTTCTGTTAATTTTTTTTTGGTCCAATGAAGTAGACCCTTCAATACACTCTACAACCCTAATTATCAACAGCACGTAACCAAGACAGTTTATACAATACACATTTCTTTTTATTTTAAAAAAAAAGCATTTAACCAATACCGCAATGGGCTAAGAATTTTTCAATTCGTGGTTTTTACATCTGTTAAATTATTTTGATTGGTAGGTATGAAACGGTTTGAGTAACTATAATTGATTTTCAATGTCTTAAACGTAAATAACATCAGTATCATAACTCCTTTTTATTCTGTCTTTTCCCTTAAATTACGGTCAGTGCTCTAGAACAGGCTGTCAGCCCAACGTCCACACAATCCTACCTAGGCCTAGTGATGAGGTCTTCATCAGACGAACGTAAGCCCTCGCAGGAATGCCCCGTAGGAAATTAAGCTTGGAGGGATCTCTTTGCGCCGTCTTCCTTGTGATGGGCGATAGTCATGTTGATCGGCCTCAATATGAGCGAGTTTGGCAGCAGTATTGATGCATGAACACATCGGGACGAGCGCAATTATCAGAGTGCTGCGCAAACTTGGCGGGTGCACACGAAAAGGTCACGTCGACGGCATATCACGCGCATAAGCTAAGTCAACCACGTTTTGAGGGCGTGTGTTCTTGTCGAGCGTTGCAGAGAGAATTGACATGTGGTGTTAATTGGATTAGAGAGACGTCAATTTCCAGCTGTCTTGCCTCAGAAGTCAGTAGCACGTCACAATTAGCGTGCAGTTCGTCAATAAAGATAATGGGGAAACACTATTGTGTTTAAGCGAACTTGCCGTTTTCAACAAGGGTGCGCCGGAGGGGCTGGGATGAATTCAGACGCCCCCCCTTTTTTTTTTTCTTTTTTTTTTTTTTTTTGTAAAGTCGTGTACACAACAACGTGAAAATGACGCGAGCTAATTGTGCTTATTATTTATTACTTATTATTATTATTATAGGTTTTTCCCTGGCCATATTTCAAATCATACATTTTACTTCATCTTCATTGTTTCATTTAATGTGTAATTCAATCTTCTTGGTGTTTGATGCGACGGACGGCGACTCTAAGTCAACTTAGAATTCGTGTTCATTCGCTCTGAAACTTCCGTTTTTAGGCTAAACAAAAGTAATGGTTACACGGCGTTCGAATTTCGGATATAGGCATTTAAATTTCAGTATTTTGTGGCATTCAAATTAAGTGAGAATTTGGAGTATATCTGCGGAATGAAACTGTCGACAGAATGAAGACGAATGTTGAATAGTTATTGGCCGGACATTGTGTATGCTTATTTATGTGGAGTATGACATGGGGCATAATAGAAACTCGACTTCACTAGCACATCGTTAATTTCTGATGATTGAATTACGATTATGGAACTGCAAGCGATCGTTCTATGGCATCTTGTCAGGCGTTTTTTTTTTATCGCGTAAATGAATGCCTCTAATTAGCAATTGATGACAAATAATGAAACTGGCGCGGGAAAACCTTATATTATATTACATGTTTTCGGCACCCTACATTTCCTCAGCTCCCCCTTCAAAACATATTCGTTGTTCATTTCGGCTCAAACAATTTGCCTAATATGTATACCAACTTTCCACTCTCCGTCATAAAAAAATATGGTATTTCGTATTACTACAGCACCATTATATCACTCTGGCTTTTTAATTCTCCTTCGCGAATTTTCAAAAAAAGCAGACTTAACGATCGAGATCCCTACGCCTATTCTCATCTAAAATATATATTTGCCCCACACCCACTACGCTCACTAATAAAAGAATCCAACCCCCCCAAAAAAAACAAAACAACACAAACAAACAAACAACACAAACAAACAAAGCAAAAACAAAACAAACAAAAAAAACAAGACAACAAAAAACACACGCAAAAAAAACAAAAACAAAACAAAACAAATAAAAAAAACACTCGGAATTTGTAGTGGGAATATTTTGTTGTACATTTACCCAAATTCGATCAGCTATCGTATTCTTTGATATAATATTCTTAAAATGTTACCCATCTGAATTTTATTTGTCGTATTGACCTTCATCTGATCATAGGCAAATTAATTTAAAACGTGCTAAGCAATATTCAGAAGTCAAACAGAGAATAGGCGTTTTTATCTTACTTTTGTACAAAGCGTATCTTATAATTTAAAAAGAAAAGGTCTTCACACACACACACCAAGATGTGCCCTTAAAATCTAAGTTGCTTCAAGTTTACATGAATTATGGTGTTTTCGGATAAACATTTGAAGTAAAATTTCAAATTCATCTAAGAATTTATTGTTACCAGAAAATAAATAATAATAATAAAAACACACAAGTGCCTTATTATTTTGATGTAATTCAGAGGGGTTAAAAGTTTTCTCAAAACGTTTAATGAAATTGAACCTTTTTTTCTGATCGATTTGTAAGAAACAATAATTCTGGTCAAATTCTATTGCCTTCGATCAAACGCGATTATCTTTATTAGAATTATCATTATTATTGTTATTAGTTTCATTATTTTAGTTTCATTCTTATGCTAACTTATAAAGGGAAATCTGGCGTAGGAGGGGAAAATACATTTGAATATATCACAATAATTTTCTAATTTCTGAATAATGATACCTTGTTATTATCGCCATATGTCGTGTGAAAGTCGTAGACCATAATTTGTTTAGACCTACAGCAATTAACTGAAAATGTATTTATTTGGTTGAGTGACCACCGAGACTTTTTAGATGTTTTATCCTAAATTTTTATCATTATATATTTTATTTTAATATCAATTCATAAAAACAGTAATCTATTGGGGACATGTACTGTATAGTGCATTAACTAAGTAGTAAGAAATTGTCTTTCAGACTAAACTCTAATTTATTTATATATTTGTTTATTATGTTTTGTATCCAGTGAAAAATATTAAATAAATATTTGTGGGGATGTTTGAAATTTCAGTCATGACTTTTTCTATTATTTTTGTTCTGACGTGATATTCTCAAATGGCATTACTTTAGTAAGTAAAAACAATAATAAATTTTGTTGTTGCAAGAGCTGACATCTTTATTCACTTGTTTACGAAATCATGACGATTTTTGTGAGGGGAAGGAATTGGAGTTGTGCTTATAACTGCGACTTTGCAGATGTACATGTACATGTACATGTATTGTCGAACATTCAATCTAGTATTTTGTTATGTGGTGAATGCACCCCCTCTATCGAACTTTTGAACAACTGATTTTCCCCCTCTACACCATAATTTTAGTAACTTATGCCACAGAAACCCCTTTAACTACCAGCTTACCTTTATTCTGTTTCCCTACCCCCCTCACTCTCTCTGTCTTCCTCCCACCCACCTTCAGCATGTTTATGCATTAAAATCTAACCACCCCCCCCTCCTCCTCTCACCCCCCCCCCCCTCTCTCTCTTCTCTCATCCCATACTATTTGCCTTTCTATCACATGAGGTCCAACATTAAGTTGTCTCTCGCAATGTGTGAGGTGCTATTTTTCTTCGTTTTTGCCTAACCATGTTGTAATACGCAGACTGTAAAGCTGTGATAACATGTTTCAAAGCTAACAAATACTGGCATGATAGAGCGCTCTGTTTCCTATTTTGTTGGGCAGATGATCTTGTGCCAGGGATGTGTTAGCAAACTCAAGCATCTATTCAAAAGAAATATGTGTGAACATACTATGCCAATCATTGACAAATATATCTTTATTGGCCATTTTTGTTTCTACTGTAGCTTTTTTTTTCTTTCCACTTTACTTGGCAAATTTCCAATAAGTTATGGGTAAAGCAATGCAAGAATCATAATGTTATTTCTTATTATAACGGAATGAGTAATAATTAAGAAAATAGACTATTTATCGTTCCAAAATATGACCCTTTTCCCCCAATTTCCGCCATTTCCCGCAAATTGAGGGTTCATCCATTGTCAGAAGAATTTCTCGACGCGTAAATTATATGTATATTGAACTTGTAATATTACCTTATCTATGGATATAAGCTCGCATTTAGACAATCTTCAAAACACTTCCGGTAAAATATTGCTCCATTTCCTTCTGCACGCCACTGCAAAATGACAAATCTCAAACTGTTCATATTTTCATATTTAATATACCTCCTCCCCCAACGGAAATATAGTAAAAACGCTGTTTTTCTTCCTGATATACCCAACAGATCATACAAAAAAAACAAAAACACACATAATAATGGTTTGATATGCATCTTTATATAGTATCAATAAACATTTACCAACAAGCATGATATATAATTGTGTAAGATATTCATTGTTTCTATTACAATGATATTTGATAATATGATATAACTACCGTCTTTCTCTTTTATATAAATAGTGTATAAATCAGACATTAATCGTCCGAATTATGTACAAGGGATATAACAAAAACGTTCTATACATGTGAATTACATATATTTTATATGAATAGATACACACTTAATACTTGGGAATATTCTTCAATATATTATCATTTAAAAAATGTAAACGATTTAAATCTTATCTAAATTTAAACTATGTCATCTATTGTAAGCATTCGTATATCAAGGGTATATATTATGCTAGTGTGATGTCACCAAAATTAAAAAGAAAATATGATAGCGACAGAATAATGAATTCTGAAATTAAATCGAGTACTACAATAATAATAATAATACATTACTTAATAACATTATATATATATAATAAAATAAAATAATCAAAATTTGCATAAATTATAAATATTGTAGAAACACAACTAACAACAAAAATATAGCTATAACAAATATTTGCTTTATGTTCTATGTACGCCCTATCTGTTCATTGTAAATGAAATAAGATAAGTATAAAAACTGCAAATTATGCTTCTGTTTTAACATCACAAAATATCAGTTATAACACCTTAATACGAAATAAGAATAAATAAAATGAAAATAAACACCTAAAATCTTCAATTTGGGGTTCATGTTAACACTAAAAACTGATAATAATATTAATAACATGAATAATAACATACATAAAGCATGTATCTTCTATAATAGTATTATAGTAGCTATTTACGTAAAACGCTAAATATATATCAAACTGATTGTGAAATGCTAATTGTCTACAGAAGAAAATATAGCACAACTAAATTTGAAAATTGCTCTCCTAAGAGATGTTTCTAATTAACATTGTTTGCATAGATTTGTATAATAACAATAATCACTCTTCGATATAATATTGACACAATAAACATCTATTGTGAATGTTACACAATATGTATTGTATAATATTCAATAATTATGTTTTTGGCATTGCTAGCGAATCTAAAAAGAACTCCAGAGTTGAAATGATGGACTATTAATTATGAATATTAAAACCATGAAATCTAGAACAAGCAAAATAATAAGAATATCTTAATTGCAGTACTTTTTTGCGAGAATATACATATCGCGATTTACACATAGTGACTATATATATATATATATATGTATATATATATATATATATATATATATATATATATATATATATATATATATATATATATATATATATATATATATACATAGTCACTATTACATCACATCCTACTTTATATTGTATTTATAATATGATTATCGTGAAAATAAAAGCGCATAAGAAAAAAAAACGCAGGATCAAAGGGTTTTGCTGATATAGACTTATCGTGGAATGTTTACAATATGTATGACAATACGATTCTTAAAAAATGCCTCATAACACAATATATACACACAGGTACTCAATATTTCCAATGGACTATCAAGTGTGATTTCTTATGCTGTACACTTTAGTCCAAAATATGTTAAAGAAGAAAATAATTGACGTCAAAATCAAAAGTGCTGTCAAAGTTCACCGTTTTCTGAATAGAAATGAAAGATTACTCCCATTTGATCCTTAGGATATGTCATGCAGTCAAAATATGGAAGTACATGTCAAAGGCAGTTTCCCTTCCTTCAAGTTTTTAATTATAATATAATATTTTACAGAACAGTCATAGTGTTCACTTCATGTAAATTTAAGAAATCATCCTACTGTCTGTTTCCAGGTGATACGAAACAAATATCGCGCAGATTATAATAGGAGTTCATGAAAATGTGCATAGTTTATTATAGTGATCCAACAGGTATATAAATAAATAAGAAGGTCAAGTATTGGACATGACCATTTAAACAAAAATTAAAATAATAACAACGCAAATGCTCGATGAGAATGTTCTGGTTGACCCGCTTCTGAAAATAGTAGAAGCATGGCATGTGTGTGCATAGGTCTTGAAAGTTGTGTTTTTGCTATTATGATTATGATTTCATTTATAGCCATACCGTATTAATTTTGTTTACACGTGTAACCTTTGGCTCATAAGATATTCAATACTGGAAAACCCTTAGATGGCAATTTATATTATTTTATTAATATATGTCATGTATCTAGCTCATTGTTACGGATAGTTCACACATCTTTGTCATGTAAATAAAGTATTCTATTATATTTTCTTTTGACACTTAATTTCCCATCGATTTTTTAGTGAGAGATTTCTTTCTTTTCTTTTCTTTTTTTTTTTTTTTTTTTTTTTGGGGGGGGGGTGGAATTGGGGATTTAGTCACCCGACCGTTCATTTTTTTTCTTCTGCAAATTTATGATATTCATTTGAATAGGGCTTAAACGCGCAACTCCGGCACAATAAAAACCTATGTCATCACCGTTGCCGTAGGAACCAAGTCACTGCTCTCTGTAGATTCCTAGGGTATTATCAAAATTTACATTCTAGGATTCGCGACGCGCACAGTAAGACAGATATTTATGGCAGAATTAATGTCGGTAAGTATGGAATATTCATGAATTCACGAGGAGTTTACATGAATTAGCGGGGTGCATCCCGTGTGCAGATTTGGAACGTACCGGTACAACATTGCTATAACTTTAATGGATAATTTATGGCAAAAAAATAAAAAATCTTTAGCAAAAGCACATTCCAGTGACCATTTATGAACCTTTGTAATATATAATTGAACATAACTCATTGAAAAGGCAACAATCATCATCAGTAACCACCCCCCCCCCACTCCCTTCAGGTAGACTCTTACAAATTAGATACAGATACAGCTGTAGCAGGACAGTTAAAAAAAAACAATTTTCCCCTTGTGTTTTTTATCTCTTGTATGATATTCCCGGTCAAGTAGTCGATTGATTACTAAAAAGATTCATCGTTGATACAAAGTCAGGCAGTAGCGTTGAGATTAAGACCTCCCGATGTTTTCGATGAAATGCGATGTCGATCTGATTTGAGAAAATGGCACCTTTAAAGAGGACTGATCTGTTGTTGACCCTGTCATATAATAAGAAAGGAAAGAAAATTCCAATATAAATAAATGATTACTGCATGTTTTCGTCGTTGTATCTATGCAACCAAGTCTTGTTCATTATCCTTTCATTTATCAGTGTCATGCAGCTTTTAATTTGTCATATACACTGTTCGCCATAAAGGTGGAATATTTTTTTTCTGGCTCAAGCGACATTATGTTGCTTCGTTATTAATTTCTTGAATGTGTTTGTCACCGCTTTCACTTTCTGGGATCCTGGGTATAACTTGGACGTTCCCTCAACCCTTCCCGGGGATTTTCTTCAAAAAAGTTTGTCACCCCCAGAAGATGGCCATTTTCGTCATTTTTTCTTATTTTGGGGGCCTTTTTTTGTTCATGCGACCCACCAAGGCCCCCTCAGTCCTACCCAAGGAAACACGTCTGAGGTGGAGATTTGTTATTGTTCTTTAAATTAAATCTAGATTTATGGTTACTGGCCCGACTCTTTTGTCTAGGGAGGGGTAAAAATTATTTTTGATTGGGGTTCAATATTCATTTTATTCATTTTACACCATGGAAATTTCTATCTCCCTAAATTGTATTGTAAAATCTCAACCAAACATAAATCAAAATAAAATATCATCAATATGACTATTTACATCCTTGTCATCAAGGCTACACAAAATGTAAGGGAACATGATTGATATTTGAGGTTAAAGGTGGTTTTCATTTCTTTTGTTTTTCAGCATAAAGATGGAATAAAATATTTTGAATTTTCCCCAATCTCGTTTTTTACTTCAACGCCCTCCCCAGACAAGAGACCTTAGTCTGTCCCCAGAAATATAGATTTAACTTAAAGAACAATATAAAACAGTACACCTCAATCGCGTTTCCTGGGGTAGGACTGAGGTGGGCTTGATCGGCCGGGAAAACAAAAAAGGGGCCCCAAAATGAAAAAAAAATGACAAAAATGGGCATCACGGGGGTGTTGACAAACTTTTTTGGAAAATGTCCACGTGAAGGGTTGGAGAATGTCCAAGATATAGCCAGGTCCCAAAAAGTAAAAGCAAGACTAACATATCAAGAAATTAAAGTCAGAGCAAAATCATGTTGCTATAGCGGCAAAAAATATTCCATCTTTATGACGGACAGTGTATATATATATATATTTATTTACATAATCAGATTTTTTTTTTTCAAATCTAGGTATAATCTCATGATATTTGAAAAGAAAGGAGAAATTGGTGAAATTTATGAAGCAAGTAAGCATATAGGCCTATGGAAACAAAAAGAAAAAATAATAATTCGGAGGGCAAGCTAATACAATGAACTGGGGGGGGGGGGGAGTGTGAAAAGAATATAAATGATATGGCATAAAGCCTGAAGTCTATGGTTAAGGCAAGAAGAAAAAATAATATGCAGATGGTAAACCCATAAACTGTTATTTACCACAATCTTCCATAGTTCCATCGTATTTTGAAATTGGTATATCCCATTACCAAAAAGCACTGCCTTTCAGAAAGAGAATATTGAATGAAGAAAAAGGAGACAAAATACAGGTAATGATAGATGGAAGAGAAATTATATGATTTGCAGATCTATTGTACTTTCGATGAGAAAAATATCAAGACAGCAATTTTAAAGAAGCTTTAAAATCCCTTTTGAGTTGTCGACATCGCGAGGTGTTCCATTTTGTAATGTTACGCGGCTGGCAGAAAAAACAGCACAGTTTTCTCACCGTAAGTGGCATTTACGAAAACTATTTGATCTGCACACCACGTGTCCATATCATAATTATTCATACAGGATTATCTAACATGCCATGTCGACTTATTAATTTTCATACGTTGACATGATAGAATAAATTATTTAGTAATATTGACCCAAAAAAAGTATGTCGTCATGGCAACATAAAATACCTTTAAAGGTCAACTTCCCTCAAAATATGTCACGACATTGGAGGGATGTTTATCGACTGGGAAGATCGTATACTACGCCCTGACAACATTGTTTTTTAGTTATCTAAGTTCATTTTACATTTTTAATTCTCTTTTAAGACGAAGTGAGGGGGGGGATTTGCATTAGATGCTCTATTTATAAAAGAAAAAAAAATAATGATACATTTAAAATCATTTTGTAATTAATTCAGTCTCATTCAAATAAGGACAGTTTAAACGACTGATCTCAATATAAACAATCACGTTTACGCCAATGATGCAATCATACCCATGTTCTCATATCTGGAAGAGGGGTTATGAATCTTTTCTCTTCTAACACATGCATTCTTGAGTTCCTACTTAACATAAAAATGTCTACTGACTTAAACTCAGTAAAATGGATATTTAGTAATCCCCTATTTTATTTTAATTTTCATACCAATTTTAATTTTCATACGAATAATCGGTTCGTGTAATATCCTCTTTTGATGCTAATAAACCAATTATATCTACTAAAAATCAACTCCAAAAGTCTTCTCATATCGAATCAAATTTAATTTATATAGAACTAATTTCGTTTGAGGCACAATTAAAATAATGATTAATGTACGAAATCAATGCATGCATACAAAACCCGTTTGACCGTTCACTGACGCTTCTGCGGTGTAGCTTGAAGCCTAGTATTGTGGGTGTGTGTTGCAGTGCGCGGGTGGGAGAGGGTGTGTGGATATGTCTTTCTGTGTAGTTTTCTCGTCCAGTCTCGTCGAGCAACTCCTTCAGTATTAATCATTGATCAGTATACACAGCGGAGAAACGGTCCGGGCAGATATCATCAATCTGTAGCTCAACGTCATTGTGCTCAAGGAATTGCCTGAAAAATAGAGAAAGCCCACGGCAGACATAATCGATTCAGTGTGATACTTATTATATTTGAGTTGACTAATTAATTTACATTGATGAAACAGTTCGGGGGAAATGTGTATAACGGAAGTTTGGGACAAGCTGAGGAGGAGTCCCCGTGGTCAAAGTTGTTGCATGTGTGTGTTAGTAAAGGTGGAGTTGCCCTTTACATTTTGCGTTTGTGAATATTTCACTCTTTAGTGCAATGGAGTAATCTTGTCAGTCAGTAAAAGTTATTTAACTAACCAAGTCTTATGAAAGTATTAGGTTTTCTATTGCACAAGCGGGTAGGCAGGTTTATGAACAAAGCATCCATAACCATTCCAAGCTCACATACATTTCTTAAGAGAAAATAGACAGGTAGAAGAAATTTAGAAAATAAAAGTAATTAGATACAAATACGATATACAATTTTGACAACGGACACCCTTTTAAAGATCTATATATCTCTAAAATGTCCAAATTTTAATGCCGAGAGGCATTGGCATAAATTTCCTAAATCGGGCGAGTAAGTAGAAAACTAAATCGTGATGTTATCGCACTTTTAATAACTACCACTATTCCAAGGCCATCACTCTTATTTCAGTAATTATCTTGTATCAATCTAGAGGATGATATATACGTTTGTTTACTATGTAGTAGCTGGACTTTCATTTTCATTAAAAAATATAAATAACCCATTGCATTGATTTCTATGTTAGGAGATCGCCTTAGCATGGATTTGAATGATCTAAGATTTTCTAACCGGGTTATTCTGCCAACAGAGGGGTATGGCGCCAGTGTGAGGAAATGACATTCAATTATACCACAGACGGGAGTACAAACACTCTGTGCATCCTTTTTGCTCCTTCTCATTTTCAAAACTCGTCTGGCCACAAGACAAAGTGTTCGAAGGATTTGGGCTTATTGAATTTATAGTGGTATTCTGAGCTTACTCTTCCACTACCGCAGGAACAAATAGCACTTGAGAACCTAATTATGTTTGTGATTTATGATTAACCTTGAACTTTACACCTCTATTTTAACCCCCTGGATACTCAACTATTCTATCCCCATAGACTTCATGTACGAACCATCCTGTTTCCGTTGTAATAAGGCGTATAAATAATTATAATCCTTCACGATATTTGCTTTCATGTTGTCTGTGACAAGGAACATATTGTGGACATATGCACGAACACACACATTTGTTACTAAATACATATCCGTAAATTAATGCAAATGTATTGCAAATGAAATGTTTGTATACATTTTTTTCCCGTCAATTTACCAACTTGTTACGTTTAAAACAACAGGCGAGAGGAGTGTTTTATTTTTTTAATTTATTCTGGTTAATATAATATATATACATATTTATAGTATATAAAAGAAGATATTTCTACAAGGATAAATAATTGATGAAGAACATCATTGATCAATGCTTGTATATATATATATACTTGACTTTATCTTGTGGAAATGGTAAGGTTGATTCTGCTTAACAGATCACAATTCCACAGGGTGGTCAATGTCTAGTCGACAATGTAAGAGGCCTTGAATTTATAGTGCAAGAGGGTGCACATGTGATATGGTTTCCACATAGTCATGTCCGCTTCAACACTATGTCGCGTATCAAAAAGATGTCCTAGTAAGTTAAGCCTGGCTTATATGTTGTTTTAATATGGGTAGCAAAAATGTGACACAGTCTGTCAACGTTCTTATGTTCTTACACTTTTCTGGTTCTGGAATTTACTTCAATCATGTAATGGTTAGGAAAATTTTTAGTACAAAATATTTTGATAAATCGAAAAATCCTGTTCCGGATTGTGTAACATTTGCTACCCATAGTTAAACACAGATTAGCTAGCTAATATTAGGACAACTTTGAATATTACCTATGAATTTGCCTCAAAGTAGGTGTATCAGTGACCGCTCAACGTAAGACTCGAACTGTTCATGTCGTTTGCTACCTATTACCAGATTGAGTAGGCTTATTAGGACAACTTTTTGAATTTGACTATGAATTTACTTCTCAAAAATGAAGGGATATTCAGTGTTGACACGCTCGAATGTAGTGGAATGGGAGTCATGCTCTTTCAATAGATGTTTCACACTGTGGAGCTCTGCGCTCTTTTCAGCAGGTTTAGATGCTAGGGATCACATAGAAATAATAGAAACCTGCCCTTGATCTACTTATTTTTATTTTATTTTATTTTTTAAATTATGATCGTAATTTATTAGGAAACCGTATATTAACAACACAACAAACATAAAAAATGTGTTAATATCTTTTGAATCACACCCTCGACTGAAGTCAACATTGCTCGTTGGATATTTGAAAGGTTTTTTCCAAAAGGGACTATCCTTTGGAGATTTCGAGTAAATCACTGATTTTTTATGTATCACTTTACCGTGAACCATATGATTTAATTTTGGTACAACATGCTAGTACAATTGCCTTGACGCATTTTATATAATAATTCAAAATCTAGCGTATAAAATTTATTTTTATGAATTTTGAAAATTTCAATTTCTATGGATTTAGTCCCTTTGGAATGAAAGTCCCGTAAATCGTTTTTTTCCCAATTTTTTGCCTACTTGAAGTTTTTTGGTCAGCTAAATGTGTTTTAAATGTTATTCTGAACGTGTATGTAATAATAAAACTAAA
Source organism: Paracentrotus lividus (assembly GCA_940671915.1). NCBI lineage: Eukaryota > Metazoa > Echinodermata > Echinoidea > Camarodonta > Echinidae > Paracentrotus > Paracentrotus lividus. The sequence continues at coordinate 33,308,290 of CALNVZ010003426.1, forward strand.
AATTATGAATTTTGAAGAATTTTTTTTTCGCCAAAAATTTTATTTTCAGTCAGTTCAAATATTCAATTCCAATAGGGAACTAAGATTCCAGAATATTTATAAAATTCTTAAATATTAATCTAAATTATTCAAATTTTCTTTCAAGATATAGATCAATATCTACAGCCTGTGTGCAAAAATCAGAATATATATCCGAAGGGAACATTGTTAAAGTTAAGATATTTAGAATGGACTGGATTTAGTCCCTTTTGGAATGAAACTGTTTTGGATTTAGTCCCTTTTGGAATGAAACAGAAATTTGAAACATCAAAATATTTGTTTCCAAAAAAATTTTTGGAATGCGATGTTGGGCATTGTAATCCCTTGTACTAGGTGAATATATTTAGCTTAAAAAGTGAACTTTGGTCAAATATGGATTTAGTCCCTTTTGGAAGCAAGCTCTTTATTTTTTGTCAATGGAAACTTATAATTTAAACATTAATTTAAACAAGATGTCACAAAAGTATGGAATAAAAATCATGATTACAGACGACACACTGATACTATTTATCGTTCAAATTTTTCCTTGAAAAAATATAAATAATGTAATTCTCTTCTCTTTCTTAACGTTAATGAGACTTAATACATTGGTTTTGATTTAATAACGAGCTTTGCTTTGCTTTAACTGTACTCTTGGTATGATAAGAATTTCTATTGAAATGTTTGGATATTGCGCGTCTGAATTAGGTACGTACTTGTAGGGAAACATGTTCTATTTTTATTCACAAAGTGCAAAACTCCCCTTCCCTACTGCATGCTTCTCAGTGCTCCTATGTGTCAACTTTCTGTCATCCTTCATTCTTGCTCGTAAGTCAAATTGTTCCGCTAACAAGAGGCGCGAAAAACACACGGTGGTGCCGTTTGTACAGCCTGTAATTTGTAAACACGCAGGGCCTAGGCATGTGTGTTTTCAGAGAGTTTGGGACAATCAATAAATGGTCAGGGGAGATTTTTACGTACCAGCGCACACATAATCTGTAACACGAGAGAATATTTGTTACATTTTTTTTCTCATATGCTACTATTTTGTATTCTAGTATACTATTTTTAGCGCAATGCAAAAAGGAAAAAAATGAAGGGTAAACCAAAACAGTTCGTCATTTTGTTTTTCTTTAAAGTAAACGCAAAACTATGAATTTGGATTGTTCGTTTTCAATATCGCCTTCAATACAAATGTCATTATTTCACATATGATTTCTTCATGTGCAATAGTTTGAATAAAAATTCGCTTACATACGGCAGTCAATAATAATAATTTAGATTTAATCAACATTATACTGATTTAGAGAATTGGCATATAGATGTACAAATATCCATTAAAATCGAACAAAACAGGTACATAATCATATATGACTTGATTTAAAAAGGACAATATTTTCCACACACAAAATAGTTTAGTGTAGCGGTAGCAGTAAGAATTAAAATACCCTCTTTAAAATCTTAACATTGTTTGGAACTTGCAACGCATTGTGAATGGTTTCACATCTTTAGGAGATAATGGAGATCACTATAACTGTATGTTGTCAATTACCTCTTGTAGAATCATTAACGTTTCAAATGTTAAACATTATGTAGAAATGTAAATAAATGTGGAGGTGTTGCGGTCGAGTGGAATATTCGCAGACTATCGATAAAAAGGTACGCGGTCCGAATCCAATTCGTTCCTTTAACGTCTTTTGACAAAACATTTAGCATTTATAGCCTCTATGTTATAAAATGTTGATTTAAAAAAATATATAGAATGCTTTGTCATTGTAATTTCGAAGTGAATATTCCATCGAACAATGGCAGCTCAATTTTACCCTCTCCTCTCCTTTACATTTTTGCGTTCTCTCTGTAAAAAATGCTCCTCTTTACGACACAAAAGCATCACGTCATTGTTTTCCTTACTTTCCACTGAGGTGCGTGTTGTGTTTTCAGCATGCTCTAACTTCCGAGATGCAATTGATTTTTTTTTTCTCGTGAGCTATTCTCTGGACCAGCCAAGTAGCCTTGGATGGATTGGGATCAATGGCTTTCCTCGCCAGGGTTTACTAGTGACGACAGAATGAACGCTAACAACAAGAAGCCAAGTCTTTATTCAAGCCATATGAGGGGTAACAAGTCAGGAGTGGAAGAAGGGAGAGGGTGGCGTCCTTGTAGGTGATAATGGGCATGAGGCTGGGAGGATTGATGGGAAAGTAGGATGAGCTGACACGGATGTATTGTGGATATGCAGTTGTTAATGGCGTTCGGCGGAGGGGGGGGGGTGGTGGTAATCTCTATTGTAACAATGAGAAAAATTGTTACATTCTAAGTCCTTCAGTCTTTTTAAAGACGATATGATTAATACATTTTATATTCTATTCTAGTCACCCCAATGTACTTTGAATCTTAAATCTATATCAGCCCCCATCCAGTCATTAACGCTTCATCCATGTTGTGAAGACCCTGATCAAGTTCAAGTTCAAGTTCAAGTTTATTTCACTCATAAAAACGATACACGGTATAAACATTATACACGTGATCCATACAAATACATAAATACATACATTATACATGAGAACATAAATTAAAAACATATTGATAACTAAATATTACACAAGAAATACTACTAAGGAATGCAATAAATTAATATAGAGTGGATGAGCCAGCAAAAGCCAAAGGCTTATCGAGGCTAGCTCCTAGATTGAATGAAATAATATACTTAAAGTAATATTTAAAAAGAAGAAAGAAACATTGTAATAAGCAAATTAACATGGGGTAATAAAGTCAAATGTTTCCTTTTGACGGTTTGGAGAGTGGGGGAAGCTTTAATTGATGGAGGAATAATGTCTGGGACCATACATATTAATTGATTGACGAGATAATGCATATCTAAAAAGGGGTATACGAATATCTGATTGACGCCTTGTGAAATAGTTATGATAGCTTGAGTTGAGGGTAGGGTGGGTAGTTGATTAAAATACATGTACATGAATGATGCAACCTGCAGCTTAAATATATCATGAATACATAATACATTGTCCTTTTTAAATAGTGCTTTACTGGATCTTCTTGGAGGGGAACTTGTAATAATACGAATGGCTCTTTTCTGTAGTATGAATACTTTGTTGATAAAAATATCACAGCAATTACCCAATACTATGGTACAATGTTGATATATGGAAGTATCAGAGTGTTATACAACTTGACCAAAACATCTATGGGTAAGATATGTCGTAATCTAGATAAAACACCTATTGCACGTGAAATCTTTAAAGACATATACTCAATATGTTTAGACCAATTTCTACTTTCATCAAGTTGGACACCTAGAAATTTAGTAACAGGGGTTTGACAAATGTAGTTGTTTCAAATTGTCCTCTTAAAACGCAAAAGGCAACAAAATGTATAAAGACCCTGTGCACTTTTCAAGATCTGATCAACCTTTTCCGACGTTTTTAATGTTGCTTCCATTACCTTCCATTCTGTTAAGTGTTTTGGTTTATGATTTTTTTTTTTTTTTTTTTTTTTTTTTTTTTTTTTTTTTTTTTTTTTTTTTTTTTTTTTTTTTTTTTTTTTTTTTTTTTTTTTTTTTTTTTTTTGGGGGGGGGGCATTTTTTAAAATGAAATCTCTTTCCAATTTCAATGTTGAGGATATCTTTCAGTGCATCATAGAGTAGATGCTTACGTGTTTTGAATTGTGTTTCTATCTTCATTCTATATTTTTCTGTTTTATTTGTATCACCTATCGCTATCTATATAGGTACTTCTCTTTACCCTTCTCACTTCGATGACAAAAATGAAATTATCAATCTAAGATAATGATTAATTACCATTCCGGCTACCAGTAATGCTTTCAAATAACCCCTGCTCGACGTTTGAATCACGTATATCTTGACATTAACATGTTGCCGTTGTTGGAAGAGGAGTCACAGAAGAAATTATTAAAACGGCGCACAGAGATGGCATTGCATCATAAAAAATATATATTTTCATTTGGGGTGTCCAAAGAGCGGTGTTTTTTTTTTTTTTTTTTTTTTCGTTCCCATGCACGCCATTTGCAACTCTAAACCCTAAACTCCTAAATATCAATTGAATAGGAATTAGACTAAGAAACATTTCACAATAGTGCAATTTCTTCCTCGTACATCAGCCTGTAATGTTCGCACCCAACTGCACTATACTCTTACAACGACAATCTATTTACATCGTAGATCCTCCCACCCCCCCCCCCCCTCCAAATACCGGTAGATCAGCATAATAATTCTCCGAAACACATTTTCGTTGATAGTTTCTAATAATCATTTTCATTGAACTTGTATCATCAATTTTTAATATCATTAGGTTGTGTGTGTGTGTGTGTGTGTGGTGTTGTGTGTGTGTGTGGTGTGCGTGTGTGTATGTGTGGTGTGTGTTGGTGTGTGGTGTTTATTACCATCCTTATTATTACCTATTTTTTTAATTTAATATATTTATTGATTTATTAATCTTTTTTCTCTCTGGGGATGGATTTTGTCTAGTTGATTGACCTACTACAAAAACTCCTGTCTTTCCATTATCCACAACTGGCCTTAGCCGTGCCTAATGGGAATGATTGCGATCGAAATAGCTGAAATGCCAGAAAATTGACAAGGGCTCGGGAGGAATGCGGTAGGTGTTGTTATCTCAAATGGATTTTCCATCTGTGGGTACTTCAGGTGGTATTGGACCCGTCAAAACTGATACAATCCCTATCCACATACAAATTCAATCTCGTTCGACAATATACAGGGTGTTAAAAAAAAAAAAACATGTCACGCGCATGGTATATTATGCCAACCAGCAATGCAATTATCATCAGGAAAAAAATTTACAGAGGTGGAAGGGTCATGTCCCGATTCTCCAGATGTATTTAAAGCTGGGATACCGCTGAACACGATTGTTTGGAAAAAGAATTACAGTTATTATGTTATACCTATCGCAAACCTGTGATTCCTTTGAAAATGAAAGCCTGTTTGGTATATTGAATGGTAAATCAAATGTGATTTTCCATAAGAATTTGAATAAGCAGTGGTGACACTGAAAACTAAATTAAGACATCTACTGGAAAAAACAACATTTCATCGTTTGAATTATGTTATACAGTGCGTCCCAAAAAGAACTATACACTTTTTAAATAGCTACCAAATAGAAAAAGATATGATTATTGGGGAAAAGGTTTATAAATATATAAAGCTCATATCCTCAACTATCATTATGATAGAAAAAATTCCGAAAATAACGCATGCTTCAGTGAGTAATGCTCACTTTTGTAAAGGACACAAAGATTAGCCTGCGCAGGAATTCACTATTCATTTTGCACCTGCTTATGGAACGCCATGATTGAGTCAAAATTAATGATGGAATCAATCGGCCAACAAAGACAAAAATAAACTGAAGTCAAAGCAAAAATCGATGACATGAAAAAAAAACAGTGAAACATTACACTTTTGCATAATATTGAATTGTTTTTTCTGACTTTTGGTTTATCTTTGACTCTGATTTATTCCATCATTAATTTTGACTCCTTCATGGCGTTCCATAACCAGGTGCAAAAAAAATAGTGAATTCCTGCGCAGGCTAATTTTTGTGTCCTTTAGAAAAGTGGGCATTACTCACTGAAGCATGCATTATTTTCGGAATTTTTGGTGACATAATGATAGTTGAGGATATGAGCTTTATATACATATAAACATTTTACCCAAGAATCTTATATTCTTTATTTGGTAGCCATTTCAAAAGTGTATAGTTCTTTTTGGGACGCACTGTATATCTTGGAAGTATGATTTTTTTCCAACGCTCTGTAGATCGCATACATGAAGATAGCAAAGTGACGTTTATGATTTTCGTGATAGATAAGTTTCTTAAATGGACACATTCTTACGCCTTTTGTAAGGTTTCTGTGCATGGATGAGGGATGGATGTGTATGCCATTTTTTAATGTATATATATATATATATATATATATATATATATATATATATATATATATATATATATATACACACACACACACACACACACACAATGCCCTCCAAAAGTTTGGGTACACCTGATGTCAGCTCTGTTTTATTAATTATGCAAATTCATGCAAATTAATGTTTTATTTTTCAGAAATTTATCAACACTTTGTTTTAAAAAATGCTATGAGGCCCAATTTTTTGTTAAAAGTTGCTGAGTATAATATTCAACAAAATTATGATTAAAACGTTGGACTTTCTCATGAATTCCTTTGTATTCTTTTGTTTTATTACTTTCTATTGTTTTCGATTGCTTTTATTTTTATGTATTTCTTAATGTTTTTGGCTCTTATGTTTCCGAAATGTACCTTGATTGATTTCAAGATATCCAAGATGATGCTTACAGCCTTTAAAATGCAATTAAGAATGTTGTAGAGCAATTCAGGTGAAACTTTCCTAATTACACGTAGAAACAATGGTTCCTTTATAACTTTTTATATAAAGACTGAATTATGACTGTTCTGACTGGGGGAGGGGTCTCGGCCAATTTAACCAACTATGAAACATCTATGACTGCTGCGCAACCGCTGCCAACCCCAAATATGCCTTTTGGTGACTTTTTCTTTTAAAGCGTAGTGTGACTATTGTTCTACGAACACTGCCCATTGTGTTGTTAGGTGATAAAACATTGCATTATTGCATGTCAGATCTAAATAGAATGTAAGATAATATTTTGCTTTCGTTT
>CALNVZ010003426.1:33320015-33389445 GCA_940671915.1 Paracentrotus lividus
CTCCTTTTTTTTTCCTTCAAATCTCCTTTCGATGTTTACCTTCCCTGCCTTCTACCGTCATCAAAATGGTTGAAATTGCTTTCTATCTATTTTTCTGCCATATTTCATACGATTCTGCTCTACAATTGGCTTGCTGATGAAAAATCCATTAAATCAATTCCTTTACATTCGATCTCTTTAAATGTTAAACAATAAATGAATCGGATATTACAATACACCATCCTATCCATCGTTAAAATTACGTCCACATCCTTCGGGAAAGAAATTTATTTTGCCTATTCATAGAATTTGTGACTATCCCCTCCCAACCCCTAAACCCACAACATATCCCCCACCCCCCCCTTTTTTTTAGGCTTATTATTAAAACTACCAAGGCTATCACATTGTTTTGATATTTTCCTCTTAATAATATATAATTAATATTTTGTTCTGAATGTTTTCTTTTACTGACTCCATCTCTTCCCCCACCTCCAAAAAAGCACACTGTTATGAACTAGATAGGACTCACCTTCTAGGTATTATAAATACACCGAGACAAATATTTATTATATACTTTCATGTTCTGTCTTTGCTTCTTACTCTGCCTTCCTTCTTTTCTTTTAACTTCTCTCTTCATAGCTAACATTATTCGAAATGTAGTCTTCTTTTGTTTCCTTTTTTCTAATTCTCTCTCGCTCCCCCCCTCTCTCTCTCTCTCTCTCTCTCTTGTTTTCTATACATCTTTTCCACAGACACTAACACGCACGTACACACACACACACACACACATATACACACACACACATGTTCACCCTCGCGCACACAATTTCCCTTCCCAGCTTTGAAAGAATAATACACATGGCGGTTCTTGACCTATATTCCATCCTTCGTTGTTCGCTTTCGTTACACAGTGGGGCCTGGTGCATTCATTTCTCCCGTTCAGCTGCACCGTTGCTCCTGTGACGCACGAACAAATGAGAAAACGAGAAACCAATTACGGCCGGTTGATGGAAAAATTCAAATGAGCATAGATCCAATGCAAGGTTTTCTTCCTCGATTCCTTTTTCATCAATTTATTTGCTGAGATATTGATAGCTTTGTCGGGTAGGAGTTTACGCAGGATCTGACATTTTTCTTCTTCAACAATTGTTAATGACTCCCATTTGAACATCTTGTGTGCGTTGTGATTGAAAAGAAATTTATACGTCACTAATAGCTTTCTATCTTCTCTAGATATTTAAGCCTCAATGCGTAAAACAAGAAATAATTCTTAGATAAATTTTCCCCAGGTCTTAATTTGTAGTCTTATCAAACTACGTAATAGTTGCCTGGAGAATGTGTACTTTTCTTTAAATCTTCAAACAATAATTTTTTTTATATAAAATACTTTCTGTAGCCCTTAACAAGACAATAAAAAACGGACAAGGAAAATTGTTTTTATCAGGCACATTGAATGTGTTTAACATTATCATTTGAGTATATTTCAGAGTCTAAAAGTTTTAATTGGTTTAAGAAATACCCTGCTGATAGTAGATATATTAATTGTATAGTCCCATTTTAAGAGAGGGACTGTCTACTTTAATTTCTTTCTGAAATAAAATTTGTTATTTATATCATCACAACCGGTAAATCTAGACGTTATTAACAGCAAATATATTACTATGAATGTAGAACGTAATAAATCGGGGAAGGGAGAATAAAACGTCAAGGGAAAATAAAGATGGTATGGAATGTTCTCAAGAATATGGCGATTTTTTTTTCCTTATTATTATTAATTTTTAAAACCATAACAGAAGCAGCTGGCCAAATTTACTTCAGTATAAAGTGAAAACGTTGATTTTGATTAAAAACAAGTAGTAAACCTGGTAAATACAAGGAGATTATAATAATTGTACATAAATCATCTATATTAGAACATACAGAGGGGTGACAATTTAATGTCACACCTCTGTATGTTCAAATATTAATGATTTACTGTAAATACGAAGCCAATGAATGGTTTCAATGAACTATTACAAAGGCCTTTATTTCTAGGTGTGCTCTAAAAACAATTAAGAAACACTAAGGAGCTATAAAAATTTAACTGTCATTATTTATCATTATTATTGATTCTATTCTTTTTTGGGGTGGGGTGCAATTGGATTGCATATTTTTAATACGATCCTATTCACCAATTAAATCTGACCTCGAGTTTCATTCTAAACTGCAGTTTTGAATACGGGCCTATAATGTATTAAAAAAATGAAAATATCAATTCTTTCAATCAGCAGGTCCAAAGGGGACAAATTCTATTTCTCGAAGTAGCGTCGTAAATCAGTCTCGTAACACATAAAATATTGCCTATGCTCGTCATTTCATTTTTCGGTAAACTCCGTTCATTATAAGCCGGTGGAGAGGGCCTAATTAGCTCATTAGTTGTCATACTGACGGCATGGGATATTATCACTGTTTTATTTGTGGCACACCAGAATGAGTTGCTTTTGGAAACGAGTAGAAAAAGTAGAAAGACGTCACCAGAAAGAATTAACATGTCCTCTTTGTATAAAAGCTCGTTTACCCAAATAATGTTATTTAGTCATATGTTGCTATTTTCCAATGAAGCTTAATGTGTTGCTATGTCAAATAGGAATAGGTATAGAATGAAGGAAAAATACCCCTCGTCGTTGTTGTTATTGCTGAAACACTCTTTTGTTCCTATACGGGTAAAATCAAATGAATTATGTAAGAAAAAATATTTATAATTATTGAACAATACTTGTGTTAACAAATAAATTGTAGTGAACTTTCGTAATAGACTTTAAAATGAAATCTAAACATGATTTGAAATATGGCACAGATATCTGGTATCGAAGCTTTAAGATTATTAATAGAATTATGTAAAACAATTACTTATGGAAACGACTGAGTCCTTCCTAATGAGCGATTTACAAAGAAAAAAGCGTATATTTTATTTTTAAAATTTGCCAATCTAAAGGGAATCCAGAGTTGTATCAAAAGTGATCAAAATTTTTGGAAGCTATCAAAGTATTTTCATGGTATTTAGGAGGAATATTATAGTAGAGAGGTCCAATGCAAATGATTGCTCTTCAAATGTCCTCATCATGAGTAGTAATATGATTTTAAAAACAGCTAAAATGTTAGGGCCGAATATTTGTATGACAGTGTAGTCCCATACAATCATGCATTTTGAACATCATTTTGTAGATTCCAAAACCTCAAAGCACAAAAAAGGTGAATTGTTATCAATCACTTTGAGAAAGTTTCTTTCATAATTCAATGTCATGACCACAACACTAATTTAGCTTTAAGCCCCCTCCCTTCCACATGACGTCACAGTTTACAGAGAGTGGCCGCTGGGCGCCCCCCCCCCACACACACACACTAACACTTACATCCAACGATCACCAAATTGGCCCACGCACACAAAGTAACCCACACGCTTATGTGTATCAGCAGCTGCTTTATAATATCTGAATAAAAACGACATTTCGCTTTGACACATGGTGTGCAGTAACTTGATAATTCTTGGCATTTCACTGGCCTTGTCTGTCTCATGGGAATCCTGCCCTTCAGGCCCTTAATTAAAGGTCCTTATCTGTTACGGGTCAGTTTATATAGTTTACATGCGTTTCATACCAAATTGCATATGATTTTTTTTTAGACATGCTAGTATTAATGTTAGAATCGAGCGTATTATTATCGTAAAATTTCCTTCGTAACAAAAAAAACCCAAAAAAAACACCTAATTAATTCTAATCATTTCCTGCTATCGGCCCAAAAGTGGGGCTATGGGCCTTCTTGCCTTTGGGCAAAAAAAAAAATAATAAAAAAATAAGAACACTTTAATTATGATACAAGAAAAGATTAAGACTAATGTTGCCTATGAAAATCGACATATTATAAAAAAAGTAATTGATGATCTCATCATAGTTTTATCTTAAGTTGTTTTTTTTAGATAAAAAGGTGAAAAAAGGGCAAGTAACTGAAGGTTCATTTAGTTACATTCAACATGTTCAATGACCTTTGCCCTTAGACATAAGCTTCCCAAAATGTGAATCTTATTGTGATAAATAAAATGCATTATCATCAAAGTTAACTTTTAAATCAACAACCTTGATCTTTGACCTACATTATCAAAACATTGATCAGATATCTTATCTCAAGTAGTTCTTGACATGAGAGTCAAATACCCATACCCGGTTTTCGGTGACCTTTGACCTATATTGATTGTTTCAGATTGCCTTCTTATGGTACAAAATAATAAATTATATTTTGCGAAAGTTCCATTAAGGAAAGTTTGTGCCCCAAAAATGCAGTTTAGTAGTTTCATATCTACCTGTGATTGGGAGAATATTTTTAATACGCATGTATACAGCATATATATATATATATCATGTTCTACTTTTCAAAAACATTCTATGTCAATGGATAGACCTTATAAAAAGGCAAAGCCGGTGCACTGTAGAAATTAATACACACGCGAAAATGCGTAAGGCTATAGGACAGTTGCACGTTCAGCTGTTTGCATCGCTCAGTTCGCGTGTCCTTCGAGCTCTGCAGGGAGTGACGGTAACTTGTGACGTTCGGACTCCCCTTGTCGTGGCTGTGTTCTGTCTACTGAACAAGTCAAATAACTATGTTGTGTGTATGTTTAGCTAGTGAGCGGGCGCATCCATGCATAAATGTCACTGAAGGATGTCATGCAGAGATCGATTTTGATATAAATTGGCTCTATACTTTCAGTGTAGTGTGGCGGCAACAACACGCTATCATGAGCCTATTTTTATTTGATTTTTTTAACGTTAAGACACAAACACCTAAATATAAGATTGCAAACCCATCTAGACATCGCGTCCCTCCTTTGCACTTTTCAGACAATGTGAAATGTAAATGTTGTGCTTTCTGTTTGTTCAGAGAGTCATATTACGCCTCCTTAACACAAATGAACATAAATGATGCAAAAAGAAGCATAAGGTGGGTCAACTAGCATAATGTCCGAATGAGAATGAGACATTTAGCAGAGGGTTGTTTGTAGCAATTTTACGTTGTGTATTTTATTTTTATTTTTTTAAATATATATATTATCCTTCGTCTGCTTAACTTTACCAAAACTTATAAATGATAAATAAGAAAACAACAGAAGATTCCTTTTATTTTTAAAAGGCTATATATATAATAAGTTGGGCCTCACATCAATAAAATAAGCCAATTTCCGATATGTTAAACTTGAAGCTTATAAGTCTACTGGTAATGCTGACATTGCGTGGAAAGCAAGTAAAGAGTTATGGCATAACTTTTATATCAGTTTTTCAAGTTACATGTAGATATCACACTAAACTCATAAGGAAAATACACTACCATCCTAGTCGGATGAAATTCTTATCCTACAGGTCTATATAAAACGACGAAGAACAGATGTACATTTTTATTTTGTGTGTGTGTGTGTGGGTAAACTTTAATCATGAATATCATCAGTGTAAATATTTATACTAGTTGTATTATTTCTTTTTAAGAGTATTAAAAAACCCCAAATAAATCCAAAGGTTTCAAAGATTTTACAAAGACAACCTCTAATCCAACATAATACATGTAGTAACACACTTTAATGCAACATTTTGCAGCTTTGCTAAAGGCCATACTAAAAATATTGAGGCAGGCCTTTTTTAATCTAGCCATGTCTGGAAAACTAGTTTACCTTTCTAAATCTGAGGGTAATCGTTACACCAGGTCTCGTTATTAAACTTGAGTAGCAGCCTAAATTGACAGTAACCGAACACATTCCGATACCGAAGATTAAAGGCATGCAAAAAGCGTCACCTTTAAAGGGGAATTAAGGCATGGACCGTCCATTTTTAAGGTGGCTATAGAAATGACGAATCATGTAGCTTTATCTGTTATGTGACATGTTTTGTAAATACGTTTCTCTCACTTTGAACAAACTCCTAATCATACTTCTTTAATCACAGGATGTACATGCTCAATATTTTAACGTAGGTAAATTTTGTTTAAATTAAAGTTAATTTGAAAGGTGGGTGGATTTGGTATTACCAACACCTACTGTCTTTAGTTATTGGTATCATGCGTATATATAATATTGTTCTCTGTTTACTGCCAATTGGTTACAATTAATTCATTAATTAAGTGTATTCAAATTGCATTCGTTCTGAAAAATAAAATCAACCAATAAAACCAATCATTGATCACGTGAGAGTGATTTGGTTGTAGAAGATGCAGCATGTTGTTATTGTTGTTTATATCTGCGCTTAGATGCAAATAGAACAAAAACACGCATTTACATGTCGGTAAAAATGGGGGATAGTGACATGCGCATCCTGTCATTAACATGACAGCTTTTTATACAACATCTGCTCACAATCATTTAAATTATGCCATGTTGGACATGTTGCAGCAAGACAAGTCGGAGAAGGTAATGTTTGAAAACCTGTCACGATATTGTGAACAGAGTTCTTAACATAAGTTTCATGATTGGATATTGTGAGGTAAACCTTTTATGATTGCCATCGCACAAACTGTATAATCACCTGACTGTTTTTAGAAGCGTATTGCTGATAAATTATAATTATAATTTTTTTATTATATTCTTAATTGTTTACTTTTCGATAAATGTCTGTTAACATGTTGATTTATAAATACATCGTTCATTTACAAAAGGCTTTAAAAAAATATGAAAAGCTCATTTCCAAAAGGTACTACATCCATTTTCCATCAAAATTCATTTTTATTCATTAATCTACCAATGTTTAGCACATCTACACACTGTTACAAATAGAAAGTTGAATTTCCAATGGGAAAGGTGAAAAAATTACTTTTAAAAATCATATCCTTTCCAAAAGATACTACATCCATTTCAGTTCCTTTCCAAAAGGTACTACATCTATTTTCATGTAGTCCCATGTATGTGTTTTTACTGCATGTAAATAATGCTTAGTGTGTTGGGTTTGCCAGTGCAGTTAAAAACTTATGTACTCAATGCAAAGTAGGATGTTTTTGAAATATGGCATCTATTTCAAGCGATATGAAATAGTACAAAATGTTCCTTTTTTAATAAAAAATTGCTGAGATTTCATGGTTATTTACATACTCTGAGACATATCTTTTCCAAAAGGTACTACATCCATCAGAACAAAAAAAAATGCAAATTCATTTGCCAAACAAATTGTAGACCTAGATTTTCCTAAGACAACAACAAAAACTAATATAGATATTAATCAGCAAAATAAATGTCTGATGTAACATATGTAAGCCGTTAAGTTTATTTCATGGTCTATGGAGAAATGTCGGCAGCAGTGTGCTAAAATAATATTTTGTTGGGTTTTTTTTATTATTACTATTTTATTTATTTATTTTTTTTTTTGCATTTTACCACCTACGTCATAAAAACAAATTAGAGAAAGTATGTTTTATATTTGGATGTGAGTGCGTGTATGTGCTTATGTGTGTGTATGTGTATGTGTATGTGTGTGTGTGTGTAAGGGTGTGTTTTGTGAGGGCGTATGTGTGTGTGTTTTATAATGTGATTTGCGTGTGTGTGTGTGTGTATGTGTGTTGTGTGTGTGTGTGTGTGTGTGTGTGAGAGAGACTTTGTTTTTGATATTCTTATGATATATATGAATATAATTATAAAAATCAGAATTTTTAAAATGTGATGCCAAAAGAAAAAATGCAAACGATTGACACAGATGGACGAATTATCCACTTAAAACCGTGTTATAGTATATGCATTGCGCTGCAACTATAAAGCTAATTATGTGTACAAAGAGTGGTCAGCATTTAATAGCAATACTTTAATGAGTAACAAGCATATCGTTAGTGGACACTAATTGGTCAGCTTGAGGGCAATTGATTGGCATCCAATAGGCCAACATGCTAATTTACCCAATTTACCACGCTGGTGAAAACACACATTTTGTCACCCCTTTCAAAATAATGAATGGTGTTAGACCATTATAAATTTTTCCTTCATTTTGAACCTTTTGTCACTGTATTTTGTCTTGGTTTTTATTATTATCATTATTGTTATTATTTTAGAATATTGTTTCCCGATTTTATGCAAGGCAGAAAAGAAAATAAGTGTTTTACTGTGAAAGGTGCCTATCTTCTTCTTTCTTTCTTTTTTCTTTTTTGCAGTGAACACCCTTTCGTTTGAAGACGTATTTTCTTGATTGCTTTAAAAAAAAAATTATAACGTGATATGTGTTAAATTTAAGTTCATAATAGTAGAACAGAAAACTTCAATAATTGTTTACTATTCGTTTTTAAAATTATATTATTAAACTTTAATTTGATATCAGAATATTTATGTACTTTAATAATGTGTTATCATTTGGAGAAACAATATATGTGATAATTCATATTTAAAAATGAACAATATTTTGCTCTGTTTTATTCAATTCTAAGAAGAAAAAAAAAACGTGAAAAGATTAGCTTGGATGTGATATGTCATACCAACCAACAAGCATCAGAGACGAGTTAGCACTAAAAGCCCTCCATTTTCCATTTTTCTATACGTCAATAGTATGAGTGACAGTCTTAATGAGGGATTGGCAGTTCATAAGGAAGGCTCGGGCAATTAAAGCACAGTCACACCGACAAGATGGACACCACACCGTAGCTTGACCACACAAAGTAGAATCACCCAGGATGACCAAGTTAAAGGTCAGTTCGGATTTGTTCCGGGGTGTGACTGGGGCACTCAACTGGTCAGCTTGACCGAGTAGAATCAATAGTCACGTGGTTATGGACAACGGTCAAACACCTGCGACGCAATGGCCTTTACACGTCCAGTTGACCCATGTCGCCCAGTTGAATGGTCAATTATATCATTTAGCCATTTACCCCGCTTGGCTTCGGTGTGAAACAAGGGCATATATTTTAAAACTTACACTTCATTTAAATATTGAGTCGCTTTGGCAATGCGTTGACAGTACTTTTGGTGAGGCGATTGAATATTTACTACCAACAGGGTTCCCCAAATGTGTCGATGAAGTAGACCCAGTTATTCTACATATCGATATTAAAATTGATCATAAATGTTGTGTCTCCAATCTTTCATAAAGCTTTCCTGAAACATGTTCTTTATACATATCGTGCTATTCAAAATACATCCAAAAATGTAAAATCGTATGATTTTCAATTAGGTTTGGCCAATAGAAAATGATTATTATCAGCAAATTAGAACAAACATCACTTGGTAAATGGAATAATTAGATATGGCAAGAAAGGAAAATAACAAAATTTTGACAAATTTAACAATGATAAATAAGTCCTTGGTATTAGTAATTAATTTAGCATGACATCACCGTGAAAAAAGTCAATGTTTAAGATTTTTTGTCAACAAAAATACAACACGAATACAAAGCCTATGTTTGGATAACTTAAACATGTTAAATACATCAGTTTTTGTTGTTGTGCTTTCCAAAGAAAACAAATACAATGGATATGATATACACAACAACTGTTGTTTTTCTTTAAATTTTCCAACCTCAATGGGGATAAAATAATTGAAACCCGTTCAACCATTCCAAATAGGGCCTAGTAATTATGCTATATAGGCCAAGTGTCAAAAGGTAGTAACAAAGTGCAATGTCATTAATAAATAAGGTGTAAATTAAACTATGCCATGGAGTAATTACGAAAATGATGAACGGCCTGGTGTTAAAAAATATATAACTAAATGACATTTTGATGGTGTATCGTTAAATGACAATTTGACAAAGAAGGGATACAAAATGAGTTTGTGTTCTTACCTTGTGATATTCGTCTGCCTAGCACCCCTCTGCTTGAAGTATAACACTCCGGTGTGTGCATCGGGTAATTCTCCTTTGGATTATTCCATTTTTACTTTGAGGTACGGCTATATCTTGTCATCCAGATGATACGTGGATGACGTCGACTGATGTATTACGTTCTTCGATTCACTCTCGCTCAAAAATAAGTTCGTCTACCCCTGACAGACATGCATCGGATTTGTCGAGATAATACGATTTGACCGAAGAAGAATAGATAACATCGGACTGGCGACGTCGTGTTTTTAGGATATGTGGTTCGAGCTTAAAGGGGGAGGGACGGTATGACCCAAGTAGCAATGAAGCTTCAAAGACAATAACTCCGAAAGAACCTACTGTTAAAGACTTTCCAATCAACTTTTTCAGGAACAGAAGAAAGATGTTTATCTTTGCTAGCAACATATCAATGTATTGATGCCAATTTAGTTACTTTCGATTTCATAAACTCAAATTGGGTCATCTTCAAAAACGATCACGAGGATTGTAAATTATCCTGGTGTGTATCATTCTTAAAACATTAAATAAACATGAAAGCCATCACGGTAGGATGAATCTTGATAGACCTACGTGGGTAATAGTAGTGTTCCTTTTTTCTTAACAATCAGACGAGGGATAGTGAACAGATGACTATCCTGAATCACTTCGACATCGCGTTCGACATGCAAATGTCCTTCGTACAACATTGAGAATCGGGGTCGATGGTGTCCTCGGGCCGACCGATGCAACGTAGAGCGTAACACCAAGATCATCATCATCATCGTCACACATCAATGCGCGATAGCCAGCGTGTCTCTTACACCCGTAATAAATGCGCTTTCTCGTTTTTCACCGAGACTTTTACTTGGCGTTTAAGGGTTGTAAATTCCGTAACGGGACGCTTGTCTGGTCTTTTTATAGAGGCTATTATCAAGCCTTCTAGACATTTTGTGAACATCGGATGCTCACTGACCTCAATTCAGTTAAGAGATGACAGACTGTCAATTGAAATCACGAGATCAGCCAGACAGATATCCTTGGCTCATGTATTACCCAATCCTCACGAATTGAGAGTCACCAATACTGATGCCAAATTAAGGGTCACTTTAAAATGCTGAATAATATTATAACTGAAATTCAGCGACGGAGGATTTGAGGTATTGCAAGTTGTCTTTGAAAGAGTAATGGATAAATAATCCTCAAGAATGGGACTATGTACAAATATATAGCCTTAGTAATTTATAAATCACCTGAAATTGGGCTAGGTGTAAAGGCTGTTCAGATGGTGTCTTTAGGTATTTATATTTTAATCACTGATACTGACCAAGAGAAAGAATATAGGCATAAAAATCCAAATTGTAAAATTTTCTACCTTCCATTAAAATTTAACCTCAGAAAACCCCAGGAAAAGACATTGGTTGTAAGGGGTGTAACGGACATTTAAACTGTGCACGAAACTAAAATCATTGCAAATCATAAAGGAGAGGGCAAAATGAACGCAGCATATGATATCACTAGAGTCAAAATGAAATATATGAAAATTATAATATAAAACATATTAAACTATTTAGGATTCGAAGATTCGAAGTTAAAGATGATAATTTGAGATCATTGGTTGCCCATTTTAGTATTAAAAGGCTTCTTAAACTACAGAGCAGAGAATTGCATCTTACTTAAATGATTTGCTCATACGTTTAACTAATCGGGCTTTTCCCCACTAAAAGCTCAGTTCATTCCTTCCCGCTTTCTCTACCCATCTTGTTAGCAATAACAACGTCATCACTATGTCATATCAAGGCAGTAACTATCCCTCCCGATGGATATCTCCATTTGTATTGCATGCACTATTTTCCCTAATGAAGCCTCCGCTCTCTGAAATCCTTCCATTTGTGAAATTAGTCATTCCCGAAGACTGGTGCACGCCTCGGAGCCGAGGGAACATGGGATGGGAATAGATATAGATTGTTGAGAGAGCCGTTTCCCTCGCAAAGACATCGCATGCAATTACCACCGCGTCTTTTCATGACGATGTTCGTTGTCGAG
This sequence comes from Paracentrotus lividus, assembly GCA_940671915.1. Lineage (NCBI taxonomy): Eukaryota > Metazoa > Echinodermata > Echinoidea > Camarodonta > Echinidae > Paracentrotus > Paracentrotus lividus. The sequence continues at coordinate 33,331,820 of CALNVZ010003426.1, forward strand.
CTACAGCCTCGAGGGAAAGGGGGGGTGATGGGTGGAGTTCGGGGGCACTAAAAGGCAGTTAGGCAACCACATTCGTATAGTAACAACCTTGAATTATTTATGGCTAGGAAATTGGGTTGTGCTTCTGTAAGGACGATGATGTTGAGAGAACCGACGTATTATAAGTGTTAATGGAAATTCATAGAAGTGATGGCTAATCGTTTAGATGTGGACATGAGGTTGCGATAAACGAGATTTTAATTCGTTGTCGCATACCTGCAGTGCTCATAAAATTATTGCCAATTTCTGTGGCCGTATTTTGTATTTTAACATATTCTGCAAAAGACGAGTTTTGATTATCAACACAATTGTGAAGCGAAGACATAATGACAATTGAATAGTGGACGTACAAAATAATATTTTGTTATGATGCATTTAACAAAGGTATCAATATCAGCACTCTAAAATAAAAATAAAATAATTTGAATTTCAAATCTTGAAATTAAAACAGAAAATTGAATTTCCAAAATGTATTGTTTTTGCCTTGTTTAGGTAATAACCCTCTAACAACAATAACAATATTTTCATTGTCTTAGAACGAGCAATTGGATACATTTCGATGTGTTTAACCCTTGTGGTACTATTGTCTTTCTTTGAGCAAACTATAGACACAAATCCCATTTGACATTGTATTGTATGGGATAGACAATGGGTTAAAGTTGTGCAACCGGCTGCTTTAGGTTTCCTTTGACTTTGGGGCGACCAAGGGCGGTAATTGAAAGGCGAAATTGGATCCTTTGTTTTTTGGCTCATAAATCATGGTTAATACTTTATATGTCAAATGGGGCTTAAGAGGCAGAAGCGCGGAATCGCCCAGGGATTTCTCGCCTGTTTGCTTCAAATCCTCCAGATCGGACAACCCTTTCTCCTGCATAATTCCACATAGAAGAAAGCATCTTTGATGTTTCCCCATAAGCCATCACATAAACAACGCTTCGTACGTGCGTACAGTAAGTGTTGTTTATCATGTTTATTTTCACCAAACAAGGCTAAATATGGCAAACTATATTTAAATTCTTGGTGAAAAAACATGTTGTGCTTTTATACGTAGCCCACATATGGAGGAATTTTTTGTCTAAATATATAACGGTCGCGGTTAGAAATATTTTTCAGTTAATGGCAGGACGACACCACAACCACAAAATACGCACGGTGATGACGTAGTACCGCAGGTAAGAAAATAGATATATAGAATTGTAGTAAATTAACGGCTTTGTATTAAATGCAATAATAGACTGACTGTTTTTAATCTGATTATCATGCTCTGTTTGCAAAGTAGAAGAGAATGAACGGAAAATATGTCACATAATTTCCTTTGTGCCCGACAACGACCAAATTATTTCAGAGTCCTGACATGATTACAGAAACAAAATACAGGGAAATTGAGCCGAAATTATTAAAGAGCTTTAAAGTATGCACACTGCACTTACATGAGATCGCAAAAGCAATTTTTTAATCGCCAAAGGGTTTGCAAAATAATAGAAAGAAAGACATTTTGTCTGCTACGATGGTTAGGTTAAAACATGGTACGATCTTACCTTTTTGAGAATCACTCTGATTTCTTTAATTTTGGGGGCCAATGTTGATCCTAATAAGAAACTAAGTGATTTCCTTGTGTATTTTTTATCTTTTAAAAAATCGGTTAACCTCAATTTTAAAGAGCGTGTTGTACCGAATACTTATGGGTTTGGCTTGTTCTAAAAAAAAAAAAAAAAAAAAAATGAATCACAATACAGGCATGGCAGCCACAGAGCTGGATTACAGATTAAGAATGGAGGTTTTGACGATCTCAGAGTCGGTTGTGGACTAAAACAAAACCTAGAGAAGGCTACGTCCTCTGTGATTAATACTTTGTATTATAATAGGGGATGTAATAGTAATGTAAATATGGGACGCTGCATGGAGATTATAAAAGCAAGAGCGTACGAGGTTTACACACTGTTCGCGGAAAGTAGACCGGGGTTAAGCCAGAGGCCAAAGTCAAGAAGGATGATATTACTGGGCCAGAGATATTAAATGAAGACGCGCGAATGACGACATCAAGTTAAACTTTAATGAAGGAAGTCCAGAGTTGGGTTTACACTACATATATACTATCTTTAATCCAAAGCACGTAGTCAGTTTCCAGAGTGGGTGTCAGAACAAAACTAATTGAAGATGCTATGCTATTAAACATGGATGTAAAATTTGATACTTTTCTTTAAAAAAGTCCACGATGCGTGGGACATGGTGGAGTACGCTTGCAAACGTTATGTCGGCTGTTAGCGATGCACTTCTCTGTCGGCCCTGTTCAATGGGGAAGAGTATGGCTATTTTGTTTGTCTGCTTATCATTCTTGACGTTAGAGCGGTTCCAATGCAAAATAATTTCTCATAGACTAACTGATGCAACAACAAAAGTATAACACGGGGTCTGCTTGCGGAAGATACATCGGTGATTCTGCATTTACAGAGTAGTTGAGTGATGCTCCATTTTAGGATTTGCGTGTACTTTGTGAATCCAGGAGGGCACTTTTCCATTTAGCAATGAACCTGCAGCTTAATCGTCGGGACGGTCTGCCGTGTATCCATCATGCAAAGATTTAAAGAGCAAAAAAGCTCACCCGTGCTGTAACTGCAGATATGAAGTCGCTTACATACGCGGGGCTATATTTTACTCCAACATGGAGAGAGTACGACCTTTACATTAAAATCTAACGTTTGGAATGTGGCTTCTTTACAAAGTTTCCCGATGAAATCCAAACACTTTTTTACACTTTAATATATAAGCATGTAAATAGTAATAGTCAAAGACTAAGACCAAATATAACTTCACTTTGCAAATGGATTAGGTGATAACAAAACAATCAAGCCGAAATACATTGGTTTTCGTTAGAAGGAACTTTAGTTTAATGCATGTGTAAACAACAAATCACTTACAATCATGGTCTGAAATTTTATTGATCATAGTGTGATCTTAGGGCTCAAGAAATAGGTACAACTTAAATTACATCAAGATTGTGAATACAAAATTTATACTTTTAAGGATCTGTTAACCCCTACCACGCATTATCATCCGTACATGTCGTTTGCAGGCATGCATGATACTCAATACTATTTATAGGCCTTTAGACAAGAGGCCAATTCTATGTGCACGGTTCACAAAGCTACATCGTATGTATTTCACATGCCTATCCTTATTGAAATGCTAGTTAGGAAGCACTTACAGCTTTCTTTTGTTCCTGGCGACCCAATACTACACAGGCTGTGGTATGACATTTTACCGAGAGGTTATTAGATGTTTATCAGAGGCCGAGCGCAGAGACCTTCCATAATAAATTCTATCTACAGCCATGCACACACAATGTTTTGCATTGTATGTCACAGTGAACCAGTTGATGTTTTACATATTTCTTTTAGGCCTAGGAAGTCATTTGGAAAACGTTGATCGTTTCGTTCAATATTTGTATGTTCATATCTACGGTAGATTTGCGTGTTAAAACTGTCCATTTTGGACCCTTTTTAGAGTTCTATCTTGAAACACATTATTTCAATGTTTTTGCATGGATACATTAGTTCTATGTTTACTGAGTGTGGATTATCGTCGAATATACTTATCCGCTGCCCTTTAGTGTACAGTAAACCATTAGCTATTTAATATCAACCATCTTTTCAAAAGGAAAATATTTCATTTACGGTAGATCTGTTGTAAACGATGTGGGTAACAATTTACCATTCTTAATTTGTCTTGTCCAAAGTAGTGTCCCTGGACAGTGTTTTATCAACAAGAGAACATTCAGCAGTGGGACAGTAGGCCTATTCAACATTACACACGTTTCATTTGACCTTACCACAACCTACATACATGGGTTATTACGAATTGGTATGAATTGAATCTTACACACACTGTTTACTACTCATGAAGCTGACATGTATCAGCGCAACAAGCATAAAATACTACGGGTATGCTTGCCAAGTATGAACATACATCAACAATGGCTACGTATAGAAATGTCCAATTCCGACATACATAAACAAATGGCCTGTCAACATTCGAGCGTACACACATGAATTGCTAGTACAAAGTCTGATCAAATCGAAGCAAACAATACACCAATTACTATATTTGGGTCTAACAGGTTTCAGGACGTTACCTACAAAACAAAATGGCCCCTCTTTGGCTGCCGATGACGCCCGTAGACCACCAATCCTTCATGTTACCCGACTGTACGCGCTTCAGTAGTTTGCATGCACCAAATAGCCTGATGATCTAAAGGCGTCTAGAACTTAGCCTTTAATCCAGGCTATCCTACCTTTTACTTTTATTCCTCTCTTTTTGTTCAATTCAACGGTTTTCGAGGGGCTGAATCCGAAACTGGGCCCCTCATTCTTCCCGTGTAGGGATGCCATAAAAAATTTATACCAGCAACCGTTTCTTGGCGCCGAAATTACATGCCTTTTTGTTTTAATGCCATGTGAAAAAAAAAATATCGATGAACGTGTTTTCATCATATTAAATTGTGAATGTCATGTTCAGGATCAAGACATTTGTTAAGATTGACTTTAAAGATGGAACCAAATCTACTCCAACACTACTTGATGAATCTGTGTTAGTTGAAAATATAACACCGCATCCATACGTGTTAGTCGGTGCTGCAAGTCAGCTATATAATGTCAAACAAAAAATAATAGGTAAGATATGTTAACTTTTAATCCACATATAACATGATAAGGCATATATGAAATCAAAAAGTGTTAATATGTGTTGCCAAATCGAAAACAAATAAATCGGTAGGTATAGATACATACGGCATAAATGTGCACGTCTTGCGAGTGTGCGCAATGAAGTGTATAGTCGGGCAAGCATGAGGACAGGCGATAAATAACAACATACAATAGGGCAAGTTAATTTAAGCATGACCTTTTAACCCGAAAAAACAACGTGCGACAACTAAAGCAGCTTTCAAAATAAACTACATCTATACCAGCGTTGCCAGGTTGAAAAAGTCAGATTATCGTACCAGAGCCTCAAAAATTATCGATTTTTAGCAAAAATTATCGTACATGCCAGATTCCAAAGCAATTCACCACTATCATGTCTATTTGGGTGATGACATCGACCTTCAAGTCCGACAACTGCCAAAAGAACCCCAGAACTTTGAATTGAAATACACGTTTTAACATTGTTGCGGATCGGGGGACTCTTCTATTATTTTATGGATGGGGGTCTGGTCTTTTAGGCATGTTGTGGTTTATAGGCCAGTTTTCACTGATTTTGCCTACAGATTAGTGTTATCTGGTGAAATATGTCAAATTATCGTACATTTGCCATTTTTTGCAATTATTGATCGTTCATCGTACAGAGGGTCAAATTATCGTACAAATACGATAATTATCGTACGGCTGGCAACGCTGATCTATACTAAAAGCATCGGTTCATAAAAACTCAAAGATATACAAGAACAATGCAACACAGAACAACAAAACATATTTGTATAGTTATGCATATATTATATTTGCCACTGTCTGATATTTGAAATTAGAAATGTATTTAACAGCAAAATTAGATATATGCATATATAAATAGATATGTCAAACTTTTAAGAAAAAAAAATATATTGGGTTTATAACAAGGAGGGTAAAAAACACACCATGCCTCAAATAATTGATATTCGTTACATATTTTCCGCTTCCGAAATTCGTTGCATGTATTGCACTTTGTTCTAAACATTTGATTGTAAATATAATAATTTAAAATAAATAGAAATAAGACTACCAAAAAAAAAAGAGAAAAAAAAAATATGACCCGAATTTGGAAATAAAACGAGTTTATGATTATCAATTTAAAAAGACGAATATCAATTTGGGTTTTTATATTCATGACATTAGAGTCATTTAAAGAAGCTTGTAAAAGCAATTAAAGTATATGCTTTAGAACTGCTTCGTGCATTTACATACAACGAAGGGATGGCAAGGAAACGGATAATGCACATCGTTATTATTCAGAAGTAACAAAATGAAATCAAGAAATAAAAATCATATTCAAATTTGAATACTTTATAGATTTATAAATATTTTAGACTCCAAAGTATAATGTAACATATACTACTAGGTTATTACTTAACGAGTTTATAATACAGCTTAATTAACGAAACAGAAATAATCAGACAAAATTATACAGGTAAGGAATAATACGATTGCATAAACTTGACTTAAAAACCGAAAGACTTAATTAGGTTTAAATGTGTAAATTATAAATCATATTTGCTTTAAGCATGACAACTTAAATGATAATATGATGGTGGGTTGTGCATCATGGTTTTATTGTTGTTTTTGTTGTTGTTGTTGTTTTTCATTTTTTCGTAATCAAAAATACTAAATAACATAACAAATTGGAAGGGGTAGTGGTTATTTACCTTACAAAGTTAAAACAGGACACATACATAGCAAATGCAATCGGCATATAAACAAGGAAGGTGTCTCTGACTATGTATCACTAAAGTCTGCCATTGAAGACGTTCAAGGTCATGAATATCACAACAACCAAATATGAATTTAACTTGGTTTTCAAGGTTAACTGGCGTTTTCAAGTATATGTATCTGCCTAATTTATAAAACATTTTAAGGTTCTGTAACCAAACAATATTCTTAGAATGCGTTATGTGTGTGTACAAGCTGTGTTAGTACGATCCAGTTAGGAAATCGAAGTAGTTAGTATATTTGCATGAAATTTTGTTTACAAAAAAAAAAAAAAAAAATCTCTAGCCAAGAGGTTAGGGTAGGTTCAGGTGCTATTTTCTATGTTGTGAGTTTGTGCTCTTCTTCTAATACAAAAATACATCACATGGACATTTCCTACTGAACCGTATGCCAAAAAGAAATTTAACTTTCACTACGCTCGGTGTCAACACAAAATTGACAAATGAAACAAAACATACAACACTGCACAGAGAGGGGGCCATTTTGAATAGGTAACCATAAAGAACCTAATGTACAAAAACCTGTATTCGCGTATACCCATACAAAAATCATCACACGTTAAATTATTCTTACAACATCCAGTGACATTTTCGTATTAGTACATAGAGGGAAGGGTTAATCATACCCGACATTGCATAGATTAGATACAAGCAATACTTATTTTAGAGAGATTTAATGACAAATATGACAGCGTGCTGCCTTATGACAACGGTATTGACACTCAAAACACCTTTAAGTCTTTGGGTCCTGTTGATATAGACATTGCAATAGAGCGTGATACAGGACTGACGGATGGGTCAGCCTAAGAGTTAAAGTACCATTAACATTCTTTCACCCTCCAAAGAGCTGCTAATGTATTCACCAAATGGGCTTAGTGGCTTGGTTGAATGGTGATTGATACTCCAGGAGAATGATGATTTCAGCTCTCAAAACAATATCCGAAAGCTGTGTACTTGCTTCTGTCATTTAAAAGTTCCAACCATGTCAAATATTTTCACATTAACCGTGAGTTCGAGTCTAAAATTTGTTGGTTAATTTGTTTGGATCATAATATGCCATAGTTGATAGATTAGCAAAATGATTTTCTAATTGCCAAATCTGCAGCAAGTTATATCTTGTTTAAATTTTACATCTACCTCACTTAGTCGAAAAAGGATTATTGTGACGCATCATCAGGTCTATTTTAGGGATCACCATTCTATGTGTTGCAGCCCAAGACTCAACATATTATTTGCAATCATTAAGAACAAGAAATGTGTGTATGCACCAGTCGACTTTGTGGTTGTGAACTTACTTTGCAGGGCAGATGGCGCAGATGGTAATTAAAGATGACTTGGCATGTAGCGCACTGGTTAGCATGGTAAAGCATCGCTGGGTTGGCGGGAAAGGGGGCCCAGACATTTATATTAGTCTAAAAACACAAACCAGTGTTATTTATAACTTGTAAAGCAAGGTCTGAATTCAAAGAATATAGTGTTCACTACATGGACGATGTAATGCAGCTGATCAAGTCTCCTCTGACACAACAAAAGACTGAACGAGTTACTTAGGTTTGAGGCTTCGACGTTGACTAAGGTAAGAAAATCTACAGATTACGTCCACAGGAGCTGTGTATGAGAAGGGGTAGTGCAAATACCTTCGGTTTTATAGCACCCACACTGTGGTCCCCACGTTACCGTCTTTTCATAGCTAAAAGGGCATTAACTCGAGTAAATCATCACAGTCTTTGCTTGATTGAAGCCCTTCTTGCACCTAACAGAGAACATGGTGTCGCCACATAAAACTGACTAACGGCTGAGAGCAGGGCCATATTTTCCTAAAAACACATTATTTACAATCCACTCTGAAGTAGCTAGGAAACGGGTGGAACTTGTCGAGCCAGGTCGCTCTTAAGTTTGTGAATTATATAGATTTAAGCTTGGATTTATTTAAAACATTCTGTATGCCATATTTACAATTTTCTTGATATAGCTCTAAGCTGCGTCAACCAATTCACAGTTACTCTGCAACAAAACCTTATGCAGTAGCTAATCTTCGAAAGCATAGAGTGGGACTTAGTGGACAATTCGTTAAAGATTTTAGTACTAACAATTTCGGCTGGGCAATGATGTTTATTTGTGAATTATCATTTCACAATTACAAACCACCCTACTTTGTCATCGAAAACATTCATGCTCATCAAAATGCAAATATCTATCAATGTATGGTTTGTAATAAGCATCATAAAGGAAAAATTACCAGCAGATTTTTTTTTCAACACGTGATTAAAGTGCAAATTAAAACAGGCTTTAATATCAAAAAAAAAAATCAACGTTCAATGTCAATTCAATTTCCTTTTTTTTTTCCTTTAAACAAATTTGTTATTAACATTCTCCATTAACTCAATTGACATGAAACCATTTTTTGAGAATTCCCCGCTCTCTCTAAAAAAAACCCCCAAAACCAATAGACTTTTTGGTCTATTGTTGAATTTCATCTAATCAATTTTTGATGTCACATTCCCCTTTTCCATAACTAGGTTAAGCCTACAATCACACCACACCTTAATCGATCTCCTCGATTTTTATTACCTCATTTCTGGCACACCTACACCCTTATCTTGGTCTTTATTACCCTTCTCTCCTACATCAAACATTTTACCCCCGTCTTCCACACCCTCCCTTTCCGTATAATCCCTGGTGACATACGTCGTCGTTGCGCGGGATTGTCTAATGAACTAAATTAAGTAGCTGCTCTGTCACTTAATGTCCAACTGCTACTATCAAATTGAAAAGCTAATCAATTTGCTTCCCTCAAGGACGCATTCATGCAACTGAATTCTTTATCTTAACGACGATTAGCAAAACTTTTCTGTTAGTTTGTGGGGAAATTGAATTAGGGTAATTGCCTTAACCTTTGATAATGACCTTTATAAATATACCAATATAAAACAGATGACAGCTGAAGATTACCAAAAATGAATGTGGTATGAACGAGTTTCACTTGTATAAATCATACATTTTTAAATTTTAAATACTGTAGCAACTTTATAAATATCGTTTTACTATGAAGCTTTATTACCAAGTTGAAGAGAGATAATATTATATTCTGAATAAGAAAAACGTTCTTGTTAAAACCTCCAAATCGGAAAAGGAATAGGTTCAGTTTTGTAAATTTTGCCAAAAGGATAGGAGACTACTTTAAATTATATTTCAACTGTTGTTATATATCATTCCGATATTCTTATATATTTAAATTAAATCTAATATGAAAGTCTTTTCTTTTTAAGAAGGTAATAGTATGACAGGGAATTTTTTTTAAATATTACAATTCAATCTGACTATGCAATCCGAAACCTTTCATAAAGTCTATAGAAATGCTTCTCCTTCATTACACGCTTCAAATGTCAAAGGTCATATAGTATGGTATTTCGTAAACAAACACACATACACGTACTCAGACGTAGCCAGTCGCTATCTCCTTATCTCTGACATTCAGACGTGTTCTCCTATCAATACAAATTGAGTTACATTGCCGAATGAAAAGAATCATCTGATGTTCCTAGAGCCCGAATGAATTCCAAAATTCGAACAAACATTATGAAACGGACCACCGTTAGTGTGTTATTGACATGAACATATAGAGAAATAAACATTAACGCAGAGGACAGTGTCACTCAAAGGGTAGCAAAAACATAACCACATCAAATGCCAATGTTATTACACGATTTATATCAAACATCAGAGATATTAGATTTTAACAAGAAGATAAATGTGTCAGTGAATACTCAAACATGTTCCCGACTCGCCAACATGAACAGAGAATCCATGCGTTATTACTAAACAAATTGGTCATATATCAAACTAAATATCCTTTCCAGTTTGTCGCATTATTCCAGAATTTTAGTATGGACTGGTTGCTCAAATTTTATATATAGTTTTGTTATAGCTTTTGGTAGGGTTGTATCCGCTAGTGTGCCTATTGACCATATAAATTAAGATTATTCCAATAAATAACATTTAGGTATCTTTTCTGACCTGGAAATGCACCTGAAATAAACCCCAAACTCTGGTCATATAGGTCATGAAACGATAAACAAAATGTAAAAATGCGGGTATACATTAACGAAAGTAATAGCATTATTATCAGCAATTTACACGTGATGAGAGTTGATTTCCATGCTACAACACATTATACTGGTGATCCCTACTGATATGTATCAATACGTGTGTATAAATATTCTTTACCTTTGACATTCACATGATGATTGCTTCCCTTTAAAATGCCTAATGAAACGGTCACTGCGCTCAACCTTGACGTCTGTCTTTCATCAACTGATACAAGGATATTTCCGTTACCATTTCCAAAACAGATGTCTCTCATTCTCATCCACGCTAAAATAATAAACTACCCCCCATTTCATACCTCCCCTTGGAATACAGAATGGGGATCTAGCAATGCATGTCACAGTCATTGCTGAAAGCAAAGTATAACTCCCAGGAATATCTGGGGATTAAGCTTTTAAATTGCATAGTTTGACATGGAGTAGTTCACGAAGTGCTTGCACGTTGTTTTGTTCTGACGTGTACAAGTGAATGTTGTTTGTTTTTTGCGTACAGGTATCGTAGAGTCGCATCACGCTTTATTCCAGGCGCCCTACCATCGCAGGAGTCGGATAGCGCACTCGAAGCTACCGGGCTCATGCATGCCTACAGAGTGTCTATACTCCACTGTCTACGTGCGCCGCTGTGGCGTGCATGTAGTGTCGCCATTGCGGAAATGGCGCCCAATAAGTGACGCCATTGCCAGAATGTCGCCTATGCTAAGAACTTCAAGTAAAATACAAAAAGTTACAATTTCATTTTCATCCATTTACCTCGTGGATCTCACAAACACATAGGTAGGTAAAAGTTAAGAGTGTTAGTGGTATATCATTATAGTTTTATCATAATTAGACGTGCTTCGAGGAAGCCAATATTATAGAAATAAATCGTATTGTAGGCCTCCAGATTTGTGATAAACACAAGTTTTTCTTGCGTACAATATCTAACTTAATCACATCCCTATATTTTTTGTCTGGTCTTTAAAACCATCACAGAGTTTTATACAAAGTTTGTTTTGGTGCGTATGTACATACTATGTCAGTTCACTTTTATCAGCGTTTGCTGATACCTTTTGAATCCATGATGAAACAATACTCGTAATAAAACTTTAAAGCTTAACACACTCATAACATGTCAAATTACCATATGTCTTTCGGACTCACGAGGTAGAATAGATTGTAAAATTGCTGCTTATACTTCTATCTTGCTTATGGTCAAGGGTAACTTGAACATAAGAAAGATCGTAATGGTTGTGGAGACGAGATACAATAAAGGCACATGAGTCCGGGTGAACCGAGTGACTATTTCGCAGAGGGAATAGAGGCTTTTAGGTCAGGATGAGGCTTAACAGTTAAAAACATAACATACCAACTAACCTTCGCTTTTCCGAGAATCGTAAGAGCCATTGGAAAAGTTAATACTGTCTCAACGCCTAACCAGCTTTGAATCGCCCCCTATAATGGACACTTTGGTGACCAATGGGGGCAATAGAATTTTCATATCATGCTTGCATGTAAAGTCGACTTGGTGTCAGTTTAGCGTTTATGACAAGTGCACATTGAGACTGAAAGACCAATCTAGCTCAGCAGATATCAATTCTGATGGAGACATTCATCTTCGCTAAAACGTATCTCTTCATTTTGTTGACCAACGTCCATCATTTTGTTTTTCATGCAAGAAAACGGCCTTAAGGTTCGATTGGACAGTCTCTTATTTTTCATGGAATAACATCTAAGACTGAATGATCTGCAGAAAAATGCAGAAGGACGCTATGTGGTTCTCATCAGGGTGGTTGTCTGATCCAGGGACCTTCATGGTGGCTTTAAGCTTTTCCTCTGGCTCTCACGTCTCATGTCGTTGAGGAATGCGCTACTAGTACAGTCTACATTCGTAAACATGTTTGGCATGGGGGCTATACTTTATCTATGCTAAATCGTGTCCAGTTCCACGCACATGCATATGATGTGACTGTACCTTTAAAAAAGGGGGTAAAGGGATGGGAAAGGGAAGGGGGTGGGATCAAACCATGCTTGTAAAGCTAAAAAGAAACGAAACCTTCTATTGGTGTGATCATGGTCCTTATTTTCCGATTCCCTTTCTTTCCTTTATTCCCGTCTCATTTCTAATGGTAGATGGTATAGGAAAAATGATGAAGGATGATCAACGAAGAAGGGGGTGAGGGTGGGGTGGGGAAAGGGATGACGGCAGTGAAAAGTACCAACAAACTCTCTTTCATGATTCTTTATCCCCCATCGACTACTTCTAATTTTGTTCAGCTGCCCGTTCCACTCTTCCAATGCTCGCGGTTGAACTACACAATAAAACTCGATAAATGTAAAAAGGGGCTGCAAATTTACCACGTATAAATCAGATATAGCATAAAACCTAGCGCTGCCATCTAGAAACGTTGAAACCGTCTCTTGAGATGGATTGTATTTTTGTGCAACCGTCCAAACAATATCCGTCGTCACACGACCTGAAGGAAACTCATATTTTGGTTTCTTACTGATTCTGACCTTCACGTGTCTTATTCAAAGAGAGATGGTATAAAAGCAATGGAATTGCTCGTCCATTCAGACATTTATACATCATGTACGTGACTGTGTGTTCAATGTACAGTCGTAATTAACGGCAAAAGATGCATTGCGTTAAAATTAGATAAGAAAATGGAAATTTTACGGAGCATTTCTACTCCAAGGATGAGATGAAATGAAATAGTTTGATTTGGGATGAAGGTTCCTATCAGTAAGATGCGGTTTTTGTGGAGGTGGAAACATGAGGCCATGGCGCTCTCTACTATCTAATTTTGAAATACCCCCGAAACCTTTCTTCCCCCTTGTTTTAAACCAAGTTTTTTCTATTACAACTTTGTTTTAAGTGGTATACAATGATATGGCCACGCTTGCATTCACTCTTACCAATCATGTGAGGGATTGTATTTATCAGTATCACTGAATGTTCATGGGATGGTAATTTACCAGAAAGTTACATTTTGGAACAAATAAGAAATTATGACGTACGTTTTGTGTTTTGGATACATGTATGAATCATAATAAGGTAAGAATTTACGGAGTCGCTGAAGAATATGATAACAGGCACTGCATTATTATTAGTATGTATGAGGTGGATATGACAATGATGACGATGATGATGATGGTGATGAGTACAATAAAGATGGTAATGACGAACACGGGTTAATTTTTGCTAAATGCGGTGGGTGTCTTTTTTTATTTCATTTTTTTTTTTTTTTGGTAACTTATTTGATGACAGATTTCCTCTAAGCTTCACCATACTAACTACAGAAAACGTCATAGACATAGTCAGTGAAAGACACAACTGTATGAGGGACCCACTTTGGCTCATGTTTAATACATCGTAATCAAATCTTCGTCAATTTTGTTTCTGGTCGGGTAAAGGGACCATACCCAGAATAAGATGAAGTTCAAAATGTACATGACTTTTATTGAATTATATGCACTAAACGTAATATATCAGATAATTGGCTCCTCTTCAATTTATTATGAATACAACCTTGCATAGACTTGAAAAGAGGTATTGGAGAATTTACATGTGAACATAAATGCACTAGGCCTACGTTTTTATGAGATTTGAAAAATGGGTTACATTATTGTGAAGTTAAATCGATTATATTTTAATGGTCTGTGAAATTACTACAAATTTTTTATTTTTAAATTTTTAAATTAGGTTTATACTCAAATGCAGAATGATTGTTTTCTCCTCTTTTATATACACAACATACCAATCTCAAAAAAAAAAAAAAAAAAAAACTCAACGTATTTTGTGTGTTGTTACTATTCTGTAATTGTGAAATATATGCCACTGTGTATTTTAGAATCTTTGCTTTCGTACATCTTTTTTCAACCATCTGAGGATGGTTAAGATGAAAATGCAAAAATAGGAAATTTAAATATCAATGAGGCTGAAAAAAGGATAAAATTATCATTGGCAGAGCAATAGGTATAAAAGACTAATACAGTAAGAGAACGAAAGATCAAGGAGAGAGAGAAATGCTGTAGACGTTAAAATTTGAAAGAGGAGTTTAAATTGGCCATACTGTAAACGCAATCGAACAAAGATGGAAATGGACAAGAAAGAGAAAAGAGGGGGAAAGGAGAGAGAGAGAAAGAGATTGAGACAAGGGAGAAAAGGGAAATATATTCGAGTGTAAAATATGGTAGCTTATAAGCCCTATATTACAACCATCCCTGGATAACAGCAGGAAATGACGGAATGATGTATCAGTAACCATGGTGACGGTGTTGAAATAATCCCTCGGACACACATCCTCTGTGATAATCTAATGTCACAAGATTAACATATTTTAGACTGCGCAAATTGAGTGTATGCATTCACAGTCCATTAACGATTGACTATTATCCAGCTTTTATGAAACCTTTTTAAAAAGCAGAACCTGTAGGCCTACAGCTTCAAAACTGTGATCTTAACATTAAGATTTAGTTTAAATCGATATCACAATTGCATTAACTTAACGTTCTCCTTACCCAATGCAAATGTATTGGTCATTCATTTCAATTACATCTAAACTACTTTGCACGTTTTCGTATATTTTTCGACCTGGCAAAATCTGCATATGTTTATTTTCACAATAAAATGTTTGTTTTTTTCCATAACTATTATGTCTAATCTCTTGACGTTCTCATCTATAATGTGTGTCCATAATCAAAATTCCGTAAAAAAAACCTTTAAATGAATAAAGCTGTACGTATGGTTATATGACTGATCAATTGAAAGAACCCACAAATCGATGGTATAGAAATACCAATCTATAGAGCACAGATTGTAATATTTTGTATCATTCAATAAATTGTATTTACTGCTATGAGCTAACGTAGACGGAGGTGCGATGAAGTGGAATTGGTGTGTAATAGATTAGGTTTCAATACAAGGTACGCAAATTAATGGAATCAAATCGTACCTTAGCTGAAGAAAATAATAAACACGCTGGAATGATTTTCCTTCCTTTACTGTGTACACAAAATGCTATTAAAGCTATCGATGGTTTTATCCATTGATGTAAGAAAAAAGGAGAAACTCTTAACTGATGTATCGCAATATCTCTTTAAATACTTAATTTGTCTTTTTGTCGTATAAATCGTATTGTACATGGATCAGATCGGCATTTTTGTTGTTTTCTTAATAAACGTTGAATGCTTTCAAGATACTTTAAAAAACATTTTGGTTCTGTATTCAATTTCTAAAAGACGATTTACCGGTTTACAATCAAGGTTGATAATGATGCAAATATTAATGTAACTGGTTGTAATTGCAGTTTTGATTTAAAATGTATAAACGCTAAATAATTATAAAGTAAGAAAAAAAAAACAACATATAATTATATTGCTACCAGATTAATAGAAATCTGATAGTTATGCTACTGAGAATGGCGCTTTAGGGGTTTTGGACATGAGACTAGTCTTTATTATAACCTGCTTGTAGTTTAGATGGGTACATTAGATATCTAATAGGAACTCGTTTAGATGTAACTCTTGATTAAGGGGATGCCTATCTCTGTCATTACCGTAGCAGCTGATGAGAAAATGGGTAATGACATGGCGCTTTGATAGCAAGTCAAAGTGGCCATTTTTATCTGTCATGCATATTTTATTATTAGAATGAACCGATGTAATTCAATTCCCGCGGGGAATGGGTTGTGCAGGATTTCAGGTTATGATATTCCAGAAGTTCCTTCGGACACTGCATAATTTGTGCAACAGTTTATATGAATATCCATACAATTTTAATCCAAAAGTTATCACTTTGCATTATTTGGTGAGAAAACTATCGTTACTATTCTCAGAGAATAATAAAAAAGGAGCTTTATTTTATGTATCCCATAGCTGTCGCCAATTTATGCTTCTACAAATACCGTTTCCCCTTTTAAACATATTTTGATGACGCTGACGTGAAGTCAGTTATTCTATTCGAGTACAACACTACAACTTATTCAAAATATGTTATCTGTTTATATATATATATATATATATATATATATATATATATATATATATATATATATATATATATGATGTGATTATCACATTTGTTGTTGATAATGCTAAAACTTTTAATACAAGTAAACCAATATGTTGTTTATTCAGAATGATTGTTGAATGTTATTTGTTTTTTTCACAACATATGGACTCCATAAATTGTTCGCCTTCTTTACAGCGACAGTCGTGCCATATGCTAGAAATACGTGCATGGCCAAAAGCGCTCAAAGCGTGCAAGATAAACAATGTGTGGAAAGTCATCTAAAGAACTTCTATAATGTTTTCCGCTATGAAAATATGTCTTATTGAATTTGAAAATAGAGTCAGTAGGTAATTAATTAAAATTAATACAATAAACATCACCGGCAATCGTGAAAATAAATATACTAGACGTACATTGAATTTCATTTAAAAAAAATAATTATTATTCGAAGTTTACATTCAATTTAATCTAAACATGACGAAGAAGGCTGGTATCCCAGGAAACACATGAATAAAAAGTACGTTACGGTGTTTATGTTTCCTTGAAATTATATTCATGATAATTTTTTTTTTATTGGGTAGACTATAACAGATTTTTTTTTTAGTAGACACATTCTAATCTCTGTTAATCTTTTATCATAATGTTGCGTTATTAATTTTGTTTCAGGATTTATCTGCCATGTTTGTAATGTAACAACTGTGCCATGTGAAAAACAGGTCTGTCATTTTGCAAGCATTAATTGTGATAAGGTCAGTTGTTTCTTTTTTGTTTTTGTTTTCGTTTTTTTTTTTATAACCTTGAAATTATTGTATCAATAAAAGCCCAATGTCCTGAGAACAAGGCTAATTAATTTCTGCTTAGCATCTGCCAAAGTGAGTGTCTAAAATGCGAGGGTCCATTAACTCCATGATGAAGGTAAATTCGACTTTAAAGAGCAAACAGTGATAAAACCTTAATCAATGTACTATCCGTGTACTCTCGCTCTCTTTCTCTATCCCTCTCTCTCTCTCTCTCTCTTTCTCTCTCTCCCTCTCGCTTCATCTCTACCTCTCTCGATACCTTGTCATACTTTTTGCTGTGTGTATGTTCATTGTATTATTATCATTATTATTGTAAGTATTTTTATTATTATTATAACTATTATTAGTATCACTATTATTATTATTATTATTATTATTATTATTATTATTATTATCATTATTATTATTATTATAATTATTATTATTATTATTATCATTATTATTATTATTATTGTTGTTATTATTATTATTATTGTTATTATTATCATTATTATTATTATTATCATCATCATCATCATTATATGATGGTTTATTCCTCATTCTGCGTAAATATAAGCGACTGTGACCATATTGACTACACTAATTTAATTATACGACCCATTGACATCATGTTGTAAAGAACGTTGTCTCCTTGGTAAACACCTAGGGTGTGTACGTGGGTGAGAAAAGGGAGACTGAGATAACTATAGTGCTAAGTTCACAATATAGAATTTGATATTACCTTCTGAATTCTTATTTCCTAACAATGATATTTGTTTAAATGTTAAGTGAGATTTGGTCTGAAGAATGTAAATTCCTCAAATTTCTTGTTAAATTTCCCCCTCAAATAGGATACATGTACATTTTGCTTGTCACTTTTGTGTTATTTTTATTTGTATTATTTTTTATTATTATCATTATTATTATCTCATGTATTTATTATTGACTTATTTTATTTTATTTTTAGCGGGAGGGTTGCATTTCTTATTTCGAATTTGTTGGGCTTTTAATTCATTATTTTTCAATTATTTCAATCGATGTTTTCTTGTCCATGTATACAAACAAACGTGAAATGTATACGTTTCTCTATTATTCTCCTTCTTGCTCTGCCTCTCTCCCTCTTCCTCTCAACGCATACGAGGCCTATGGCTGATCGTGTGAAGGCATGCGCAACGTGCTGCAAATAAAACCCTCTAGCTTCCTATGAAGAGATGGAGACAATCTATAACCTTGTCATCCCAATCCCGTAATTAACTAATGGCGCGACCGAATCTCATTAACAGCTATGACTAGTCTATAGGGGCCCACACCCCATCTGCCTCGCACAAAACCCACCCACACTATAGTCAAACAGATTCGGCTTGTGAACGGTAATCACTTTTGATATATCATAGTGATTTCCCATGAACAGCAACTTAGGCTTTCGGCATATTTGTGAACAGGCCTCGAGATTAAATAGTCAGAACTACGTTTTGCGCTTTCTGCATTAGGCCCACAGAGTTTGCTTTTCGTCCAATTATTCTTGAAAATTAAGTTAATTCGGTGTTTCTGTTTTCGTCACTTTGTATAAATTTTGACAGTTTAAATGCAAAACATTACATTGCAACCTTACTTTTTTGTGTTACGGTTAGGCCTATATGATAAAAATATATATATTATATCACCTAAAGAAATATTCTATATCAACACCTTAATTTGAACGATGGAATAAGCCCCCTCTACTGAATAGACCCAACAATCTTCTGTTTGCAATTCAATTATATAGGTATTCAATCAGAGAAAAGCATGCCTGCGGATAAATGAATAACTCCAAAGGTTGGCGGAAAATGTGATGAGGACCTATACGACCGAGGAGAGGAACGGAATTTGTATTTATTATATTCATTTATCGTTCAATGGTATTATATACAAGTTGAATGTGATATATCACATTGCATATGCCTGTGTGGGCCATGTAGGTACAGAATGCAGCTGTTCTTGCATGTCTTGGTCGAATTTAAGCAAGGATGTAGCATGTTTTACAATGAAATGATAACGATATAACTTGAAATGATAATTTATGTAAATGTTCTCTACTTTTTTCTTAAAAATTATTAACTATTATGCAAATTAAATGGATTTTACTTAATTAGCGAAGAATAATGTTAATAGGAAAACATGGGGTGTTTAATGAATTCATGAATTCGATACTTTTGTACTGTGTCCCTCACGTAATAATAGATCAATATTAAAAGATCCATATGCAAGTGTTGACTACGTTGACTTTGTTTTTCCTTGTTTGTTTAATACTTTATTCTTTATTTGTGTGTGTGTCAAAAAAAAAAAAAAATCACGAGAAACAGTTTAACAATGAGGGATACAAAGTTAAGTCAACCAGTGATAAAACCTTCAAAAGTACAGTGGGATAACAACGATATACATTACATTCACGCGATTTAAATTATTTTGAAAGGTTAAATATAGAATGTAATAGATATACTTCAAATAATATCTGCATGGATTTTCCCGTTCAAATATTACATATCGCTCGACACAATATTTTGAAGTACTTTTCTTGAAGAGTACTTGAATTGAGCATTCAGAAAAGGTCATTTCTGTTGAGCTAGCTCTACAATAATCTAGTCTACATGTTCTAGGTTTACACCGGTACAACACAACACGATATGCATGTAATGCCGTATACCAATGAAACATTCCATCAAAACGATGAGCTTTTAATTCAAAGTAAAAATGTAGGCACATGCTTGTTGCAATCACATGTCGAATGTCTTAAATAGATTTGTTTTGAAAGCCCCTGCAAAGGCCCTGGTATATCTGCTAGCATGATATTTGGCAGCTGTTGAAGAACTGAACTTATCATGGAGAGGTCCGACAACATTAGTTCTCTCATTTAATAGAATATAAAGGAATAGTTAGCCTAATGTATTTTTGAAGAATAACATCTGTCTTCGTAGACAAGAGTTGTGAATCGGAACTTTCAGACTGAGGGACTAATAATATAATTGTTATAATTTCTAGCTTACAATTGGGGTTGTTATTATTACAAATAGTTGCCTGTGCGTGCGGGAATTTAATATATCATGCATCATAATTATAAAACATAATGATAATAAAAATAAAAATAAATGTCAGCAAAAATCCACCACACCGTAATTACTGGACGCGGCAATTTTAGTTAGGATTATCGTCATCACCATCATCAAAGTGCATGTATTTTGATGTAATTGTATGTTTGTTTATATTACTGTCCTAACATGACTTACATAAATATTTTTGAACCCATGTGTTCTTTCTAAATGTCTTCCAATGAGATGATTTTTTTTCTTTTTATGTTTGTTTATTTTACCAAATATCCAATGGGATAAAAATTGCTTTTAGTGAAGCAAATTTTTCGTGATTTTACTTTATTTACATTTTGATTAAGTTATCCAACTGTCGATTGAGTTTCAAAGTTGACATTGTATGCGCGAATGTACCTCAGGTAATTATAAGTTTGATTTTTTTTCCCCATTAAATTCAAGTCTACATAATATTATTTTGTTCTAATTATTGTTCTTGAGTATTGTTCAGTTTCTGGTAAATACCATACATTTTTTAATGAAATAAAAACATATATTTTATTACTTTAAAAGGAATAAGGGTATGATATGCATTATTTATTTATTATTGTAAAATAATTCGGGAAGGGTGCAGATTATGACCTGTTACCCATTTACAATCAATGACTGCAGTATGTTCATCCCTTAT
Source organism: Paracentrotus lividus (assembly GCA_940671915.1). Classification (NCBI taxonomy): domain Eukaryota; kingdom Metazoa; phylum Echinodermata; class Echinoidea; order Camarodonta; family Echinidae; genus Paracentrotus; species Paracentrotus lividus. Next base: position 33,352,940 of record CALNVZ010003426.1, read on the forward strand.
TAGATTCACCCTAAAATATTATTTGAAGCAACATTTTACTTGCTTTGTAGATTATAGCAATATCGTAGTTTTCTTTAACTAGGACAGTTTAAAAAAAACCTTTAGGTGACGTTTTCCGTACTACAAATTAGTGAAATATTTCAACTACTTATCTCCTTTACCATTGTTGGAAATATATTTTCACTAAGTTTATTTTTTTCCACAAAATTTTCTTACAAAAATCATTACAAATTTGCATATAAATATCTCAATTATTTACAAAGGATAGGAAAAAGTAACAAACTAAACTGACTACAAATGACCTAATTGACAAGTTTAAGCCAATCCCTGCATAATCCATTGTTATTCATTTTGATCTGCAAATATTTTAAAGTAAAAGTACATGTATGCATAATGTTTAAGGAATCGTGAGGATATGATGTGAGGACCATAGGGGCATCATGTTCAGCTAAATATAACATATATATAAAAACAAAGCTTTAAAATACGCCCTTCATAATATGCTTGATTCAAAACATGATTTATTGAAACTGCGTATTAGAGCTTTATGTCATATATGGTTTGCACAAGACCGTACATTGCATAAAATTACTGAGTTTTTTTTTAAATACGCAATTAATGTGAATAGCCTTACAACACAATATTCATTTATTTTACATTTTGTTGTATATATTATAGGCCTATTTCATTATTTAGAATATTTTTTCCATTACTTTCTATTTCGACATGTTCGATGAAAACAGCTTTATGTTTGCGCTGATTGAAAATTCATATCAGTTTCTTTTTCCTTATTCCTTTTATTCTTATTAAAAACGTATCGATATAGGTCGCACCCCCTCAAAAAGAAATGTTAAGTCAAATAAAAAGGAATGAGGTGGCAGTCCCACAACAATTATTTTACTGCTCCAATGTTTTGATGATAAAAGGCACTGCTACATATTCAAATATTAAAATGATTACATTTCCTGCTGAGACCGAAACTATTCTTGAGCATTAACTCGTCATTTCTCAACAGCCGTCAGAAGAAAGGAGGATGTTGGTTTGGCAAGATCCTTCCACTCACTCTCCTCTAAGGAGCGCGTTAACTTCGTGTTTCTATTTGGAATGAGTTCTGAGGAAATATCTGTATGGCCTTATTTTTTTTGTTGTTTATTTTTGTTTTTTGTTTTATTGATTGCTTTGTTTACAGACAATAGCTTTGCATGTTTGGGAAGAACTCACAATAAGACTTGATTTGGCATTGAATGCATGCAAGGTACTAGTGGCACGTTGTATAAAAGAAAGATAAAAACAATTATAGCCTACGTTACACATCCGTTTCTATGCTCAGCATTTTAAGGTTATTATTTCTTATACAATTCCCCTGGACATTATTTGGCCTGGAGTTGCCATTGTGGTTTGATTTTCTACTTGACGATTCTAACAGCCCCTCTTCCATCTCCACAAAATCGTGTTGATCCAACTCGCTATTACCTTCACTTTTATCGTCGATTGAGGGCGCCTGTTGGAACGGACAACTTGATACATGTGAGTAGTTTGAGGAATCCTCACTGTCTGCCTCCCGGTGGTAGAAATAATTGAAATTGGACACGATTACGGGAACAGGTAACGCGACTCGTCATAAACGACGCCTTATTGCCACAACGAACCCTGACGATTTTAGCACCTGTACTTTGGTTTCATGTCACCATAACCAACAGTTGTCAGGTCACCACAGCCCACCAGAACGCATCAGGGATGCTCTTGAAGATGGTTCGCCGTTTTCGTCAGAGCTATCAGCATCGGCGAAGTATACGCACTAGAATATAGGACAACACCAATACATAGGAAGAATATGAGTAGGCCCAACTCACGCATGCTCGCTTTGAGAGTTCGACAAGAATTTGTAAGCCCCGAGAGTGTCTCTAGATAGCTTGAATATTCTGAAGACGCGAACAAGTCGGATAACACGAAGGATGGCTAAAGAAGTAGGCCTGGCTGTTGGGTGCCGTGGAGGACTGAGCGATCAATGGTGCCCACCTGAATGAAATAGGAAGTACTGCTATAATGTCAATGATATTCATTACGTTTTTTGCAAAGGCAATTTGCTAGGACTCGAGAGGAACGAGGCCAAGATCTCGAAAAGTGAACCAAACAATTGCAGCCAGTTCTTATACAAGAACGGGTGGCGTAAGTATGCCGCCAGTTCTGCACTTTCATGGCAGCATCTGCTTCCTCCGACGACAACGTTCTTGCGCTTGATTGTGTTTGGCGCTGTGCAACCGTAGTCGCCAGTGTTTCCCCACAGGACGTCACCCCCGATCCACTCTCGGTCATCTTACGCGCATCTTTGAACTCTGGCATTGTTTCCATACAGAAGATTACAATTGATATAAGGATACAGTGACAGATTATTACAGCACAACTCTTGCCATTCTAGAAGACTCGGATATTCAAATAGAAGCCACATTTTCTTTTGAAAGGATTCGTAGGCAATACTCTTTTCCTCATCTTGAATGAAGCCTTCATCCCCCGATCATTTAACATTGCTTCAATCGCCAGAGTTCATAGAATTGATTCCTCTGGAATACGTCTATGGGAACATTTACTGGCCGCGCAACGACCCCGCTCTAGGTAGTAGTACAAAATTGCGTCAAAAGCTAGGTCGGTTACAGATCGAAGAAGTATTCATTCCCGTATTGGTCAAAGTACTCGATCCTTCGTTCAGGTTCCTAATAATGTGTGTGGGAACTGTTGAGAGTCTTGAAGGTAGTTGTTCATAGTGTCAGTCACACTGATTTTGGGGGGGACGCACGGCGGGCCGAGGTAAGGGCGTCAGCGGGGGTGTGAGGCGTCCCAGACGTGGCCGGAGACGGGAACAACCCGTTCCCATCTCTGGATACCTTGCACTTCTTCCCCACTGTGTACTCATCACCCTGTCTAGAAGCCTGGCAAGTAACGGCAGTTGATCTGCTCCGATCGCTGAACCACCATGATGCGACCTCCCATAATGGCGGGGTCGAGGCGTCATGTGTTCCCGCGCAGCCTTAACCCTGCCATCGCTGCTTCCATCCTGGACTTGCCGCTGGGGCGCCAAAGAGGGATTTGGGCTTATTGCTGCCTCCCCCAAGATCTATTCTGTTGTTGTTCGATCGAGACCAGGCAGGGTTAACCCCCAACGCTCGATCAAATCAATTTATTTGAAAATCGGTGGCGGTTGGTGTGCTCAAATAAGAAAGAAAAATACAAGCGCATTAAAATTAATATGTAATGTTGCCGCTCAGCAGGACGGCGTCGTAAGCGCGCGCTAGCGTGTGCAACACTAAGGGGGAATGGGGGTAGGGGTGACTGACTATACCTTGGGGTTGCCACCAATATATTGCTTATTTTGTTTGACAGATACGATAAAAAAACCTTTTAATCTTTAATTGAGATTAATATCCTAATTATACAATGTAAATCCTGTGCACAGATTAAAATGTCCTCATACTTGTATTGAAAACGTTTCAAAGGATTTAAAAAATGTTTTTACAATGAGACTTAAAAGTAACTTACAAGTGGATCGCGTTGGTTAACATCCAGATCTGGAAGATAATTAGTTCTTTACTTACCATAAAAACACCATATGATAAACAACAAAAGCTAAATCTGCCTTCAGCTTAAAGAAAAATGGACTTTTCCAATCGTGGGATGTATAAATCAGGATGGGCAAGAAAATAATTTCAACACTTGAATTTATCCAACAGACGATAGGACACCCAGTGAGATTTCTCAATTTGGCTTGATACTAACTTCCCGGAAGTCTCGTGATCGGAAGATTTTAAGCAGGAATCGTGCTGTTAACTACCAAACACTTGACCAAATGTTTGACATGTATGAGTAATTCGTTCACCTATACATACAAATTATCGCCAGACATGAACGTTCGTTTAAACTCCCAATGGTATCCGTGTTATTTTCCACGCAAAGTATTCGGGATCCAATCTCCTTAGTTCAGACAGTTTCAGTTTACAAAAGTTGCTACGGACTTGGGTGTTTACCCCTCCCCCTATCAATGACGAAATAGGAACACAACTCCATGTTTCATGGCTCGAACCACATGCGAGTGACACAGAGGGTCCACGACAGCCATGTAGGGTTTATCCACTATGTTTCGATCTACTGTAGCTCCACTTCACCCATTCAAAATACACAGCACATCAGCGCACCACAATAATGGCGACGGTGAATTAAAATAGTCACGGGCTTATAGAGCTAGCGTGAACTCCTTTCGCTAGCTAGCAGCGCCCGCCTGGATCTCTATTCTTTCCGTAAAGCTGAATGGCTATTCGCCGACTTCCCTTATGTTAGCTACGGATCGCCACATGATGAAGAAACGGACGAAGCGAGATGGTGTAATTTCACTCGAATGAACATAATATATGCTGGGATTGCTCTCGGCGTTGTCTACATGGTTGTGTACGCACTGAGTGCGTTTTCATTCTGTGTAACTATCACATCGGGCATATCTTTGGGCTCGCATCTCTTGAATGTGTGCTGTATTTGTGGAGAGTATAGTTGTGTGATGACAATGAACAAGCAGTGATGCATTAGAAATTAGATGTTTCATACTCACACATAATTTCTCTCTCGCCCATTCCACTGCTGCATCATCAGATACAAGCCTAATTGTGTGATGCCGTTATCATAGGGCGAGCACTTGAAACACACATCCATGACAGGTTTTAAGAGTCCATGGCCCGTATTCCATAAATGTTGGACTTAAGCATGAAACTTAAGAATTTTTTTGCTAAAATAAATTTCGGTTTTAATTAAGAGTATTTTTGCTTAGCCTATTATTGACAGTTGAGCATAAATTCTTTGATTGGGGCTAAGTAAATTGAGTTGCTCCTACAAATAGGCACATTAGAAAAGCGAATTTTATCCTAACTTTAAGCCTAACTACCTATTGGCTTAACTTGGATGTTGATTATATGGCAAGCTCATTTGAGGCCACAAATTAAACATGACAATATTAACATAATTAAGAATTTTGCTTAATGCTTTCTGAGCTCAGACAAAAGTGCTTTACGTGTTAGGAATAAAAGCTAAAAAAAAAAAAAAAAATCCGGGACAAAATCTTAGAAAAGATACTTAGACTTAAGCAAAATTGCTTAAGTATAGTTTATGGAATACGGGCCCATGTCTTTTCATTTGTCTTATCTTGCCATTCGTGAATTCGTATATGGCGAGGTAGAAATAGTGGCGCCTTCAGAAAGACTTTCGGCGGGCATTTGGCGGGGTGGTAGTTTTGTCTGATGTAGCGTTAATTGACATTGAGGGTAGGACTCGGTGGTATATGTATTGAAACGCGTCTCGAATTACACTTTCTTTATTTTTTATTTTCATTATTATATTTTTTTGTAATGATGTATGCATATAATGTATTATTCATATATTTTTCAAAATGTGTTCAAACTATTTTCGGAGCATATGAATAAGTTTGGAAATTGCAATCATAATAGTTTCAAAGTGCGTAGGCCTACATTCTTATACTTATTAGTATAATTGCCTGTTTCGTTGTCTACTGTCAGTCGCATGTGATTCAAGTAATTTAAAATATTACCAATATGCCTATTTCTACCAAAGGAAATGACTTTCGTACGAAAACATCAGTTCGCTAGTATTTCAAAATTATTTTACAGATGATTCATTGAGTGTGTGCGTGAACTTTTGCGTGTATGTGTGAGTGTGTGTGTGTGTGTGTGTGTTGTGTTGTTGTGTGTTTTTTTTTCGTTTATATTCTTGATCATTTTACACTTAGCGGTAAATTAACCTTGATGAAAACTATAAACAAAAAATGTTATATGCATGTATACATGTGACTTATAATATATACTACTATATATATTATATATAATATATTATATTATAACCACACACACACACACCACCACTCTCACTTGGTGAATCTATCCTAGTAACTTCTACAGTGCTCAGTATCCCGAGGCAGAGCGTTGATAAAATAAATTGTTTATATATATATATATATATATATATATATATATATATATAATATATAATATAGGCGTACCTTTCTGTTTTCTGCTACCGCTGCGGTTTAATGCTCTACCTTAATGGCATGAAGCACTTTTTGGATCAAACTCTCAACTGATTTCACCACACTTGATATATATATATATATATATATATATATTAATACAATACTTCATACATGTACATGTGTAAGACAGTTACTGTGTTTACCATCAAAAAATGATCGATTTTAGATAAATGCAGTTGATTAAATACAATTGCATCCCAGAAAACCTTGAAAGTCTCGTATTAAAAATAACTTATTTGCCATTAAGTTTTATTTGAGAGTAAGTCATATGTGTTCGAAAATATATGGTCTATAGGCCTACATCTACTGTCATGAATGATGGAATGCTTGGCCTAAGAACTATGTGTCAAAATTGCATTGGGCAGGAGCACCATGCATTGCATTAGTCCAAGTTATACTTTGTCCATTGTGAGTGGATTTAAGAAAGATTAAATCAAACAATGAGTGAATGGTCAAGAAGCCATGGGTTCATTTGAGTGGGATTTGACACAGATTTTAAGTGCCTATAGTGCTCAGACTTCCATGACAGCACCAACTGATAGCTGGCACTAGTCATAACGACGTCACTAATTGGTCGTTAAAAAAAAAGGTCTTACTGATGACGTCATATAATAACTTCATTGCAAGTATTTGCATATCTAAGTTATACTTATATCTATATGGCTACTGGATATAGCTATTGTTCTTATGGTGTTTTTTTTTGTTTTTGTTTTTTATACTGATTATACACGGTCTATTGTAAAACAACCAAGCAGCTCAACTGGGCTTTTAACGTGACTAAATTAGTGAATCAAATCATGTCAAACAATCCGAGGCTCTAATGTTGTTGTGTTTGTTTGTTTGTTTGTTTGTTTTGTTTTTTTTGGGGGGGGCACATGCAATGTCTTCATGGTGTACACAACAATGACAGCACATTTATCTTGATAAAATTTTTAATACAACTCTTTTTGCTTTGTATCTAGCATCTATCATTGTACATTAGAGTACTCCACTTGAAAATTCATTGTAATTATTTGTGATAATTAAAAAAAAAAAAAAAAATAACGTTCATTCTTTAACTCTCCACATCGTTCAGAGCGGCGCACGTGGCAACATTAAAAAAAACTCGCAATTGCCTGAAGCTACTTTACTCCACACCGATCCCCCCCCCCCATCGCCTACTGACTGCTGAGAGCCTTGATATAAGGACGTTACCTCAATAATGGAGTTATAAGTTAACGCCACTCTGCCTCTAAGCCAGGCATATTACACAATGTAATATTCAGTTTGTATTACTTTATTGATATACTATTGGCGGCGGCACGCCCTGGCGGCCCTCTCTCGGTAAATTACATCGCAGTAACTGCACATGACCTTGGGAGCTAGAGACCTTTCGTGTACACAGTGTACAAAAGTGTTAACAGTGAATAATAATTTCAGTCATTTTTGTTTTGTTTTTTTAATGTGCTGTGTAAAATCGTATTGATGTGCTTTCCATTCATAGTGAACTTTTTCACTTATAAGCAACCTCTTTTCCTCACAATTCCTTCTCTTTCTCAGTCAATATTTACGAACCAGTTCTCTGCGGGGCCTATGTTAATATTTTGTTCAAGATGTAATCTTCTTCTTTTTTTTTAATATCATGGCTGGGTAAATAATGATAATAATATTAATTATTGTAATATTTAATAATAACAATAATAATAATAATAATAATAATCTGGATTTATATAGCGTTTAATACATACGTTTCTAAGCGCTTTACAGACATATCTTTAACCCGATAATAATAATAATAATAATAATAATGATAATAATAATAATATAGGTTTTCCCGGCCAATTTCATTGTTTTGTCAATCAATTGCATATTAAAGGCATTCATGTTCGGAAAAAACGCTGCTGCATCGAAATGTTGCCAGTCAAAATCATATTCAATCATCAAAATTAACGATTGATGTGATTGATTTCGTATTTGCGCATTCTACTTCACATAATAAGCATATGCATTCGGCAATAGCTATTCAAATTCGTCTTCATCCTGTCGACATTTCATTCTGTATACTGAAATTCGCACAAATTTGAATGCACAAATAATGAAATTAAATGCCTATATCCGAATCTGAACTTTGCAACCATTACTTTGTGTGCCTAAAAACGAATCTGAGAGCATGAACACGAAATTGTTTGACTAAAGTCAGTCTGTCGCATCAAACACACGAATTTGAATACACATTAAATGAAAACGGATGATAAATGTATGAAATTGGCCGGGAAAACCTATAATAATTATAGTAATAATGATAATAATAACTATTATTATAGGTTTTCCCGCCCAAATTCATACATTTATTATCCGTTTTCATTTATTGTCTATTCAAATTCGTGAGTTTGATCCGACAGACCGACCTAAGTTAATTAATTTCGTGTTCATGCGTTGAAAATTATTTTTAGGCACACAAAATAATCGATTCAAAGTTCAAATTCGGATATATGCATTTAATTTCATCATTTGTGCATTCAAATTAGTGGGAATTCGAGTATACGGAATGAAATGGAGACGAATTTGAATTGCTATTGCCGAATGTATATGCTTATTATGGGAAATAGAACGGGCAAATACGAAATCGATCACAACAATCGTTAATTTTGATGACTGAATTCGATTTTGACTGGCAACATTTCGATGCATCAGCATTTATCCCGAAAATGAATGCCTCTAATATGCAATTGATTGACAAAACAACGAAATTGGCCGGGAAAACCTATATTATCATTATTATTATTATTTTAATAATATTGATATTAACAAATGAAGATTAATTATCGCTTTATTATTTAATTTTCGATTGGCAAAATTATGTCAACATACAACTGCTACATGAACTGATTTTACAGATAGAGAATGGAGGGTGTTTTTTTATTTTATTATTATTATTCAGCTTGTTTAGCTTTTATTTTAGCTCATAGTAGCTGCTCTATTTTTGTCACTTCCTGATCTAAACCCCTCACAAAAGTTTCTTAAGTCGACTTTGGGTCATGATAACTTTTCAGGTACGCTTTAGTTATTCCTGATTTTCATACCATTGGAAAGATAATTTATTCCCCTTTTGATTGATATCCTATTTGTAATGATTGTATCATGCTTCAATGCACAGAAAATCAGAATATGGAGAAAAGTAAAAAGTCAAATCTTGTAAAGTGCATTTTTATTGATCACATTGAAGTTCTGCAACTTCACTTTAGGTCCTAATAACTTTGGGGATATTTTCTAATTTTTATTGAATTTTATACCACTGTCAAGTTGATTTATTCCTCTCTTGATTGATACCTTATTTGTCAGGGTGATGTCATGCCTGTTTCCACAGAACCCCTCAATACCACTTGAATACATGACAAAGCGAAAGATAATTTTCAGTTTAAATTTCTGCAACACAACACTGAACCTTGATACATTTTAATGTGGGGATTTAATCATTGTCAATTTTTATAGCATTAAAAAGTTCATTTATTCTTCTTTTTATTGATACCCTATTTGCAATAGTAACATCATATTTGAATGCACATAACTCACGAATATAATGCAAAGTAAAAAGTGAAAAGTTGCAAAATGCATTGTTATTGCTCGCAACAGACAATAATACTCACAATAGGCATTCAATTTGCAACATTTAATTTCTGACTTGTCCTAACATTCAGGTGTTCTGTCCATGCAGGAACAACACTATCGTTACAATTAGGGTGTCATTCAAAAGAGGAATAAATTATCTTGACAATGGTTTAAAATTCAATAAAAATTAGAAAATACCTCGAAAGTTATCAGAGCCTAAAGTCGAGTTGCGGAACTTCGCTTTGATAAATGCATTTTGCAACATTTGACTTTTTACTTTTCTCCATATTCTGATATTCTGTGCATTGAAGCATGACATAATCATTACAAGTAGGATATTAATGAAAAGGGGAATAAATTATCTTTCCAATGGTATGAATATCAGGAATAACTAAAGCGTACCTGAAAAGTTATCATGGCCCAAAGTCGACTTGCGAAACTTTTTGTGAGGGGTTTATATAGAACGCAAGAAGAATAAATAGAGCAAATTAATGGTTTTAAACAATATTTTATAAAAGATGTAGACTGTTGAAGTTTTGCTAGGAACGTTGTTGAAAATGTATGTAAATTATTTTGTAATTAAAATGAAATTACATAAAAAATTAAAGTGAAACCATTTTTTATTTTATTCTCCTTGTTAAAGAATTTTCATTCCATTTTATTTTTGCTTCTTCGAGATTTGAATCCTTGAAAAGCATTTTTCGAATCAGTCATCAAAGTTTAACCAAACTTCAACTTTATAATTGGGAATGTTTTATTTTTCTGTTCGCTCGATCGAATTGATTATCCGTGCAACACATTTAGAAAAAGAGTCGTTCACATTGTAACTTTATGCATAGATTATTATATATATGCATTCAAATTCAAATGGGGATGGCCTCGGACTTTCTTAGGTCATTCAAATTCATTATAAGGCAAGCATGTTAAAAATAAGTGCATTCTATTTAAGATTCATCGTCCAGAAGACATGACATTATAGGTTATCAAACGGTTTACCATGACTTTGTTTACCATGCAGCCATGGATAAGTCCCTCATACCAACAAAAATGAAAAGAACACTTTTTGCTATTGAAAGTATGTTTCCCTATTAAAAATCAAGACTTGATTTTCACGGGGACCTATTATTTAAAGAAAAGGCCTAAGAAAAGGCCCGTATATGCCCCCATATAAAGATATATATATATTATATATGTATATATATATATATATATATATATATATATAGATATATAATATATATGTAAACATTATATCTGTAATGTACAAACTAAAAAAAAAAAAAAAAAAAAAAAAAAAAAAAAAGATCCACTAGATTTGTGTCTTCGACTTAATACAGGACGTAAAGATTGAAAGAAACAAAGCAACAAAAAAAAAATGTTTCTTTGATATAACATTAATATCAGATGCGAATAGAGCAAAATACAAAAACGGAAAACATAGACATCAGCCTAAATTATATATATATATTTTTAAATGACCTTAAAAAAAAAATAATACAAAGTCCCAATTTTAATAGTGGTGGATCCAGGATTTTATGGGGGCCAAAATTTATATTTCAGATTCTTGCACAGTCGAATCTATTTTGCGTTACGCTGGCCGAGCAGAAAGGAGCGGGGAGGTTGGGGGGGGGAGGCCTAGGTGTGAAGATATTTCGACATTCGGTCATCCTCACAGTAATTCACCCGTGGTGAGGGGTAGGGTTAAAGGACTCCTCCGGCTGGAGATTTGCATTATTAGAAAAAAATAAGTAAAATCTAAAAGCACAACACTTAAAATTTCATCAAAATCGGATAACAAATAGCAAAGTTTATGAATTTTCTTAGGTTTTGGAATTTTTTTAGGAAACAGTTTTTGCCATCTTCAAATTGGCAAACTGATGATGTCTCAGTCCCCCTACTTTTTTTGTATTTTATTGTATGAAATACCAATTATCAAGATTTTCTCCCCCAAGGACATAAAAACAGGGATTAATCCTTGTGGAATGTTCAAGGTCACTAGTGCTTTTACCTATTTCAGTATGTGGGATAGATTTTCTTTATACGCAATATTATGAAAAAATGAGAAAAATAGGATTTCATATAAATAAAATACACAAGAAGTAGGGGGACTGTGACATCATCATTTTTGCTCATTTGAATATTCAAATATTCAAATGAGACAATGAGACAATGCCAGAACTGTTTTGCGAAAAAAATTCCAATACCTAAAAAAATTCATAACTTTGTTATTTTTCATCCGATTTTGATGAAATTTTCTGTGTTGTGCTTGTTAAATTTTACTTTACTGTACAAAATTTTTTCATTTCTGCCCGGAGTCCTCCTTTAAGTCGGTCATCCATAAATAATGTTTCCTGTTTTGTTTTGTTTTTTGTGGTTTTTTTTGGGGGGTGGGGATGTTTTACGTTGGGCGCTCCGCAAAATACCAGATTTTATGCACTTTTTTTCTCAATTATGGGCTCGGGTGAGGTTGGGGGGGGGGGTCCAAGCTTGTCAGGCTTCTTTGAATCTCCCTCAATGGAATCGCGGCCTATGTCATATAAAATCAGTTAAAAACATGATTAAGCCTAAATAATTATATGGCGCACCAATGCTATGAAAATCTTGTATAATGCGAAAATATATAGAGAATCAAGGGAAAACACAAAAACATAAACGGAATTTTAAATTTAATGGAAGTTTCTTAAAATTGAGTTCATCAAAATGAAATTGATTGCCCGAACAGGCTAATTGGGCTACTAAAAACGATGACTCGTTAATTTGAATGAACATAATGCGAAATAGTACATACATTAATGAACTTGTATGCACGTTTAAAGATCTTGTTTGCTGTATAAATAAAATTAAGTACAGGGAAAATAAGATTGAATGCAATACATGGAAATAGTTTTGCCCCAATTATGAAATTGAATGCTCTTAAAATTAAGCTTCATGACTATGAATGAACTAGATTCCCCGTATTTTAAATTTAAAATGCCGATATCGATCGGAAAAAGGTATCGCTTGAATTTGAATGAACCTTCTATATAGGTTTGAATGACAAACCTATGAAATTGGGCGGGAAAACCTATAAAAACGTGTGTGGAGGGGTTATTTTGTTTTACTTTTTATGTTACACCATGTAGTTGATTACAGCCTTCACTATCGTGGCTATGATACCGATATCAACTCGGCCAGCCGACTAGCAAGCCGCGATCGATAGGTCGAGTTTTTAGTTGCGATCGAAAATTCGATTATAATACAATCTTGAAAGAACAGCAAACGGGGATTCACAGTAAAGATAGATAGCTAGATATAGCATGCTCATTATTAACTCTTTCAGTGTAGAGTCTTACTTTTCATTATTGACTCAGAATCGGTCATAGCTCAGGAAAAGTACTTGAGTTAATAGAGGCGACTGTGTTGAAAAGGAGAATACAATATTATCCTACATTGCATACAGCTGAATATTAAATGAATATTTTCCATAAGCGTTATAGTGCTTTGGCTTTGCCATAAAAAGAGAGATAAAGTATGATAATTGTTTACTCTCTGTAGTCTTTATTATGTTGATTCTACTTGTTATAGGGGCAATGCTTTACAAAACTGTACAGCATTTAACAGAGGTATTTGATAACGTGCACATACGAATACAAAATGTTTATCATCATGATATTTAGACTGAGGTTCGTACTGTGAAAGGTAATATTTAGAAATAAAAACAAAAAAAGCAAAATGTTTATCATTATTCCTAGAATGTAAACGAATAGCATCAAAGAAAATTTTTCATTATAGTTTAAATCGTTGGTCCATGAATTTTATTTATACCAGAATATCTTTAAATTGATATTTTTAGCATTATTGTGGCTTCTATTGCTTACAAGTTGAAATAAAAAGTACAACGAGTATGGAAATGTGACATCAGTATAAAATACTGATAAATTACTTTACTTCATGGATTCATATTGATCTAAATAATTCGGCCAAACGTATCAGTATTGGGCAAATAATAAGGCCATGGTGAGAGATGAATTGCAAAGGAGAGTGCCTCTGAAATAAAGAAGGGAAACTGGGATAATGTTATAGACACTGAAAGTTTATAGGGCGTGGGGAAGAGAAAAATAACAACTAAAACGCAAGAGGGCGAGTATAGCTGTTTCAATCTTTGACAGATAGCGAGCGCGTGATGCAATATCAAAATATATTTTAGTGGCGTCCAATTAAGATTACTTTGTCAGCTCTAGAAGAAAAAAAAAGAAGAAAAAGTTTATAACCGGCAAATGTGTAGGCCTATACAAAAAGAAAAAAAAAATGTGAAAGAAATGTCGAAATATGAAAACAAAACTGGAACTTTCAGAAGGCAAACTTTTGTTTTACCTTTTTTCATTTTCCTTTCGAGTCGCATGCAAACCTTTCAAATCCGATAATGCTTATAATAACCCCGTAGACCATATTATCTTGAACATGTTGCCTCTTATTTTCTTTTATTTTTGTCGTTATTGTTGTTGATGTTGTTTCTTTTTGTTGTTGTTAGTTTGTTTTGTTTTGTTTTTTGATGATCGCCTCAAATTTGATGAGGGGGCATTGAGAAAATAACATCATGTTTTCTCATATTTAATGTGCAATTTTGAGGGGGATTTTTTTTTTTTTTTTCCTTCTTCTTCATTTTTCCCCAAATCGGGGAGGGTAAATTTGATGCAATGTCACTAAACGGTCCCCTAATTGTTGAAGCCATGTAACTTCTGATGTACTTCTGAGGTAAGGTGCGATCGCTATTTTCGTGGGTTTTCAATGTTTTGCTGGGTTTTTTCCCCACAAACTGCTTTAAAAGCAGTAACAAATTCAAGGATATCCTTGATGTCGAATTGACAGACCAAAGTCAGAAGTAGATCCGTAAAAAAAATGCTATTCCCGTCTTTTATATACAATTGAAATGAATCTTTATAATGTTTATTAAGCACTATACAATGTTTGTACGATTACTCTTTGTTTACTATCAACAGTTATCTGGCTTATTAGGATAGGCTGATAAGGTGCATAATGGAGCAGTTAAAGGCCCTCGCAAGTCGGAGATCGTGGGGAATGCGCGTTTTTCTTGAGCTCCATTGACTCATACACAATCTACAGTGAGGCTTACGCAAGGGTCGGCCTACTGGGGATTAACATTCGGACAGCACGAACATGACGAAGTTGACCGAATTCAGTCAGTCAATAGGGTCATTAGCTCCGGATTAGTTTATAGACTCTCAACGGGTCTCTTCGTATTAATTCATAGAGAGGACTTGTATAACTTGTATAGCCCTCCTTACCGGACGCTTAGCACTACCCATTTGCCTCATCAAGGTAGAAAGTGGAAGACGTATAGACGGGTTTCCTATCAAATAACAGTGATGGATCCAAGCGGGGTGCAGGTAGTCCACTGCCTGGACTATCCTGTATTTTCTCAACAACGCTCGCAACACCATACAATATCTAAATCTTGTGTCCGCCACTTAATAAGATTTTGTAACATTTCAAAATGGACAGTCCGCGTCTATTCCACGACTACAATTTAAAATTGCACAAATACACTGAACTTTGAAATTAGCAAACCGTATTGTTTACTCCTCCCTCGATGGTCTCTACCACTAAAAGCAATAAATAGCAATAAATACATAAATTTGTGAATTGCAACACCCCTCATTTAAATTAGTGGATGTCATTTTGTGACTCCACCAAAGACAGTTTCGCCACAAAGATTATGTCGCATCAATTTGTATTATTAATTGTACGCCATGGAATCTCAGAGCTCTTCACCATGTTTACAAAAAGATCAAGTTCGAATAATGTTGTGGTGTTATCCTCGAACCCTCTCCACTGTCCTGACAAAGTGTCTAAGTTTTATCGAGGGCATGGAAGTTTGGTTTGAACCGTTTACCTACTGTGATATTGCCAACACTGTCTATCAGGCGGAGACTGGGAAGCAGCTTCCCCTGGATTACACCTCCAAGAATGCGAGCGAGTTTGAGTTAGCAGCTAGCCTCATTAAGGAAAAAGGGGTCTTCTCAAGTGTTGTACCTGATCGAATGGCGTAAGTTTGGTCTCTAAGTTCATTTTGTGGTTTAAAAAAAAAAAAATTATAATTTATTTACTTATTTATTATTATTTTTTTTTTTTTTTAGGGGGGTGGGGTCATATTGTAACCACTGCATATTTGCCTAGTTTTCGAATACATTAAGCATTAAGATAGATCTTACTGTAATTTCCAAATTCTCCCAGTCACATTATAAATATACCTGTTTGATCATTTTGTCAGTACATTTTTTATTTACAAGAGAATGTATGACCGGTTAGCAATGGGATATTGGCAAGCATATCAACTAGTTCGAGTGAGGTTGCTGTTGCTGTTTCTTGATCATACGTTGTCTTTAGTTTGGCTCTACATCAGACAAGAAAATATAAGATGGGAGATGGTTATTTGATTACCAACATGATCAAAGATTTCCTAAGAATATCCAAGTGTAATTCTAATTTTATTTGGTATCAACCAATTCCATAATGTTCGGATGAAAAAATAGCAACTGTTCTCGGACCGAAGGCTTTCGAGTAAGTTGCTTGTGGTCGCTGCCAAGGTTTAAATTTTATTATCGTCAAGTTCTTGGTCACCAGGCCTGACAAGCATTACGACGCTTCTACTATTAACTTAAACCTTTCCGCCATTTATGTTAAATCCTCAAAATACAATGAACATGATGAAAGGCTGCTAACGTTATTCCGTATACTATGAATTCGTGTCTTTGTAGCTCACTATGCATCGTTTTGTTCTGATATTGCTATTCTGACCACTAGCCAGACTTTGTGTCATGTTTAACTTTTTACGTTGCAGTTACGGAAACGTAAAATCACGCCTTGAGTCAACCCAAAGCAAACGTGTTCTTGTCAAAGATACAGGCGGGGCTGTTTCCAGCAATCGACTGAGAGAATACATCCCTGCGGGATACCAACATGTGTTCCTCATCCGTGATCCTGCGACCTCTCTTAATTCATACCGCAGAGTTCGGATCCTGATCGACGAAGTCAAAGACGAGAAAGCGTACGATGTCGAGAGAGATGATACTATTCTCAATCCGCAGGATTTCTATCCAAGCCTACACAGCCTTTGGACGTTCATTCGCCAAAATGTTAACCCTGATCCGGTGGTCATCAATTCTGATGATCTGACGACCAATCCTGGAGGTGTCCTGAGGAAGCTATGCGACCGGACTGGACTACCGTATAGTGATGATCTGCTGCATTGGGATGCGTCGACGGATGTTGTTAAACGCTGGAAGGCCTGTGGGAACACTCTCCTCACGGACGTGCCAACATTTTTTCATGCTGCAGCGACCTCAAGTGAATTCCAATTAAAGACTATACCTATTTCGCGTGAAGATCTGACAGAGGATGTACTAAGACTAGTTGATATTTTTATGCCACTTTATGAAGAAATGAATAAACACAAGATCTGAAAGCCGATTTGTTAAGACAGACAATAACCCCCCCCCCCATTCCAATCCCTAAAATGGGAAATGTGCTACAAGAAAAAGACTGGTATAACGAGGTATAAACCCCTTTTGAAAAGCTAAAACGAGCCCAATAAAAATAGGAGAAGAAAATCTCTTTGGACCCGTTGTTTATTTTGTTTTTTTTTATTTCTTTTCTAGTCATGGACATTTCGAATCGTGGTTATATAAAAATGGTGGGGAGGGGGATCACAACCATGTGTACCCCAAAAGTTTGTTATAATGTTTGGTACACGGTAAAATTCCTTTTGGAATGAAACTATTCAAAATGGAGGTTGAACACAAGACCTTGGATGAAAGTCCTTAATGGCCATGATAATGGTTACAGGAAAGGGCACTTGTCACTTTTACCCTTCAATTTCCATTGTGTTCTTCTTTGGGAATTCTAAATTATCTGTCTTAATTTTGTCATGTTTCCTCCAAGGATGAAATGAGTGTTTATGATTATGCAAAAGGAACTAGTGTATCCACCCTGGGTGACCCGAAGCCCGAAGGTCCTGATGGAATACCCCCATATGGGAGTATGAGATGCTTAAATGTGTCTTTCATAGAACACACTATGGCAACGTAATCTTTTTCTTGTCACCTCTATTTTATTTTTTTGTTTTTTATTTTTGTTGATTTTTTACTTTCCAATTAGGCCTATCGATGGTCATTTGCGCATACACTGTTTTTTATTTAACAAGACAAACAATTAAAAAATAAAAGAACTCTGCATATGATTTATGTTTGGCCTCTTGTCTTCGCGTCGGCCCAATTCAGTCGTTTTGAACGAACTTCTTGTCTACATTTTGAATCTGGGCGGGGATCCACCCCCCCCCCCCCTTCAACCTACCTCTGAAGACAACGAAGAGCTTGATTCCAAAAGGCGCTAAATCCACTTTTGACCAAAATGGATTTTATGGGATGAATAAGTGCATCTTAGGCAAGGGAACCAAATGCAGCATATGGGATTTAAAAATTATTTTTGAAGATTGAAAAAAAAAATTGGTTACAAAAATGTGTTTCATTCCAAAAGGAGCTAAATCCAAAACGGTTTTATTCCAAAAAGCGCTAAATCCACATGGTCATTTAAGGTTTGTTTATTTAATCACTTTACCTAACAATATCTTTTAGCACATGTTGTGGCTACCAGTCTCCAACATCAGTGCGAAATTTTGAAATTATTAGTACAGTTTTCATTTTTTTTTAATTATTAATATTTTTGGCTCCTTATGGAAAAAACATCGAAAATCCCGGTCTTGAGAAAATATTTTTTTAAATTTATTTTTTTTTCTTAATTCTCAAATTTTAAACATCAGAAAAGATGTAACTATACTTTAGTAGCAAAATTAATGTGTTTTGTGTTGAATGTAATTTATTTATAGGCTTTAACTTGATGTACAAATATTGCCTTTTGACGGAAGTTTCATTCCAATGGCGCTAAATCTATGAATATTAAAATTACAAAAATTTCTTAAAAATTGAAATTAATAACTAGATTTTTAAAAACATGATTTAATCAGTCGAATGCAATTGGCTAATCATATATATAAAAATAAAGCTACAATGGGTAGGATAAAGTGGTAAATGAAAAAACAAACTTGATTTACTTCAAAACTCTTAAAGTGGATTTAGCGCCTTTTGGAATCAAACTCTTAAAATGTAGATATAAGTTTTGTAATCATTTAACAAATAACATCTATTATCAATTTAATAATGCGTGGAAATAAAAGTATTGTTTTTAAAATAATTTTCAACAATTTTTTTTTTTTTTTAATTCATAAAAGTGCAAAAATATGAAATTATTTAACATTAACGAAAATGGCTACTTCTCTTAAATTGAAATAAATGATGATAAACTATTCAATTGAGTATATGAATATAAAAAAGGCCATCTCTTGGCCAAATTGAGTTAACCATGGAAGGTTGTTGCTCATACATGAGTCCATCTTGTGTACAATTTACAGCACTGACTTCAGCCCCAAACTGCCTGAAATTGATTTTTTTTTAAAATTAAAAAAAAAAAAAAAAATCTCAAATCTCAAATCTCCATTGACTACACACAAAAATCATTCAGTTTTTCTTGATATACTCGAAATGAACTTTCATGGACTTGGGCTCTTTTTACATTCATATATTCAATTAACTTTTCCATTATTTATATATTTATACATCAATTATTATCGAGCTCCTATTGAAATCAATTAGCTCTTCATTCATTAGGCTACACTGGTTAGGCCCTATGATTAACATTTCCATTGTTTCTAAAATAACGTATTACATGGGGGAAATAATATCATAATTGAAGAATTCAATTTCCATTTAACATAGCTAGATTAATTAAAAATGATTTATAAGTAGGCCTAGGCCTAACACAAATAATAATTTGGTTAAAAATGTATTACAATTTTTGTTTAAAATGTAGGCTTACATTATAAATAACCCTTGTGAATAATGGTCATACACATAATTAGTTGTATAATTATTGTTCTACAGACGATGCCTCATAAGTTGGCAACCGAATGTTAAAAAATAAAATTGTATCTAAACACAACACAAAAAGAAAGTTCCCCCTATTTCAAATATCAATAATTTTTTAAATAGGAGGAGTTCAAAAAATCTAATTATATGTCCATGTAGGGAATTTAATTAGCTACAATGGGAGCGAATTATAGAGAATATCATGAAGTCATGCTTCAGTGAGCAATGGTTGAATGCAAAAATGTCATTTTTTGAAGTTCGCAAGCCTAAAATCACAACTTTGATTCAATGATATCGGACCAAATTTTTAGATTTTAAACATTTCACGCATCAGAATGTACGCAAAACGTGCTTCCAAACATACGCAAAGGACATTTGCGTAAAATTTCACGGTTGAGTGAGCATGCAGCAAAAAATACCAAAACTGCGATTTTTACATTTTATCCAAGGTGAAATTGATCAAATATGATGAGATTCATGTCTAGGAAGAGTGTTTTTAACTTTTGGAAAAAAATCTAATCAATTCTAGGTTGAATGAACACCATAAAATACCATGTGAAAAACACTAAGTAAGTATTCTTTCCATTTTGTACACTAAAAATCATGTGAATATCTATTTTTGTATTATTTTTATGACCGGTGCACGTGTGTACATGATCCTATTGCGTTTATTGAAACTTTCATGCTTCAGTGAGCACGTGGCACTGGAAAAGCTGTTTTTTTATTTAGAGACCAAAATTACATTGCTAACTTTGCTTAACCATAACAATTCGTTTGAAAGTATTCATTTAATTTCATTTTCGCAAAAATCCCGATTTTTTTTATGCTTCAGTGAACACAAGATATGAGAAAAACATGAAAAAAAGAAGAAAGTTTACCACCCTGGCACGGCCTAATGGTAAGTGCGATTCTCAAATCGACCAAAGTTCCTGTTAGTTAATGACTTCTTAAAGATTTGTGCTAAGTTTCAGGAATTAACTCACAGTATAACGAACAAAAAATTGACAATGAAAATGAGCAATATTTGACGTTTATTCACTTAATGTTCAAACTCTATACGTAGAGTCAATGGGGAGGAAATCAATAGTGAACAAAAGTCAAATATTGCCCAATTTCATTGTAATTTTTGTGGTCGTTATACTGTGAGTTAATTCTTGAAACTCGGCACAAATCTTTAAGAAGTCATTAACTAACAAGAACTGAGAATTAGACGTAGGCCTACCATTAGGCCGCACCAGGGCCGTAAACTTTCTTCCTTTTTTCATGTTTTTCTAATATATTGTGTTCACTGAAGCATACAAAATCGGGATTTTTGCGAAAATGAAATCAAATGAATACTTTCAAACGAATTGTTATGGTTATGCAAAGTAAGCAATTTAATTTTTGTCTCTACATCAAAAAACAGCTTTTCCAGTGCCACGTGCTCACTGAAGCATGAAAGTTTTAATAAATGCAATAGGATCATGTACAAACTTGCACCGGTCATAAAAATAATACAAAAACAGATATTCACATGATTTTTAGTGTACAAAATGGAAAGAATACTTACTTAGTGTTTTTCACATGGTATTTTCTGGTGTTCATTCAACCGTGAATTGATTTTTTGCAAAAGTTAAAAACACTCTTCCTAAACATGAATCCCATCATATTTGATCAATTTTACCATGGCAAAGAAGTAAAAATCGCAGATTTGGCATTTTTGCTGCATGCTCACTCAACCGTGAAATTTTACGCAAACGTCCTTTGCGTATGTTTGGAAGCACGTTTTGCGTACTTGATGCGTGAAATGTTTAAAATCTAAAAATTCGTCCGATATCGTTGAATCAAAGTTGTGATTTTAGGCTTGCGAACTTCAAAAAATGACATTTTTGCATTCAACCATTGCTCACTGAAGCATGACAACAGGATTTTTCCTAAAATCCACTCCCATGGTTGGTAATTAAATTCCCTGCATGGACATTGTCATGGAATGACTATTTTCCTTTGAAGTTCAAAATTTGTTCAAGACTAGTTGGAAGTAGTTCCGTAAGAAATTTGTGAATTACGTAATTGAGAAATTCACGTGCGATTTGTTCCAGAAGTTTACCTACAGTTAAAGCAGTTTGCTTACAGTTTCAGTAATTTTTTCACATCTAGCTTGTGCTTTGTTTCGAGAATTTACTGGCTACTTGATTTGTATTCTATAAAGGTACGTTCATTACATTTATAACCTTTGAAAGTAGAGAAATAAGTAGGTTAATGTAGTCGAGTTGTGGAAAATCTCAGTCACGCTATCGTAACGATTGTGTACACGTGAATGACTTGTTAAGAAATCTCCTTTGTGTTGATTGTTTTAGGGTCTAGATAGCTTATTTGGACATCGTAGACCAAATTGATAGTTGTATTAGCAGGATGATTGTATAAGAAATACGTAAATCAATCTAGTATAGTTATTTAGTTAAATTTTGAGACGTATAAAGTTGATGACGCACTATGTGTCTTTGCGCGTATGAATGCTTTATGCTAATTTGGGGGCACAGTCAATCACATTTTTCAGGCGATTCAATTCGCGCGGATGGATATTGCTTAGGACATAAAGTGAATCGTTCGTGTTCGTTAGTCTTATTGCAGTTTTTATAGCATTTATCGCATAGGTTGTTGGTTTATGCAATCCACTGTTGAATTTCATCTCTAATGGAATTTAAGGGGTTTAAACGAGGATTAATTTAGTTCTGAATTAAACTGTTGGGATTTATGTTTGCGTCTTAAGTGTGTAGAACAGTATTGAATGCTAGGTTTGAGACTTTAGAATTCTTCTTCATGTCAGTCTAGCAAAGTGATTATTTGGAAAGAAGTGAATAATAAGGAAAAATATGTGATTTGTTACATATTAATGCATTAGCATATGAAAGCTACTCATTTAAACCAAACTTAAAATAATGGCACAAACGAATCCATTTAGGGTGTTATGAGAACGTTTATTTGAGACTTTGTACAATAACAATTACAATTGTGAAACGACAATATGATCAATAGTTTATCCAAATCTTAATTACCTTAGTCATATCGAGTTTTACATCATTTTCTTTAACAAGCTATTGGTTATTTGTATTTCTTGATACAAAATTCAAAACATTTCTAAAAGTGTAAATGCAAACTTTAAGAATAGAATTATTGATAGTGTGGATATGATTCTTACAGGATTAGACATTGTGCTGCAATAGCAGTTATTTAGTAATCTCTCACCTTTGTTTGTTTATTTCCAGGAATCATTCTACACAGTTGTTGAATGTAACTGATGAGTCCATGACAGTGTCACAATAAAGGAGCTACCATTTGAGTTTACATAGAGGTCTCCCTTATTTCATCATTGATTGCAACAACGTGTTATTAAAGAACTCACATAGATGACGAGTTCATCACAGACATATAATTAGATTTTTTGGAATCCTCCTATTCAAAAAATTATTGATATTTGAAATAGGGGGAACTTTCTTTTTGTGTTGTGTTTATATGCAGTGTCGTTTCCAGAGGACCCTTGTATTAAAAAATAAAGGTTTATCCGACACAAAACCGATCTATGGAGTGCCGACAGTGCAGTGGTACTGCTTATGGCAAGCTACATGTAGCTGGTGACAGCGCAGAGATAAACTTTTTAGTTTGAAGAAATTTCGAACAGTCATGTCATGGAGTCAGATAGTTCTTTACAGAAACAGCAAGTTCGAATAATGTTGTGGTGCTACCCTCGAACTCTCTCCACTGTCCTGACAAAGTGTTTGAGTTTCATTGACGATTTAGAAGTATGGTTCGAGCCATTTACCTATTGTGATATCGCCAACACGGTTTACCGAGCGGAGACGGGCAAGGAGCTCCCGCCCGAGTACACGGCCGACAATGCGAGCAAGTTTGCGGAAGCCGCTGAGATCATAAAGCGAATGGGAGTCTCGTTTGGTGTCGTACCAGATCGCATTTCGTGAGTATTTAGGCCTATGATGTGGAGCATGGGATGATCCACTAAAAGCTAAAATCAATCCCAATTATGGACATCTGAAACTAACGTTAGAGTCTATAGGCAATGATAGGCCTCAGTAAAAATGACTGTTTATCCTATGATTGATTTTAGGATTAATTTTTATCAGTTATTTGTTAATCATCCCCTGAAATATCTTTTTTTTTGTGGCACTACATTGGTCTATTTCTCTAAATAAGTAGATCTACATGTAGACCTCTACATGTCTACATGTAGACCTCTACATGTTTTGGCAAGAAAAAACAAAAACAAGAACAGAAAAGAACCCAAAAAATACCTGTGGAAAACAAAAAACAAATCAAATAATAAAATACAAACAATGACGGTATTAATAAATTCTCAATTTTATTCTGTCTGGTGTTCATTTCCTGTAAATTTTGTCAATTGGAATTAGTCAGCTAATGTCACTCCTATTCACTGTAGGCGTACATTTATAGGCCTACATAATTAAACCATAAACTTCAACCCCCAAGAAAACAAATATTAATAACTTACACTGTAATGTACATGTAGACTGCAGTGGCACTGGTGGCGGTCAGGCATTATTCTGGAAATTTGTTTTTGATTAATGTGTTATATAGAGTATCAAATAAATTTGTCATTTCCCCTTATAGTAATCATTGAATTGCTGAACAAAACCACAAGTTTATGTACAATAAGTAAGTAATTTTGGACCATTTCACTTTCTTGTGTATTGGTTATTTTCCTCTCATATGCAGTTGCCCTAATTATGCTTATATCCATTATCCTATTATGCAATGCAGGTACAAAAGTACAAAACATCACCTGGAATCGACGGAGAGTAGACTTGTACTTGTCAAGGACATGAGTGTAGCATTTCGCAATGAAAGGTTTTTGGACTACATTCCTTTGGGCTATCAACACGTCTTCCTCATCCGAGATCCTACTTCTGCTCTTGATTCTTACCGCAAGGCATGTATTGTACGGGACAAACCAGTAGATGAAGAGCTGTATGATGTCGTGAGAGACGATGCCTTCCTTAATGCGGAGGATTTTATTCCAAGCCTTCATCGTTTGTGGACCTTCATTTGTGAGACAGCTGATCCTGACCCTCTGGTGATTAATGCTGATGATTTATCTACCAACCCTGGAGTTATCCTGAAGAAATTTTGCTCCCGGACCAGACTAGCGTATAGTGATACACTGCTGCATTGGGATGCATCGACATCTGTCATTGGAAGGTGGAAAGCCTGCAGCGATAGCCTTCTTTTGGATGTCCCAGCATTTTTCCATGCTGCTGCAACCTCGAGTGAATTCCTAGTTAATACTAAAAAGCCTCTATTGCGTGAAGAGCTGTCAGAGGATGTTTGGAGACTGGTTAATATTGCTATGCCACTTTATGATGAAATGAACAAACATAAGATCAAGATTTAAACCTATTTTTCATCTTTGGAAAGTGGAGGAGAAGGGGGTGGAGCACCACATTATGAAAATGCAGATCTATTTGAAGTGTGTGACATAATGCAAATAGGGAGTAATATGGCCTAACTGTGCAACTTTACGCTCTGAACACTAACTAGATATGCTGCTTCACAGTACAAGAATAATTTTGCCATTAGTAGAGGACCACCGTGTAGACCCCGTGGATGTTTTTTGGGAACAAAGGTTTGAAAGTGGTTTTGAGTTGCTTAGAGGTCACTAATCAAAATTAGCTTGGCTAGTCCCCTGCTAACCCCCGGCAACTCTCGTAGGGGTCAAAATAAGGTCAAATTGGGGCCAATAGGGGGTCAAATTTTTAAAATGCCCAAATAATATCAAAAGACATAGCAAATTGTCCGTCTCATTCTACTGAACAAAAAAGTGTACAGAATCATAAACCATGACCTCCCAGTGAGAAGTTGTGGCGGGAAAAGTCAAAAGGTCAACAAACTTTCACATGAAGGCATATAAGGCCTATACAAGCTAAAATTGTTAGGAACAACAAATTTTCGTGTTGTTGTGTCTATTAATATTTATTATCGCTAAGAATATTGAGACTACTTTTACATAAGAAAATCATGATCAGTACAAATAAGGGGTCAAACTAAGGTCATTTGGGGTCAAATGAGTTAATTTAGGATAGAAATTCGGTAAAAGTTAAAACAGCTCCATTTGTTTGTGGTATTGTCAAGTTCGGTATAAACAGACGATTAAAACTGACAGATTTGTATTTCTAATCCAGAAACCACATTTAATAAATGTAAGGGGTCATGATATGGTCAAAGGATCAATACATCATTTAGGGTCAAAATGTTACATTGACCTAGAGGTATTGTGCTGCATTAGGTGCACTAGAACCCCTTGAGCCATGAACTTCAAATTCAAAAGTAGTATGTACCATCGTAAGAAGACAATCTAATTTGATCTTTAAGATGAAGGTGAAAGGTCAAGGGTCACATGGTCAACTTATGAAATTTCAGGTATTTACTTCGTTATTGCATTATTTTAAGAAAAAGCTTGATCTTGATGATAATATATTCATTAGATGCCAATCTCATACAATGTTTAAGTGTACAGGATCATACCTGGGGGGCATTTCATCAAAGGACTTGTCGGACATTTTATCACAAATTTGCTTTGAGCCATCAGATGCAAGCATTTCAGTAGCTTGTAACAGTTTGTCGGATAAAACTTCCGACAAGTCCTTTGATGAAATGCCCCCTGACCTCCCAGTAAAAGTTACGATGGGAAAATCAAAAGGTCAACAAACTTTCACATGAAGCCATAATAGGCTTACACACGCTAAAATTGCTTGGAATGACAAATTTTTGTGTCTTTTTGTATCTTGATTAAGAAAATTAATTGAGATAAACTATTCCTACTAAGAAAATCATATTCAGTAGATATAAGGGCTCAAACTAAGGTCATTTGGGGTCAAATTTGTGACCGAAATAGGGTAAAGGGGTTAAGTAGCTCCATTTTTGTCCTACTGTTAAGTTGTGTGTAAACTGATGATTACAACTTACAGATTTGTATTTCTTTTCCAAAACCACATTCATTAAATGTAAGGAGTCATGGTACTGTCAAAAGGTAAATCGACCATTTAGGGTCAAAATGTTACAGTGACCTAAACTGATGTGCAATCAGCTCATATTGATTGTAGAAGTATTTGGGAGGTGAACTTCAATTTGATGATATAATTTATATCAAAGGTCATACATGATTGTAGTCAAGTTATGACATTCCAAGAACCAATTTGAACTTCAACCTTAATGGTATCACGATTATAGGCAGATGGTCTGATGAGATTTTGTAAAGGGTATACATGTCAAAAGTATAATATACCTGACTATTCTGGCAGCTTTTAACATCAGTGATGTTATCATTTATTATAACATACAAAAATTGGTTAAAAACGAGACAGACTTGCACAAATGAAAGTTGAGGTTCAGTAAAAGTCTTAAACATAGATTAAAGATCGATGAATACCCCAACAAAGCGCACTTCTTGTGCATTGTTCAGACGTTTATAAAAGTTTTTTTTTTAAAGTAATTTCAGACATAAACCTCTGTGAACCTTGACGTTTTACCAATACACAGTCTCATATAATGAGATTTTTTTTCGTGGTGACATCATCATAGTTTCACATCTCAAATAGTTTTTGATATATTTCGATAATGGGGCAGATACAGGTATTTCCTTCTAGGTTTACCTCTGTGACCCTTGACATTTGACCTAAATTTTCAAACATTGTAAGAAGTTGATATACATAAATATAACAAAGTTTTTTTCTAAAACTATTGTAATAATAAGGTAAATACCTGGAATTTCTTTAGTTGACCATGTGACCCTTGACCTTTCACCTACATTCTATATGATCAAATTAGATTGTCTTTTTATGATGGTACATAAAGTACTTTTATATTTGAAGTTCATGGCTCAAGAAGTTCTAATGTACAAATTGCAGCACAATATCTCTAGGTCCATGAACATTTTGACCCAAAATGATTGATTGACCCTTTGACCATATCATGACCCTAAATATTGAATGTGGTTTCTGGAATAAAAATACAAAATCTATTAGTTTTAATCATGAATTCTACTAGGACCTAGTAGAATCCATGGTTTTAATCATCTATTTATATATAACTCGACAATACCACATAAAGATAGAGCTGTTTTAACTCCTTTACCGTATTTCGATCCTAGATTAAATCATTTGACCCCAAATGACCTTAGTTTGACCCTTATATGTACTGATCATGATTTTCTTATGTAGAAATAGTCTCAGTTAATTTTCTTAGCGATAATAGATATTAATAGACACAAACACGAAAATTTGTCGTCCCTAACAATTTTAGCTTGTATAGGCCTTATATGCATTCATGTGAAAGTTCGTTGACCTTTTGACTTATCCCGCCATAACTTTTTACTGGGAGGTCATAGGTATATGATCCTGTACACTTTTTTGTTCAGTAGAATGAGACGGACAATTTGCTATGTCTTTTGATATTATTTGAGCATTTTAAAAATTTGACCCCCTATTGGCCCTAATTTGACCTTATTTTGACCCCTACGAGAGTTGCCGGGGGTTAGCAGGGGACTAGCCAAGCTAATTTTGATTAGTGAACTCTAAGCAACTCAAAACCACTTTCAAACCTTTGTTCCCAAAAAACATCCACGGGGTCTACACGGTGGTCCTCTACTACATCTACTGGAATGTGTTTTGTTTATAATGGAATGATACTGAATTACAAGGATTTATACAAAGTATTTTATACAACACTGTGTTTATAATGCTCTTCTTGCCATTTTGAGGGAGTTATTGAGAGTGCCTGGATGAACCTTGTTAACACTCGTGTGAACTATAGACCAGTTTACAAAGTTATTATAATTCTATGCATACTTTTTGAACAAAGGTTGTTCTTGACAACCTGAAAGTTTGCCTGAGGCTTTCCTGACATAGCAGAAACTAATG
The DNA here is from genome assembly GCA_940671915.1 of Paracentrotus lividus. Classification (NCBI taxonomy): domain Eukaryota; kingdom Metazoa; phylum Echinodermata; class Echinoidea; order Camarodonta; family Echinidae; genus Paracentrotus; species Paracentrotus lividus. The sequence continues at coordinate 33,381,517 of CALNVZ010003426.1, forward strand.
TATGGAAACTGGATTCCATGTATTGTAGTTCATTGTTTTATTTCAGGTTGTTTGAATACCTTGTTACTCTGTCACCAGGAAAGATACATGGATAAATTATAATAACTTAGTAAACTGGTCTATTCACTCTTAAGATATTTCATAATGCTACAGCTCTTTCAGGTGGTAAGTTTGAATGAGAAACCTGAAATGTTAGCCGAATACAGTACAAATGGTGCTAGTATATGAGTTCATTCAACCATGGATTCTCCAGGTGAATAGTACATTCGTAGTGTACAAAATGATGTAAAGAAAGTCAACAAGGTTTTGTCCGACAAAGGAGCATACCACAAAATGAAAAGGTCACAAAAATGATTAAAAATTCTTCTGCCATTATTTTTTTGTACTATTTTTTTTACTATATTAGTTACACTGATGTAGTTCTTAAAACACCCTTGCCCATTCTTTAAAGCTGGATCACAGTTTTTATAACATATCTAAAAATTACAATCTCTTTTTTTCTTTTTCTTTTTTTTATTAACTTTGGGATAGAGTTAAAGATTACATGCAATATCATTGTGATAAAACACATCACTTGCATAATGGGATCTGAAAATCATTAGAAATACACACGTACATAATTTGAAAGATCATATTTTCAGATTTACCAAAAATATACCCCACCTTGAAAGAACAGGCAAGGACATTTTCTGGACCAATTCTCTGATTGTCTAAAACATTTTTAGCATTATGTGTCCCTCCCCCCCCCCCCCCCAACCCTCCATAATTCAAACAATCACTGACTACATATTTTATTTATCTTCACAACTACATTACGGTCTAAATTGTATAAAACAGTTCCAGGACAACTGCATCTAGACAACTACCGCCAACAAAAACCTATCCCTAACTCTACACGTTAACCAAATTCTTAGTATCTGGGCAGTCCTGGAGGGTAATTGTCCAGGGCTACTTGTCCTGATATGGTAGAAAACATATAGATGATCTCAGAACCATTTATTAATAATTTCTGTTTTGGTCTTGAAGATAAAGTAATTGGCTACCGCTATTAGACGAATTGTCCTTTAAGCCATGTGTTCATTAGACCAAATGATAATGAGACCAAATATGCATTAGTCTAAAGGAATGTTAGACTAAATTTTTAGTACACAAAAAGGGTTTAGCCCATGTGATATTAGACAATTAGAGAATGTGACCAATGGAGATATTGTGTTAGGTATTGTTTAAGTTGATTTTATTACAGCTTGTCACCTGATGCAGACCAGGCGCGGATCCACGGGGGGGGGGCCCGACGGGCCCGGCCCCCCCCCCCCCCAAAAAAAAAAAAAAAAAAAAAAAAAAAAAAAAAAAAAATAAGAGGAGAAAAAGGAGGAGAAAAGGGAGAAAGAAGGGAAAAGGGAGAGAAAAGAAGAAAAAGAAAGAAAGAGAAGGGAATAAAGCCCAATGTTTGTACAATATTCGTAAAACTTTATTCAATAAGAAGCGCGAAATAGGCCTTATTGGGTTCTAAACGACCATAAATAAGGCCTATAATGTGGGGGAGGGTCAACGAGGCCGAATTTTTTTCCATTTTTAAGAAACAGAAATACATTACTGACGAAAAGTAAAAATAAGGAAAAAAGATTTAAAACTAAAGTTTCAAAATTTCACAAAGAAAAGAGGCCTCGTGGGCCCTCGGCCTCGATGGAAAATAGTCGGCCTCGTGGGAATACTAGAAAGTGCCCCTTATTTTATTGCATATATCTTTTAAAACCCAAATTTTAGGCTCGCGCTACGCGCTCGCGTATACTAAATCATAATGCACAAATAACTCGAAATTTGAGCTCAAAATTTTCGGCTCGTGCTTCGCGCTCGCACATAGGCCTACCAATTTATTAGGGTATATAATGCATAATTAACTCACAATTTTCAGCTCACGCTTCGCGCTCGAGGATACTAAATTGGATCTATAATACACAATTATCTTTTTTTTTTTTAATAATACTAGAAAGTACCCCTTTATTTATTGCATATATTTTTTAAAACCCAACATTTTCGGCTCGCGCTTCGCGCTCGCGGATACTAAATAGGGTCTATTATACACAATTATCTACAATTCTTTATGCTAGAAAGTTCCCCTTTATTCATTCTATATATCTTTTAAAACCCCAAATTTTTGGCTCGCGCTTCGCGCTCGCAGATACCAATCTAGTAGGGTATACAAATTAACTCAAAATTTTCAGCTCGCGCTTCGTGCTCGCGGATAAATAGGGTCTATAATACACAATTATCTACAATTTCTGATACTAGAAAGTGCCCCTTTATTTATTCCATATATCTTTTAAAACCCGCTCGCGCTCGCTGACATGTCTGATACTAAATCATAATGCACAAATAACTCCAATATTTACCTCAATATTTTCAGCTTCCGCTTCGCGCTCGCGGATTCTAAATAAGGTCTATAATACACAATTATCTAAAAAAAAAAATTAATAGTAGAAAGTTCCCTTATATTTATTCCATATATTTTTTAAAACCCAAAATTTTCGGCTCACGCTTCGCGCTCGCGGATACTTAATAGGGTCTATAATACACAATTATCTACATTTTTTAATACTAGAAAGTGCCCCTTTATTTATTTCATATATCTTTTAAACCCCCAAATTTTCGGCTCGCCCTTCGCGCTCGCTGACATGTCTGATACTAAATCATAATGCACAAATAAATCCAATTTTACCTAAAAATTTTCAGCTCGCGCTTCGCGCTCGCGGATTCATGATAAGGTCTATAATACCTAATTATCTAAAAAGTAAAAAAAAAATAGTTAAAAATGCCCCTTTATTTATTCCATATACACTGTCCGTCATAAAGGTGGAATATTTTTTTGCCGCTATAGCGACATGATTTTGCTCTGACTTTAATTTCTTGAATATGTTTGTCCCTGCTTTTACTTTTTGGAACCCTGGCTATAACTTGGACATTCTCCCAACCCTTCACGTGGACCTTTTTCCAAAAAAAAATTTTCAACCCCCGTGATGCCCATTTTTGTCATTTTTTCTCATTTTGGGGCCCCTTTTTGTTTTCCGGGCCCTTCAAGCCCCCCTCAGTCCTACCCCCAGGAAACGCGACTGAGGTGTACTGTTTTATATTGTTCTTTAAGTTAAATCTATATTTCTGGGGACAGGCTTAGGACTCTTGTCTAGGGGAGGGGTTCAAGTAAGAAACGATATTGGTGAAAATTCGGAATATTTTATTCCATCTTTATGCTGAAAACAAAAGAAATGAAAAACCACCTTTAACCCTTAAATATCATCATTTCCCCCTTAGATTTTGTTGAGCCTTGATGACAAGGCTGTAAATAGTCATTATTGATTATATTTTATTTTTATTTATGTTTGGTTGAGATTTTACAATACAATTTAGGGAAGATAGAAATTTCCATGGTTTAAAAATGAATAAAATGAATGTTGAACCCCATTCAAAATAAATTTTGACCCCTCCCCTAGACAAAAGAGGCGAGCCTGTAACCATAAATCTAGATTTAATTTAAAGAACAATAATAAATCTCCACCTCAGACGTGTTTCCTTGGGGTAGGACAGAGGGGGCCTTGGTGGGTCGCGTGAACAAAAAAGGGCCCCAAAATAAGAAAAAATGACGAAAATGACCATCTTCTGGGGGTGAAAAACTTTTTTGAAGAAAAATCCCCGGGAAGGGTTGAGGGAACGTCCAAGATATACCCAGAATCCCAGAAAGTGAAAGCGGTGACAAACACATTCAAGTAATTAATAACGGAGCAACATAATGTCGCTTGAGCCAGAAAAAAAATATTCCACCTTTATGACGAACAGTGTATCTTTTAAAACCCAAAAATTTTCGGCTCGCGCTTCGCGCTCGCGAATACTAAATCATAACGTCAGCTTGGAGCCAAAAGGGCGCTATTGCAGATCAAGGATGTTCCGTTTGGAGCCAGAAGGGCGCTATTACCATTGACTTTGTACAGTAATAGCGCCCTTATGGCTCTCAACGGAACATCTATAAGATGCAATAGCGCCCTTATGGCTCCCAACAGACGATAATGCACAAGTAACTCCAATTTTGAGCTCAAAAGTTTCGGCTCGCGCTTCGCGATCGCAGATACCAATTTAGTAGGGTATGTAATGCACAATGAACTAAAAATATTACCTTTTCATCTCATGGTGGCAATTTAGAATACATATTCAAACCACTAAAGTTTCGTTTAAAATGTACCGATTTTTTTTTTTTTTTTTTTGCTAGTATATATTATTCTGTTTTCATAGGAGTAAAATTAAAGTTGTTTAAATTCCTCGTTTTAGGTCAGTATAGGCCTATTATATCGGGGAATGTTAACTCGCGCTTCGCGCTCGTTCGCTCGCTCCGCTCGCAAGATTTTTTTTAAAGTTGGGCCCCCCCCCCCCTCTGGAAAATCCTGGATCCGCGCCTGCAGACAACACTTGGTAATTCAAACGGAAATAAATACCTTTATTCCAAGTTGGGCTTTCACAGAATATTGTCGAAATTGTTTATGTTACATTTACAGTTAAAAACTATTGCAGTCCACTCCCGTTATAAGTGAAGTGCTCGGGACAAGCTAAATACTCTCAGATTCAGAATGAAAAAAAAAAATGGGGAAAAAAGAAAAGAAAAAAGGGGGATGGGGCCGAAAGAAAGTGAAATCTATTTTTTGTTATTTATTTTTTTAATGTCCGAATTTGATTTTTAAAATGTAAGAAATCTTTTTTTTTATATACATTGTGTGCCTTTCCCCTGTACTGCTACGGGTATATACTGCTGCTAGTACATACATATTCAGTAACTGTTGATGGTAAAATGAGTTAAACTTTTATATTGAAAAGGTTTACTTAAAAACTATAAAAATAGAATACTAATGAAGCTCTCGAAGCCTGCATATCATATGATATTCCATATACATGTACTCTCAAATAGCATTGTTGCTCTGATATTAGCCGCTGAACAGGATAAAGTAACTGAGTGAAGTTTAAATATAACTTTGATACTCGGACAATCATTATGACTACAGACCGCTTTGATCCGGAGAAGCGGTTTTCTAAAACACCAAAAATATTCAAAAGTCGTTTTGAATAGTTGTAATGGTGAATTTCCACATTGTACATTATAGAATGATAATTGATTGATTATATTAAAGTGAATCACTTTGGCAATTTGAAAAAAATAGGGATACCTCGTTGTTACATGTAGGCCTATAATCATATTTAGTAACATCTCTGATAATGCGTTTCTGAAGAGGTTTCAGATGTAGATGCAAAGAACTTATTTCCCCTTTTAAAATTTACTCCCACCTATTGTGTATCAAGTATTGCATTATAATTATTATTTCACAAAATAATATCATAATTTAATTGATTTCTTTTCCATACACTATATCAGGCGTGTCATGTAGTATTCTATTATCTCTGTCTCATACAGCATTAATTACATTCTTACAATACAATGTTAGTACTACTTACCCGGGGGGCAAAAGCCATATTTTTAGAGTTAGCTGCATCGGCGAGATCTAAAAAGTAGTCCTATGTAATATGATTCTTTGTACCCATAGCAACACCGCTAGGGTGGACTACTCGGTGGTAAAGTGACACGAGGGTCTCTACAGGCGGGGGCGCCCAAAATAGCCGCCCTTTTTACAAAAAATAGTATTTTAAAGAAAATGACTAGAAATAATTATCTAAACTCAATGAGTTGGGTCTCATATGAAAGAGTATTAAATTTCCTGTACAACAATGCTAACTTTAGTGAGAATTGAAATTAAATAAATTCATTTTTGTACTTAAAAACTTTTTTTATTTTTTTTCCAAAAATAAAATTTTTACACATTTTTTAATTGAATGTATCAAAATTTCTAAAAAGAGCTGAGAGTTGTTACTTTCTGAAAACTTGGCCATTGGTATGTCCTATGATCTGTAAAAAGATTGGGATAAAATCTTTTTTCTGTTAAAAGCTATTAAACGCTATACCTAGGAGCGTAATATACGAAAAATTCAAAATTTCGCCCAATTATAGCGAAAACCCGTATATACACGTGTTATACCGCACATACTGTACACGTATACAGTATTGTGACTGACTAGGCTTATCTTTCAGATTTAATGAACTTTTGGGAGCATGATAAAGTTTCCAAATGGATTTAATAAAACACTACCAAATTTTCTGGTGTGTCTATAGAAATGAAGCACATGTGCGTTAATGGGGGAGGCAGGTTTTATTATTATTAATATTTTTCATATATTTTTATGAAGAATACATTGTTCTAATATCCAGTTTTATTATGCATTTTTTTTTAACCTAAACGAATATGTACAAATTAAAATGATAGGATGAGTGTCACTTAAATTATCAAAGGAGTATCCGGGGGTGGGGGTCTGACAGTTTTACCCAAACCCAAATTTTAATGGGAAAATTAAAACGGGAATTTCGTACTTTTACATGTACACCCCCACCCCAGGAAAAATAAAAATAAAATAAAATCTGAACGGGTGGCCGACAAAATTAATTTAAATATCTTTACCACCCACATGGTTCTTATTTATTTATTTTATTTATTTATTTATTTATTTATTTATTTATTTATTTATTCATTTGTTTATTCATTCATTTATTCATCCATCCATTAATTCCTTTTTTAATTAATTTATTCATTTATTAATTTGTTTATTCATTCATTCATTCATCCATTCATTAATTCCATTTGTCATTTATTTATTTATTTATTCATTCATTCATTTATTCATTTATATATATTTATTCATTTATTCACGTCTTATTAATACAGGTTGACATCTGAAATAACGAATATTGTTCTTTCAAGGGGCAATTCTATACAGTTAAGAAGAAGTAAATCATTGCACGTATGGTCATTGATGGTATACATACAAATAAGATAAATCTATAAAGTTAATACAAATACTCTCATTTGAAAATTGATGACTCATTATAAGACCGAAGGATGATTTTCTTTTCACAACACAACACCCCCTCCCCACCCTGAGAGCAATTTTATATCCTGTGACCTAAAAAAATGTGGGCGTACGTTTTTACTCAGCTCGTGTGTCCTAACAAATTCTTGGGGTGTCGAACTTGATAAATCTGAAATTCAGATTTTGGCATGCATCCCCCTATCAAGAAATCTGAATCCGTGCCCAATTTAAAGGGAATTTAAATATTAACACCATCATCAACGGTGTCGATTTGTTTTGGCGATTGGGGGGGATGATCGTCGATATTTCCTCTTTTCCCCAATGTGACACACGATCGATACTATATGATCGAAGTGTACATTTGGGGCGGAGTAATGCTTGTATACACGAATGCATATAAATAGGGGAAAAACCATTAGTATTGTATAATGCGAGCGCGAAGCGCGAGCTGAAAATTTTCCTCAATAATAGTGACATTAAATGGGGTATTTGTAGCATAATTCGAGGCAAAACGAGGAAGGGGCTTTATAACTGGTATGTTCAAAAGGGAACCATCATGATCATGATGTAATGGCTAGATATACACATTATGTATACACATGCATATGAGTATCTACTATTACATATTTTCAAATTCATAGAGCCATTATGCGAGCGTGAAGCGCGAGCTGAAAATTTTCTCAGTAATAGTTACATGAAATGGGACATTTATTGTAGAATAATGCGAACGCAAAACAAGGAAACCGGGCTTTATCTGGTTTATTAAAGGGGCACCATCATGATAAAAATTAATATATATATAGATACATTTATACACGCATGCACATTATCATGCATATGAGTACTAGTTATGAATATCGTAGGGCTGTAAATGCGAGCGCGAAGCGCGAGCTTAAAATTTTCACAATAATATTGAACTTTAAAATGGTATTTGTTGCGTAAAATGTAAGCGCGAAATCGATGGAGGTAGGGCTTTAA
>CALNVZ010003426.1:33394945-33409516 GCA_940671915.1 Paracentrotus lividus
TTTCATTATTTTTGTGCCGTGACTCTGATTGAATTTGTACAATGTACATGCATTTTACAGATATGCGTGCACAAGGTCAAAATGTATTACTAATATATTCTTTATTAAAAAGAAATAAAACCTGCCGCCCCCACACATGGGCTCCATTTCTAAATACAAAACATCAGATGTTGTCGGGTTTTATTAAATCTCTTTAAAAACTTTTATTGTGCTCCCAAAAGTCCATTAAATCTGTAAAAGAATTGTAAGATTAGCCAAGGTCATTCACAATGTTTCGTACACAAACATGTATAGGTACGGTATAGGCCTCGTCACACCGAGTCCGGTCCGGGTCACGGCACGGGCCCGTTCCGGTTCAACAATGGGCAAAAACGGTCGAAATGAATCGGCCGTGTACTATTGCAATGAGACTGGTCACAACAAACACGGGCTATGCCGTACTAGCCGGAACGGCAACCGGTACGGTTTTTATGGGATCGCTCATGGAGCGATTTGAGACGGTTTACCGTACCGGTCACCGGACCGGACTCGGTGTGACGAGGCCTTATAACACGTATATATGCGGGTTTTCAACATAAATAGACGAAATTTTGATTTGTTTGTATATTACATTTATATTTTTAGCGTATTATAACTTTTTATAGAAATAAGGTTTTGCTCAAAATCTTTTTACAGATGATAGGACATACCAATGGGCAATTTTTCAGGAAGTAACAACTTTCAGCTCTCATCAGAAATTTTAATACATTAGATTAAAAAATATGTAAAAAATTCATTTTTGGAAAAAAATGCAAAAAATGATGTTTTCAAGTACAAAACTGAATTTATTTAATTTCAATTCTCACTAAAGTTAGCATTGTTGTAAAAGAAATTTAATACTCTTTCATATGAGACCCAAATAATTATTTCTAGTCCATTTTCTTTTAAATACTATTTTTTGGTTTGCTAAAAGGGCGCGGCGCCCCCGCCTGTAGAGACCCTCGTGTCACTTTACCACCGGGTAGTCCACCCTAGCGGTGTTGCTATGGGTACATAGAACAATATCAGATAGGACTACCTTTTAGATCTCGCCAAGTCAGGTCCACACCTCTTGCCCCCTGGGTAACTCCCCTCAGCCAAATATCTACCCCCCCCCCTACTCTACACCTAACCGTAACCTTATTTCTGGCTGTAGTTGTCCTGGGGGTAATTGTCCTGATACACTCAGCATTAATGAGATTCTTACAATGTTGAGTACACATAGACTTTATCTGCTCATGAGCAGATATTCACACCGCATTGGTTTATTGATATCAATGATTTCCATGGAAACCAATGGATGTAATCGATGAGCAGAGGTCAGGGATCGATCTCAATCGTCGTCATTCCCTGGTATGGGTGTGTAGGCTAGGTGAGTTTCAGTTCCGAATCTTTGTACAATACTGTATGAATGAAAAGAGATGATACATAATTATAAAAATTTAAGCTACATTGTATTCCAGAAATAACATGTGCATTTATAATATATGAGTCAAAGGGTTTATGAAATAACGATCATTTGATGAAAGAATATCACATCAATACGTGAATTTTCAGTAGCCTCTCCTGGTCAAATAGCCGGGGACACAACAAATTACTATTTTTCAGACTAACATATCATGTCGAATAACTTGACTCTATTCTCGCCGCCCTTTATTCAACCACCCGAAGGCACGTGCCTAGCTTTTTGTTTCTTTTAACATTAAATATTATTTTGTGTTTTCTAATAAGTTTCATAGGTTAGCTAAGCATAACGCATCCATTCGATTATCTACTTTATAATCGAAGTAGCATTATCAATTCATGAACATTATACTACAAAAGTATACACTTAACTATTTATAAAGTAGGTCATGAAAACTTACAATCACTTACCCATTTAGAATTGTTGGGATGATCAAGAACCCCGCTAAGACATAGAAAACAAGAGGAGAAAGGAAGGACACAGTTGAAGCATAGATGGCGTTTCCCAAAACTGGTCCAACAAACTGTGATATGCTCACGATACATCCAGCAAGAGCGAAGACAGATCCTGTCATGGGTGAAAAAGTTGAGGAGATATAGATTTGATTTGGGGGGTTTTAAACTTTATTTTCGTGATAATTTTTATCATAGGCCAAAAAAACAAAAATTGTTATGGTTGTCCAATGAATGCCTTCTTTGCAAAAATATCGGGTCGGTCGCGTGGGTTTTTTATGTTGTTTTTTTTTCTCGTTTTTTGTTTTCTTCGCCATTGAAACGAATAGAAAACAAAGAAACGAAATGATCCTTCCATTTTTGAGTATTCACTTTTCGTTTTATAGTGAGTTATTAAAATGGACTGGCATGGAAAAATAACACATTATTAATACTGTTTTATGAAAAATATATACAAATAAATATGAGCTGTGTCATTTTCGGCGTTTGGTGAAAAAAAAAAAAAAAAAAAAAAAAGAAGTTGGTTCGAGTCGGGCGTTCAGAGGTGTCGGTCGGTCGAGAGACAACCAAAAAAATTTTTTTTTTTGTTTGACGCTGATCGCAATCATTTTCACAGCATCATTCGTCATCATCAGATCGTATTATCTCACATTGTTATTACTCACCACACCATATTATTCAATGCATCAGCATCCTTATTCATACCACACACCTGATTATCACCATCGAGTTGTCATCACACACAACAATGATATCACCATCACCCGTCGTCATCATCATTATCTAAACCACCACCATTATCGTCGTCATTATCACCATCTCTTCATGATTAATCATCCACCATAACCATCATCGTCAATCATCACCGTACCGACTCTACTAAAACCATCCTCTATCATCATATTTTAAGTCATCATTCTATCACAATACCAGACTACCGACCACCACCATCAGCATCATCATCATAATCAGAATTCATCATCAGTGTCATCACTCACCACCATCATCATCTGCAACATCAATCATCATTGAATTGCCATCAATTTTCACTATTTCATAATCATACTTGTCGCTTCATCTTATTACAAATACCTTGTTCGTGTTCATCCACGAGTTAGAAAGAAACTCCTTTCAGAACAGGTGAAACAAGACATCCGATGCTATAGCGCGGATCAGAGCTATTAGAATAAAAGGGAAAGGAAACGAAAAGTGACCTGCGATGAAAAAACACGTGCCTTCACCCGTGAGGCCAAAGTTCTCAAGTGTGATCATTATGTATTTTTTCCCCCATTCTTTTTTTTTTCCTACCGAATGAACCTACGTATATAATTTAATTCATTTAGATGCTATTTATTGTAATTATTTATTGTATAGCGGTCACCCAACAAAATATAATTACACTTTAATTAAAATTCCGGGTAAATGCCGTTTGAAAGAATTTAGTTTTTATCAAACATGCTTCTTTATTTTAAGTAAATTTGTAATGAAAACCCGAAGAAAAACAATGATTGTACCCAAAGATTTGAATCAACGTATTAGAATCACTAATGAAAACTTCAGTCTTTAAGATAGATAATTTTTTTTATTATTAAAATAATTTTCCTATACAACTTCATCTTTAGTTTTTTTCTCTTTCTTCGTTATTTCTATTTTTCATTTATTTTTATTTATTATTTATTTATTATTTGTATTAATTGCTATTTATATTTTTACCTTTTTTTTTTTTTTTTTTTAGCTCCATGGGAGCCATTATAACTGTGGCGCAATCAATATTTAAACACGAATCTTTCAATATAGGTTAACACATGTGAAATGACTTGACTTACTATTAATATATATACGGGGTCGGGGCGCCAGACCTATCACGATACAAGGCATACATGTTCCCATGTGCCAATGTTTCCACTGTGTATCATGGCATAAATCCGTCATACACACACCAAGGTTTTACAGCGATTGTCACTCCTTAAAAAATGAAGTATCATAACATGATAAAGGAAAAACGCTTCCACACCCCCCCCCCATAGTCAAATGCTAGATCCGCCCCTGTCCACAGACTTTTTAATTCTTTTTGATGAGATTGTGTTATTCGATCTATTAATTTTATTTTATATATCTATATGTTTCATCGGATTACCGGTTAATCTTCCATAACATCATTTCTGTTGGAAATGAGTAAGTTCAATCTGAAAAAATGAGCCTTTGAAGAATCCCCCCCCCCCCCGTACAGAAATTATGTTTTAAAGGGTTTTCTATATACCCCAAGATCTATCATTTTGCAGTATTTGTATTTGAATCAGTACATTGTTTTGTGAAATAATATTTGGTAATAAATTATTAGGTTGACCTTGAAAACGTGACACAAGAAAAAGGGGAAATCAGTCACAAATCTGAGTTCTTTTGTAACGATTCTCAGTTAGGGAGCACGTGGGACACAACGAAGAAACTGGTGACTTTTGCCTTCGTCAACAGCAACATTATGGATGAGCATTCTTTGTGCATAATATAATACCGTATTATACCTATTATGTATATTTTGGGAACAAGAATCAAGTCACGGATAAACTTTTGTTCCAAAAAGAAGAGATACAATGATATCTAAAAAAAAAAAAAAAAAAATGATGGGCCCCCAAGTTGACCTTATTCTGGGTCCGTTCCCGAGTCAATCATCGCCATATTGCATGCACCATTCTGATTATGGCCCAAATATCATTGCCCTTGGCCCCATTGAAAAACACCAACCATCAACGGTAACTTTTCCGTCCGTAACATCAACTACCAAGGTACCACTACTCAACGACCAATTAAAATCCAGGATACATAAATTACCATTGAAGGCATTAAGGACAGGTCTTATGCAAAAGATTTAAAACATGGGCCTAAACCCCCAAAACCGTAACGTACCTATGACGGGTAGGATAGCCACAGCCGCGCCGAAGTAGCCAACTAGATCAGGTCCCCAGCAGAACGGAGGGCCCAGCCCGTAGGTCGGGACTATCTGTAGACCGTTGATGACAGTATTCAAGAAAAGTTCTGCAAGGTAAAGGACAACGATCTTCCATCGTCTGCCGTTGACGTTGATCGACAGCAAGCGATAGATGCCACGGAATATATCTGAATTAGATTTAATTGAATGATTGAATATATCTGGATTAAATTGGGGCTTTATTATCATTTGGGATACAACATTCCTTAAAAGCATTTGACCATTATTTGTTTCACCTGCAGCATTATTTGCCTTATAAGCAAGAAAATGCCGGATCTGTTCCAGAGACTTGGTACTTCCATTTTCCATTTTCGTTTACATTTTTAGATTTAATTAAAAAGGAGAAAAAGAAAAAGAAATACTAGTGCCATGAGTACATGAATAACAAAGGTAATTGGTCAATAAAAAGAAGTTTTTTTTTTTTTTTTTTACTTAGATAATTTATGGGATCTACATGAAAGTAAGCGTGTAGAGCTATAAAGCATATGCCCCTGCTTGATATTTTGAGAAATAATTAGAGAAAGGATATTAAATAACGACCAATCAAAATAAAATCAGTTAACAAAAAGGAAAATAAAAGAAACAAGCAGTGGTGGTATTTGCAATTTAGATTGATGCATTTACTATAAATGGCTTCGTAACAATCGATTTCTAGATTTAGAAAAAAGTTCATTAGATTAATTCCAACTTTAAACAGGATGTGAACAACCTTTGACATATTCTGAAAAAGTTTCCTTCGAATCTTCCTCGACCGTTTCTGGCGTTGTCCAATGGCAAGACGCATACAGCAACCCTGGAAACGCCATGCCAAATGATGTCCAGAACGCCACGCCCATCCCCAAGTACTGTATTATGAAGCCGTTGATTGGTTGGATTATTCCAGAGCCCAGAACAAGCGCCGCCTCCGCGATGACGAGACGAAATGTTCGCTGCTCCACGGTCGTGACGTCAGCGATGTACGCGGATGCTGTACTGAGCAGGAGTCCATATCCACCTAACAAAAAAATCAGGGAAATGTTGAATGCTTGAGAGTTTAGATCAATGTAACTTGAGCAACATCTGAATTTAGCAAAATCAACACAATTGGTTGAAAATGCTTTATGCCATAGAATCCAAGACATTGATAATGCAGAATTGGAGTGGAGTTCAATAGATTTTGTATAACTAGTTATAAATGTTTTAAAACACTGTAAAACTGTTCTTTCTTTTGAGCTTAACTTGAATAATTATATAGACTGTAGTAATAGACTTTACTTGACAAATTGAGAGGTAGGAAGATTATATTTCCCAACAATTTAAACAGCTTTAGTGGTATAGACAATGACAAAATCTACAAACTTTGCAAAAATGATTTAGTTGGTAATTAATTTCTTTATATTTTTTGTATACGATTTCTTCAATCCTCAGAGAAACAAATACTTGCAGCCACATTTCCTTGAGCAGCCTAATGATACCAAAATGTTCAATCTTGTCAACTCAACTGGCAAAACGGTGCACCGCGGTGCTCATTGACCTTTGTTTATTATGTTAAAGTTATAAATTTACGTCTTCATTTTAAGCCTAAATTCTATGTGCTTTTCATACTGTAAATTCTTTCATGTTATAGGCCTATTTATTATATGATTTACAAAAATGTTAGTTTAATTTACATGTACTTTACACGCTTCATGTTTTTGTGATGAAGTTTGTGCTATAGCGCCATCTGTCGGTATTATGTATGCTATTGTTATCTCTCATACAAGGAAGGGGTCTATAGAGATTAAAAATGTATAACAAGGGTTTAAAATTGAAATTTGTATTTTCAAGGGATATTATTTAAAAATATAATGACAAAATAATGATCAATGAATTGATTTAATTAGTGCATGACGTATACAGTCGTCCACGACTGTTAGGGACACTAGGCCGGATAATGGGGGGGGGGGGGGGACGTGGCCGAAATTTCCGATTTTAACATTCCTGCCTAGAGCTTATAGGTTTTGAAATTATAGGGGGAGTGCGTCCCTGCCCCGCCCCCCCCCCCCCGCTTAGATCTACTACTGGATGTCTTTACTCTATTAATGTTTCGTAATTTAAATAATGTAACAAAATATATAAATGAAATACAATTATTTCATAATTGTATCGAGCCCTCGGTCAAGTTTAAACTATCTCCGATCAATTTGACATTTCTTACAAGCACTTTCGTCCGGAATGTGATCGCGATTAAAAATCTAAACGTTAATTCAATTGACAGATAGCTCCGCTCGTAGGGGTATCGTTTAAATTGAATGAACATAAACGAATTCGATTGCAAAGGGTTTAAAATTGACCTGGGAAAGTATTATTATTATCATGACTGTTTGATAATTATTTCGTACATAACGTGTTATACAAAAATATTCTTGCAGTTTGTTTTTAACAGGTGTGCAGACCTGTGCTTTAAATTCAAGTTGTCAAATAAATAGGTTAAAAGGTTAAAAACAGCACAAACATGCAACGGGAGAAACTTAACTTGTCTTTACAAATTATCAATTTTCATAGCTGTACGGTTAGAGTACCCCCAAACGAAACTCTGTCACCCCAGATCCCAGGGGCTTTGTACAGGAGATATGACACATCTCATATACAAGAAACGCTAAACGAAAACATACGTATTGTAGAAGGGGGGAAAACATAAAGGAGGACTACATAAAGAAGACTTGTAAAATCTTTGGCTTCCGTGAACAGGAAACCCAACATTTCTAGAGGAAGTTCATGATATTGTAAGTGAGAGGGAAGATAGGGTGACGGGGAGGGGGTGAACCTAATAGTGACAGGTAATGTCCGCCGGTCTTTAGGCAATGAGCACCGACGATAATTTGTTTCATTTTTTTTTCAGACAGAACAGAAAGTTGCTTGCTTTGTCCTTCTAGTAAACGTTGATAATTTCAAGTATTATACATTAATATTAGTAACGTTTATAATATTAAGTATTATTATTCATCAAGTCATTAACTTATAGACAGCTTAGTAGCCTATTGGAGAGCGAACTGAGCAACACTCTCATTGACTGTGTGTTATAAAAAAAGCTAGTCTTAAAGTATACCTTTTTAGATAACTTTTAAAAAAAATGTTGTAAAATTATCTTACAATTTACTTTGTATTAGGAAACTAAACCGTTTTGGGGGGAAAAGTATGCGTTTTGATACTTGGCAAAATAACTTTCATGGTTTGAATTCATTGAGTAGTGGAAAGTGTATTTTTATTCAAATTGGCCTGAATTATAAGACTACACTACCAGGACGTTGCATTATGGGTTATGAATCAGGGCAGATTTGAGTAGTTGAGGACTTGAGGTTGTAAATGCTGTTAGTTCGTACTGGCTTTAACGCATCTTTGTACGTTTATTCATTTCAAAACAATGCTTGATCAATAAATTTTTCATCGTGTACATTTTACCTTCTCACCTCCGTCCAAAATTTTACATAGAAAATGAAAATGAGATTAAAACGACCCCTAATTTTAAAGGCCGCAAGTGGGAGGGGGTGCAGGGTATTCGGCCGAAACACACAATATTGTTATATTTGTTAGAGGTTGTAGCTTCGATATGGTATGGGGGAGCTGACATAATAGGGAAGACATGGAAGAGGCGAAAACATTTTAGACATTCGGACGTGACTCATTTCTAAAGGTCCATGTAGGCCTTCACACGTGCGCACAAGATAAAAGTGAAATGAAAAGGTAAAGGGATGCGGCCGAAACGGAAAGAGAAAATACTTGATTTTTTTTTTTTTTTTTTGGTTTTGTTTCTGAGAATAGAGATGCCACTAAATATTTCCCCCCAAAATCCATTTATTATTATTCATTATTATTATTATTGTTAAATTAAGTTTTCCTCCTTTTTGTGGTAAAGCTGCATGAATATTTTTTTAAACAATATCATCTTTTCAATTATGTCTGCTAAAACAATGGTTTCTTAAATTTCCTGTGTGTCATTTTCGTTACTCTGTCAATTTTCCAGTTTACAAGGTTGTTTTTTCTTCTTCTTTTAATTGTTTATCTGATTTCTTGCGATAATTTTTTAATTGATTTAGAGTTTTCATTATGTCCATAATAGCTACTAACAAAAGACATTGTTGTCGTTACTGCTTCTTACTGTAAGAACGAACTAATTCAAAAGATTTCCGGCTTAGAAATGTGCTCTTTTGGAGTTTGGGTTTGCACAGAAGGATTAGAAGTGAACGTTTTTGGAGTTTTGGTTTTGTGCAGAGGGTTAAGAAATCGCTGCGATGTTATTGTTCAACTTCATACAAACTCAGTCTTAGGTTCATTATACGGGCCTTAGAGTTCAGTAGTCTCACTCGCTGTCAGAGCCATATCGATTCTGAGATGAGTATATTCACTCGTCTGAAACGAGTGGACACAAACAGCATAAGCTATGGCATAAGGCATTTTGCGGCCACCTCTATATCAAGCATCACAAGAATCAATGGAAAGAGGTATGTTCGGCAACGCTAATGAAATAGTGACCAGTCTTTTGTTTTTGTTTTTTTTTTTACTCGAAAAAAAAAGAGTTGTTCCTTGTTGACTTTGTGCAGGAGTGGAACTTCAATACACATGAGGGATTTCCACTCTGTTATAGTTACAAAATAGGCTTATATGGGCGCTTTAGTGATAATTTTAATTTGTGTGAAAGCAAGAAAATCAGAGAAACGGGCTAAAGTGTTAACGAAATAAATTATGAATAAAATTACATTGTATTTTAAAAGTGCTCAACAGTTACGGGGTATTCGGTTATTTCACGCATAATAGTTTGGTAGTAATCGATTATAGTCCCTTTATCGACATACCCTGTGTGCACAAACGAAACACTCTAGATTTATTTCAATCCGATGTAGAAGGCTTCCGTCGCACAAATCGATAGAAGACTGAGTCCCCATAAACAATGAGTTGGTAGTTGAATTTTTGTATTATAAATTGCTCCTTAAAAGTTGCACATTATTATAGGCATTCCCTCACAATCTATGCCTCGTTCATAAGCATAGAAGCTCTTGCTTAGCCTACATAATGAACTGCATGTACTACTGTTGTAAAAAGTAACTGACTTCAAGTTTTTATTATGGTCTTTTTTTCTTTCTTTCTTTTTTTTTTCCAAACGGATATTCGTAAATAACAATTTCCATTCCCTCTATGTTATATTGTTGTTTAAAATCCCTTCGAATACTTATAAAATTGATATGTCTCACAATCGATCTGATAATTCCTTGTCCAAACTTGTTCAAAATATCTCAGTATCACGATATCGCCACTGCCATAATATTTTTTTTTCTTCTTCTTCTTCTTTTTCTTTTTTTTTTGTAATCGATGCACGTTTATGAGCTTATGAAATTTTAGCAGTATTGGGCCCAGAATTAAAAAGGTAAAATAAAAAAATATCACCGGGTAAATGAATGTATTTTTTTTTTTACTAAAACT
The DNA here is from genome assembly GCA_940671915.1 of Paracentrotus lividus. Classification (NCBI taxonomy): domain Eukaryota; kingdom Metazoa; phylum Echinodermata; class Echinoidea; order Camarodonta; family Echinidae; genus Paracentrotus; species Paracentrotus lividus. The sequence goes on from CALNVZ010003426.1 coordinate 33,405,303, forward strand.
TCAATTTTTTTGCATTATGCAATTTGCACACACTTATGTTTTATCATTCACGTTAAATAACTTACAATTATTATTAATGTATAATTTTTATGTAATATTTGTATTTGTAAGATCAACACACGCATTTTATTCAGAGGCGGTTGAATCCCCTTCTGACACCATGTATTACAATTAGAATTTTTGTCATCTGCTATAAACACACTGCATAAGTGATAGCAGGTAAAGTTACGTGCATGTTTACATCAAACCTCTGAAGGCCCATCTAATTAAAAGTGATGAACATTTTATATTACGGACAAGTCCAAGTTATTTTGCTCGGTAACAAACGTGACATTCAGAGCCAAAAATAGGGCTTATTTGAAAAATCTTAAATGAAATCTCAATCCTTAGATAAATTCTTGAAGGTACTAAGAATCTTCAACAAAAACATAAAAAATAGATGAAATAACTCTATTCATAATTAATTTATGATCATTTATTCGTCGGTAACAAACGGGACCAGGATAAGAATGGTGTTTTTAAATTTTGACTTTGTTCACATATAACTCCGAATTTAAAAAAAGTAGATCTAAACATGCATAGTCTTATCCTCTTAAACATGTAATAAACATTGTAAGGACATTTTTAAGTTATACAATCGTTTCGAGTTTTTCTGCCAAGGTCAAGTTTTAAAAATATGTCAGGTACACACGGGACAATCATTCCCTGTATATTTGTCATTAAACAATTATTTGGTGTAGCAAGGCGTAGCAATTTTTTTGTTAAAAAATCTCTGATAAAAAAAAAAAAAAACAATATACAAACACAATTTAAAAAAAAACACTCATTTTGTTCATTTCTAAAGGTGGGAGGGTCAGTAATAAATATGCATGATTTTCATAAGCTCGGAAACTTTTGTGAAAACTATTTGATAATTAAATAAGCTAAATCGAATAAAAAGTGTTTGATTTTCTGTTATGCATCCCTTTAAGACAGTGTCTTTCATACTTCAATGTCATGACCAGAACAATAATTTCACTGTAACAACAGGGCATTTTACTTTTGCAGGACGAGAGAGTTGGGTTTACCATGGACGTATAACAGAGAATTCTACGTCCTTGGGTTTACAAATTCACATCATTGATTAAAAACTCGTGATCAATCCTTTTTTTTCTTTTTTTTTAGCAAAACTTTAATGTATTTCACATTATATATATTTGTTATATATATGTATACATACAGTGGTGGCCAAAATTATTAGAACACCCGAAGCTACACAAAGTCTATGGGATTCTCAATGCCCTAGTACATTTGCCGAAGTAAGTTTGAGGATAACTTTTTGGTGCCGACAGCTTTCATGACTTTATAGCGTAGAGTCTTATGCATCTTGTGATACCAAATTTATATAGTTTCGACCATCAGGTAATGTACAGCTTTAAAAGTTGTTGCGCTATGCGCTTTCAGCTTCCCCATAGACCTGTGTATTATGTAGTACAAATGCAAAAACGTGAAATGCCAATTTCATATGCCGATAGCTCAAAAAGTGTTTATGCTAGACGTGCCAAACTTTGCAGTCTTATTCATTCTTACATGTCCCAAACACATGCCAAGCTTCAGAAAATTTGGTCTTATGGGGAGGGGCCCATTGGCCCATCCCCTGGTCGTGAGATAACCAAAATAACCCTTCCAATTTAAGGCTAAAGATTATTTTTCATGAAAGTGAAGAAATTTACTTCTAAATGCATATATTTTATACTAGTATATATATTGTTATTATATATATGTAATGATCATTAAAAAAAAAAAATTCTATATGATTTATGTAATTTGCAAGCACTTTTCTCCCCATTAAAGACCGTGGACGGAGTAGATACAACCTTACATCGATTAAAAGCTAAGTAGGCGTATAACATAAATACCCCAAAAATGAATTAAATTTTCATAACAGTATTCATAAAAAGGTGATCGAACCTCAACCAGGCCATCTCTCCCAAATACTCGAAGGTTACCCCTATTTTAATGGCGCTGTTGATGACGTCAAAGAATGTTAAGGGAATGCTACGGCCAGGCATGATTGGGTTTCGCCTTTAGGAAACACGTTTGTATTGCTATGTCAGAACAATAGACGATCCTGTAAAAGCATACCATCTCCTCAAGTGAATTATCATTCCTTTCCCTTGATCAGTGTATTGATGTTTAGCAGAGCCTTTCACCTCACAATTTGTTGACAAAAATAGAATAAGGCGGGGCAAAGGGTGGCATTTTCGGGCCACAGATCTACATGTAGATGTATGTTGAAGGCAAATGTATCTAGCATCACAAGTAAAAAGGTTTATTGTCATGGAAGAGAAATGTTGGAGGACTTAACCGTACCATTTGTGAAAATGAAAATGGCTCGACAAATTGAAGGTTCTTATGAGGAAATGCTATCTCAATTTAATTTCTAAGCCCTGTAACTCATAAACATAAACTATTTATGGTATATCTGTGTATAGAAAAGAGTTACACTCAATGATCTTATCTTTTTAAGTGTACAGGAATAGACCTACCAAAAATAACTAATAGCCACAATGAGATCCAACACAGTTAAATCTGACTGCTAGTATTCAAAATGATTCTTGAAAACATTTGTTACCAGAAACATGATCAGCATAATGTAGTTCCTACAAATGTTTGGTAAAAATCAATCTGGCAATTACTTTGAATCCCTTCAATACTTCTCATGCTTCAGTGGCGAATCCAGGCAGGGGCACAGGGGACACGCCCTCTATAATACTTATACTAATTGACTGTACATGTTAAAATTTGGGAAACTTGGCGGCTCATACTCATGGGTCAGGCACTCCTGCTATGTTTCAAGATCTGCTGGATCTTATAACTGCGTCTTTGTTGCGTTGCAATGGATAGTTTTTAGTCATTTTTACATATCTTTTGTGTGACGCTATGCGGATAGTTTGCGGTGTTACACGTACGATCGAAATGCATGGCTAGTTAACAGGTCTATGTGAAATGTCATTTTTACAGTGTTCTTAACTTTATATAGGAACGAAAACTATGGTTACATATGCACTGTACGATGTTTTTTCATTATTTTTGACATAGGTGGCTGCCCAAGAGAAGAATCAAATTTATAAGCATTATCGCTCTTTATCATAATAAGGCGCGAGATTTGATAACATTAATGAAAGCAAACTTCTCGTCATCTCTGAGTAAATTTGTCTTTCGTGCCATTAATTGACTTTAAATTGCTTGAAACATACTAGTTACGTGTTGGCTAATATGCAAGGTGCATGAACCGCAATAATCCTATTATTAAGGTGCTTGCGAGTAAATTGTGAAGACAAGGGATTTCGATTATACTGAAGAAAAGTAGTTTAGCGTCATACTATGGTGTCCTTCGATCTTTGAATGAGTTTTACCATCCGCAGGTCATTGGCTAATTCCGCCCTCATAGTCTTTTCATAGTTTTGGACGGGATTTTCTAGCTAAAATGACATTTTAATGACCATTGGCCTTTGCATAGTTGTCATTTAACCTTTGTATTTCATTCTTACTTATACAGCATGCTTCAAGTTTGTTTGACATCCATTCAGAAACTGGTTAGTCATTGCCAAAACATAAGTAGTTTATCATTTTTCTTTTTACAGGAATTAGACATTCATTTGTGCCCGTGACTTTGACTCATGAAAGTCAGAAAACATTATTGTAGTTACCTTTTATAATATGATAGATCAAGTTTGGTTGAAAATGGCCTCCAAGGTGTTTGAATTACGGCCAAAATTTAGCAAGTTCCATTTGCATGATAATTTGACCAAAATTTATTGACATCTGGACCCCCCCCCTTTGGACCTTTAATGATACGGTCATCAAAAGGGCCTTCAAAGTTCATTTCAACATCAGTTGGACTTGGTTTGGTTGACATTATTTTAGTCGATCTCTAAGTTATAGTTAGAAGCAAAGAACTTTCAATAGATTTTACCACAGGATTTTTGGATTTTTCTATGAACTCTGCCTTTTGACCTTTCAATATATTTATCACCTAAACCTTACAGGTTCATTCACGCGTAACAACAACTTGAAGCAAGTTTGGTTGAACATACGCTGTAATGAGGGTCTCAAGTTATAGCTAGGAAAAGGAAATTTTCGTGCATTTTCCGAGGTTTTTGTGAGCGATTTTTGACCTCTGACTTTGACCTGTTCAAATGGTTACGTACAAACAGCTGTCGGCATTTATT
>CALNVZ010003426.1:33416245-33448521 GCA_940671915.1 Paracentrotus lividus
GGAGAAGAGATCTGGCCAATGGTGAATTTTGTAACGTCCATCTCCCGGTCTCCCCTATTGTCCCAATATACAGTCTGTGTAAAAAAAAGGTACAGTCGGGGAAAAAATAATTTAGGTATGAAACCTTTCAAAGGTTTTGTAAATATGGGATCAGATTAAAGCCAATATATTTTATTGCTGATAAATTTATTTCAAATAATTTGCTTTTGTAGAAAAAAGTTATGCTAACTTTTGTGTGAAGCCAAGAGATTTAACTCTGCACAAATCTATTGTTCTTTTAAGGCAATTTCGGAGGCTTATGTTCGAAACCTACACAAGGCATGGCAAGGCGTGCGCACAAATGGATTTTTAATTATTGTAGAAAACTAATCATATCTCAAGGTATCTACTGCACCAAATGAGATGGAAAAAATTGCAGAATAAAGCTCATTTCCCTGGTTATGAAAATACCAAGCATTATAAAGTGGTTACAAATCTTCATACAATAAAAAAATGTTCCCAACTGTACCATTTTTATTTGACACAGACTGTATATGGAGGTTTGAAGGCTAGGTGCGCAGACTTATGGTCTCATGGCATACTTCAAGCTTGCTCTACCATTGCCAAATTTGTTTTTGCAACAAATTGGAATATTGCCACTGAATTTCGGGAGATTTTGGATTCAATTTCGGAATCCCCCGCCCCCCCCCCCCCACAGCAGTGGAAACACTCAGTATATACTGAGTAGATCAAGCTCAATACCCTGTGCTGTAAATCTTCATCATAAGATGCCTTGTATTTACACGAGAGAGAGAGAGGGAGAGAGAGAGCAAAAAATAAATGCACTTGGGCTGACAGGTTCTAGGTTCAAGACCCCACAACCACATTGTCATGATGGAAAAGGGGTACACTTGATATCACTTGGAACAGAGAGAAATGTTGGGTGTTGGTGCGATGAAAATAATTCATTTGAACGCTTTTAGTATCTTGATAGCTTTGTTTTCGGGGGGGGGGTGTTTTGTTTTTGTTTTGTTTTGTTTTGTTTTGTTTTTTTTTGTTTCTTGGGGTGTTTTTTTTTTGTTGTTTTTTCCTTTGTTTTTTTTTTGTTTGTTTTGGGGGAGTTTCGTCCATAATGGTATGAAATAAACAACAAAAAAAACAACACAAATAAATGCGAGCGTGAATAAGTAGTCCCTATGATCAAATAATTCAGGTTTTAAATCTTCTCACACGATTTGTGTACTTCAATTTTGGGGATTTACTGGGTATTTTCAAGAGCTAGTCCTCGTTTGTTAAGAAGCCCTCGATTACCCTACATAATCAAAGCCACTGCATTATACACTGGGCGCAAGCTCCAAAGAATAGGCTGTATAGGTGGTGAGCATTGGTGAGAAAATACGGAATGGACCAGGCAGTGGACTAATTTGCGTCTATGCAAATACTATAGGCCTATGGGTAGCACAGGCTTTTTGTTTGTTTGTTTTTTATGTGCTCACAACCTATAGAATTTGTCTTTAAGTGCACCATCAACGTTTTTTCTACGTTATTTATATATTTTTAAAAATTTATTTATATATTTTTTTAAATATTTTTTTTATAGTAAAATCGAGCCACGCGTGGATGAACTTTGAGTATTCGGAAACTTTTTATTTAAACAGCTTTACCTATGATATGAATTTTCCATTCACTATAATCTGATAATATATCAATTATTTGTTGTTGAATATCACCTCAATCCCTTTCTATCCCTGCTGGAACGAACACAGCGTCCCACAATGTGCTCACATAGTCGACTATGTTAAAATGCTCGAATTTAACAGTGTGGTGATTATCTCACACTGTGATATAGGTTACCACATAGTGTTCACATGGTGGTGTTCGGTCTCACACTGTAAATTTACCCCCTATAACAATGTAAAAATGTGGTTCACAGTGTTAAAACGCTCGAATTTAACACTGTGAAGATGATTTCATATTATGTTCACAGTGTGTTCACAGTGTGGTTCACATTTAGTTTCACACTGTGGGACACTGTGTTTCGATTCATGCGGCCGCATGCAAATCAGGGTGGGGGAATTACAAAAAGAAAATAATATGTTATATTTTCTGCTTTAAGGAAACAAAATCAATGTAAGGATGTAATTATTCTTCAATCTTTATTGATACATATTGTAATGGTACAAATTTGGTTCACACAAACACCAAGCCTTTACTCTATTCAAATTAATTGAGTTTGAATTGATTGTATTAAAAAGAATATATAATATGAAATAACATAATACCTGCAATTCCCTGTAAAGTATCAGCGACAAAGCACACCCATAGAGGCAGATGCGCGTAGAAGATTGCAACGTAAATCGCGCACTGAACAACCAAGCCAACAATCGGAACGACGAGACCGATTCTCCTTCCGATACGATCGCTGAGTGATCCTATGAGTATCGTCGTAAAAATGGCGGGAAAAGTACTAAGTGCGTTTAGGATGAGTGAGTAAAGAGATAATTCAACTTGGATGGCCTGCTGTAGTTGAATACTACTGCTATTCTGTATGGCTTCATCACATTCCCATGACTCGTTCGCGCCAAAGTCAGACGATTGGTTGAATTTATCATGCGCGATGCGGACGCGGAGATATTGCAACCTCGTCACCAAGAGTCCAGCGCTAGCCATGTTGGAGAGAATCAGAAGAGGCTCGACAGTGATCCATCGCCCTCGGGCAACCTCGCGCCCAGTCTTTTCCAAAGTGTAGACATCGGTGGAAAAGGAATTTACATCAAAACTCGATGTAAATGAGTTTCTCCTCGCTATCGACATGGTTGGATAAATACTCCAAATCACAAAATTCCAAACACATTCAAGATTGTGTGAATAATTACGTAATCCATAACTGTTTGACTAAAAACTGATCAAAAATATCGCAACAATCACAGAATGCTCATCGTATATATCCATCGTCTGCAATATAGTTCGAAGCTTCGAAACTTTATCTCAGACTTTTGTTTCCTCAAAATAAATTGTTCTAAGCTTTTGTGATCATGCTGTATGAATATAGAAGCACTGAATAAATGCCATTATGTCACCCGATGATATTATATTTCTCGAATAAAAATGTCAAGCTGTCCTATATAACCACAACAAAGGGCCAACATTGACTTCTACATCCGCGTAGGTCTGTTTGTCTGCGGAAGCTAAATCGGAAACTACTCCAGCTCATAAAGTCCATTTTTTAGAAATTCAACCCTCACAATGTCATTGAAAATACTTGAACCGATTAAAGGACAAAGGAAACAACATTTTGACATGTTCTATCAGGGTAATTTAACTTTTCAACTCATAAATGGAAAACTGGGAGCACCCTTTAATTTTTTCTATACCCAAAAGAAGAGGACAAATTGGGAACACTTTTTATCAAATTTTGGAATACCCTTCTAAACCATTCTAAAGAAACCATGTTAAAGGAATTAATAATTTTCCTCATTTTGGTCTCGAAACATATCAATTCTAGTTGTAAACTTAAGAGATAAAGGGCGCTACCATTCTACTCAAAGAGAACGTGCCCATTGACTTTTTTTGGTTTTGGGACGGTTTTTCACTTTATTTTCTTTATTGTGGCGACTACCTTTTCAAAGAAATGTTCAACTTGAATAAGTACGCTAAGAGTCTGAATTTTTCAAAAATAGGAATAACTTATTGCAAAGGAAAAAAAAAGTCCTGTCACTTGTGTCAATTCGAAAGCCTAGTCAGTTCAAATTCCTGTACAATATGGTATATTTTGCTCTCAAAATAGCTCATGCGCTGCATAGTTTTGATCCTCGATGCCGCATTATACCATTATAGCTTATTGTTCACAGGGCAATTAAAAGCTTGAATTCTCAGCTTTCCGGAGATGGTACATTCATTTTAATTGATTAAAAAAAAGTCCTGTCACTTTGAACATAATCATAAAACGTTCTTTCCTCGACTAGTCAATATTTACGCTTATCACATGCATATCGCATAGAAACATGTGAACGGCGTCTTCACAAGACTTGTGACAAGTTCACAATCTATGTCATTGTTTTGAGCATCAATTTATATGAATTGCATATTCTGATTACAACTTCAGCACAATAATGTTATAAGCTTGCCCAAATGTGTATTTCCTCCATCTGGTCTGGAGAATCTATTAACTAACAACATGATAAAAGTTCATCAATTTCTTTCATCTCCACGAGTAGATTGCTCAACCGAACGGACAGTACCATTCCACTGGAGGGAAGTCTTCTTACGCGAGTATTTGTGAGCTAATTTATTATTGCAGCCAGCTGTATAGATTTCTGCGCTTCTCAGCCGTACTTCCAACGTCACTTTGTTGCGTCTGGCCTCTTAGATAATGGACGCGCCTTGTTTAATTACGATTTAATGCCGCACATTGGTATACGTTAACTTTACATTTTACATAGAGTAGAATTGATATGCACTATAAACAAAAACACATTCAAGAAGAGAACAAACCAGTTAAAGGACTCCTCCAGGCTAGAGTTTGTATGTTTAGAAAAATAAAGTAAAATCTAAAAAGCACAACACTGAAAATTTCATTAAAATCGGATAAGAAATACCAAATTTATGAATTTTCTTAGGTTTAGATTTTTTTTTTAAAGAAACAGATCTTGGTATATTCAAATGAGCAAACTGATGATATCACAGTCCTTCTATTTTCTTTGTATTTTATTGTATGAAATACCAAATATCCAGATTTTCTGCCCCAGGGACATAACAACAGGGATTAATCCTCGTGGAATGTTCAAATATAGTATAAGGGATGGAGTTTCTTTATACGCAATGTATGAAAAAAAAAATGAGATAAATAGGATTTCATATGATAAAGACAAGAAGTAGGGGGGCTGTGACATCATCAGTTTGCTAATTTGAATATAATTATTCAAATATTCATGAGACAGTGCCAAGAACTGTTTTACGAAAAAACTTCAATACCTAAAGAATGCATACTTTTGTTATTTTTCATCCGATTTTGATGAAATTTTTTGTGTTGTGCTTGATAAATTTTAATTTACTTTATAAAAAAAGTTTCATTTCAGCCCGGAGTCCTCCTTTAAATTAGAGCTAAAGTACATTGTGTTTTGTAATCTTCCGTTATATTTCGATTTAGTTTTGCTTGATGCAATATAATTATACAATTATTATTTTATGTTCTAGCAAAATTATTGTTAGTTGATTAAGACACCAATTGAAATATGGTCTTTCCTGTCAATGCTTTTTTGTTTACTTGTATTACATTTGACGAATAAAATCAATCAATCAATTATTTTTTTTCGGTGCAATAACTGTGTACCTTTTCGAAAAGGTGTCATTTTCACCTTTTAGAGGGTGCAATAATGCAACACTGATTTAGACTTCAGTTTTCGACAAACATTGACTTTCTCTGTCTCTCTCTCTCTCTCTCTCTCTCTACCTGTATCACAATGGCCAAATGGCACTATGGGATTCCAACTCTCCGTTCTGAAGTCTGAAGTCCATTATACAGAGTGAGTCAATAAAAATGTCCCATCATTTTGAAGTTGTCTTGTGAAAAGTATTAAGATTTAATCATGGGTTTCATGAAATGGGTAGGTAGAATCGTCCTCTTTACAAAATGTTTGTATCCTATTCATTTGGATCTTAGTAAGCATTATACCATGATTACTGAATAACAGACAATTTTCAGAAAAACGTAAAATCTCACCTGCGCCAAGTGGCTGGGTGAAGAAAATACAAATTGAGAATGTATTACTTATGTGCACGCACATAGACACACACCCACACGTATCCTCATTTACATATACACCAACCACATACACACCCTCACCCTCACCACACACACCTGCAAACCCCTCCACACACAAATACACAGGAACATACCCTATCTTATCCCACAAAGCACACACACATACACACCCACACCCTCAACAAAAATACCCACACACAAACATATCCACACACACACACACCCTCACTCACACTCACAAACAGCTGTTAGGGAAACACTGCGACCCTAAAATTCAGTGATGGTCTTGGTAAACAAAACATCAAAGGGAAATGTTACTGTGAATTGTTTACTGTGTGTGTGTGTGTGTGTGTGTGTGTGTGGGTGGGTGTGGGTGTGTGGGTGGTGAGAGTGTGTGTGTATGTATGTATGTACACATATTCTGTTAACATTTGTTTTTAATCTTCTAAAATGAAAAGGGTACCAACAAATGCTGGGAGGATGACTCTACCTAGATATTTCATCAAAACCCATTATTAAATGTTGAATGATGAGATATTTTATTTGTTTCTTTATTTCTATTCATTTTTTTTTTCCTGTTCTCACTCTGTATAGGCTGATTGGTGAACGAGTTGAAAAGACGCGGCAAAAACCATGTAAACATGGTTTTCTTGTAATAAGTTATTAGTAAATCTTCAAAAGACTATTTTGTGTTATTTTTGCGCTCAAATGGTAAAAAGCTGCTAGACGGTATATTACTGTCCTTTATGTTGGAGGCTATGATGTTGCACTAACTTTGTATGTGACAATATCCAATTGCTAGGGTTAGCTTTGGATGAACATTTATCTTGGAGAAATCATTTCGATACTGTATGCAAAAAGTTGTTCCGAAGTGTTGGTGTCATCTATAGATTAAAATTTACCTCACCATTTTACCTATTACCTCATTGTTCTTCCTTATTTGACATGTTGTAATGTCGCTTGGGGAAATACTTTCAAGTCATATCTTGATATTTTGAGAGTAGTGCAAAAGAAGGCAATAAGGCTTGTTACAAATTATAGTTATAGAGAAACCAGTTCCCCATTATTCCTTCGACTAAAAAATGTTACCGTTAAGTGAACTAGTGTCATCCATTTGCTTATTGTTCATGTTTAATCTTCAGATTATGCCTCATGAATGTACGCTAAAAGATTTATTCCGCCAGAAGTCACAAATTCGTGATTATAATACACGCCAAAGGATTCTGATTCGTCAGCCCTTTGCAAGAACGAATGTAATTCTGACATTCTTCCATATCTCTTGTATTAAAGAATGGAACAATTTGCCTGATGATATAAAATAACAGTCAACTCTTTCCAAGTTTAAAATGTTATCTAAATCGTACATTCTTTAAACATTTTCGATATATCTATGCGAAAATCAAAATCCAACAGTATTGTCAATAGTAATTGTGTGGTTTATGATTTCATGATCACATTTTTTAATTATTATTCTTTGTTTTCAATAAAGGATCACTAATCTTTTATTCAAGTATGGCATATGTGCATCTGAAAAATATACATAGGCATATTATCAACGTGAAACCAGTTATTATTAGTAATAATGTTCTCTTTTCATAACTTCTGTTACAATCTTACAGTATTCATGCTGTTCAGTCCCATGTATGCCGATTCATGCCGGTAACATATGAAGATGTGTTATAGGTTGAGTCATGGCTCAGTCTTAATCCCTCGTCAATTTACACTCCCTATCCATTTGCTGAGCTAAGTTATCGAAATTCAATATTTTACAGGTAATCGTCGCGGGGGAGAGGAAGAGAGAATATGAATTTCTAAATGCTTTTCGTTTCATCACCTCTAGGTTCGAAGTTTTACCGCCTTCAAAACGGAACAGGCGGATGTTCTTCGTCAAGGCTCCAAAATGGCACAGGGACATACAAAGAGAAAGTTTAGTTTCGCGTCCATTAATAACTTTTCTCAGTGGCCATGAAACTAGAGTCGCAGAGAGGTCGCCGCGAAGTCTCATGAATATCCCGGGATGTCGTGGTGACGTTGCGGCGACTAAATTTGGGTAGACTAGACATGTGTTACCGGACGTCTCCGAGAGGACGCGGATACTCATCATGGTCATGACACTGCCGAAGACTTAACTGCGAATTATGGGTAAATTAGATTTTACTTTTTATAGAGAAATTGTTGCAACGTTACAGCTTTTCCTATTTTGTCTCCTCAATCTTTGCGGTAAATCATTTGCGACACTTGCGGTAACATCTCCGTCAGTTTTGTTTGTGGGAAAGGCCCTAAAGGGGGATTATAGGCAACTGGTACTACACGTCTATTTGGCCTAATTCCAAAGAAATTAAAAGAAATAACCGTACAAAACCATATAAGGATAGAAAGGTTATTTATCATGGAATCTTGCCAACACAAAAAAAAAAATCACCAAAAAATGGCTAATTAGCATAAATTATGCAGATTTGTCCAATTTTTACCCAAAACAAGATTTACTGAATATCTCACTCCTTAGTTATTCAATTTTTGGCAGAGATGTTCTCTAAACATGTTTCCATGGAACGAATGGATTGGAATTCCAAAAAAAAAAAATGTTATTGTTTTAGGACTGAATTTCTTTTATATTTTATTGTCTTATTAGCTAATTATGTATTCATGACAATTTTACAAGAAAACTAAAACTGTGTTTAAAATTCCAATTCATTCATTCCCTAGATACACATTCACTAAACAAGTATGCAAAGTTTGAATAGCATCAGACATTCCATTCTAGAGTTATTTTGTTTTGCACCGAGACAAATTAACAAAAAACTGATTCTGAGAAAAACAAAGGAAAACAATAAGCTTGTAGTTTCCAATGTATCCAGGACATGAATGTTTGATAAATCAAGATTTAATCTAAAATTGTTTTTAAAAATGAGTGAAATAAACACATATGGCTTGGAAATGGAACTAAACCGTCAATTACTGGTTACATAGGCAGTGTTAATTACAACATTCAATATAGGGGAGAGCGGGGTTTTAAGGAACATTTTTCACAAAAACGGCCGGAAAACAAACATGGATTGTATTCAAGAAACGATAAACAATCAGCTTGAGTGTATATCTGTATGCTACAAATGTACTCCATAAAATTCTTAAACTTATTGATGGTTCCGAAATAATTCACCTTGAACAAGACCATGTCAAGTGTTCCAACTAACCCCATACACGGGGTTAGTTGGAACATCGTATGGGGGTAAGTTGAAACATTGTGTGTGGTCTCTTAGGAATTATATTTTAACTACCTACAACAATATTGCATGGGTTCTGCTTACTGCCTTTATTGATTCCAATTCAAATATTAAAGATTGGTTTTCGGATTTGTTTTAACTTCATGTTTTATTACACATGATAGCATCCACTCACAAACAGGTAGGCTGAAGTCCTGCGAAGTAGCATTTTGCAATTAATGTTGTTTAAACCAAAACAAAAATCGTCCAATGTGCACTTATATACATGAATAGGACTATTTCTGAACACTTCACTGAATTATTTGATTAATTTTTTTTTCAGCTGAAACCTGTTTACTGAGTACATGTTCCAACTAACCCCAGAGGCCTATTTGACATTTGTAAGCTCACAGCACAAAACAGGAACATGGTATATATTTAACCTTTGTAGCAAGTTGGTATAACTGTCCGTTATACTAGAAAAACTGGCCAACTTAATTTATGATCTTCTCTGAGATAATAAAACAATTCATAAAAGTGTCAAAAATTACTCAAGAGGTGAAAAAAAAACCATTGCTTTCTAACTTTCTAACTAATATACTGTAAGCGCTTTGGTCTTAACAGGTAAAGCGCTTTATAAGAAACCGGTATTATTATTATTATTATTAACTTCACGAGGTTTGAGGCACATGTGCTGTCTAAGATGTGGTGGATGGCCGTTGCTAATAGCAACAGCCTGGGGGTAGATTTGCATAAACATATTTATAGCCGTTAAAGAAAATTCGAATGTTTCAACTAACTCGGTGTGTTCAGTTAGTTCAACTAACCCCACTCTCCCCTTCATAATATACTATAAATTAATTATTAATTAAGGAAATTATTTTAGATTTAGGGAATTTTCCGGGGTTTTTTTTCAAGGTTACGCGTTCATTCGTTTACAAAAACACTGATTTTAAGGCTTTCTCTTCATTTTTTCACGCTGAATTTTTTTTTCACTTGTTAAGCAAACTATACTGTTTCAAAAAATTAAGAGAATGAGAAAATGTTCTATTAGGTGAATTTGGATCAAATTTGGGTATAACCCCCCCCCTTAAGATTTGCTTTAGCCTATAGGGTACATGCAGGTAATTGGGCCAGCAGGTAATATGGGCCACCTGAAGCAAATCATGTCGTGACCGTCGACCGGTGACCGGTGACCGGTGTGAGCACCATAATGTTGTTCATATGAACTGTATACGAAAATATATCGTCGTGAGAGCATCTGATACGGAAATTTCTCTGAGAAAATTGCTGAAAACTAACAAGGTAGGTAAAACTTACGGCATTTTTTACCCTGATGTAAAATTTGAATTTCACAGAATGTGATGGTGAAAGAGTGTTTGAGGAGGTAACCTCAATTGTTTTGTATAGTAAGCTTATAGTTTCATTTTGATCATACTAGCGTGTACAGGTCAATTTGTTTAGTGAAGGGGTGCAATGGGCATTAAATGCTTGCCTGACACAGCAACATTAGTGCAGGTAATATGGGACATCCAAATTGGCGAAATGATTCTGGTACTTAGTATTGGGATGAGGCATCAATCTCTTTGCTACGATTTTTGGGTATATTCACAGTATGTAATTAATATAAATAACTTATTGTAGGCCTATATTGACTTGTATAATGAAAATAATATTTAAATAATATTAAAAAAAGAATAATATCAAAATACATAACAGTGAAATATATAGTCAAAGATTTACTGAAGGGTCTTAAAATTTCAAATTATATCTGAAAGTTAATGATTTTCAACATTTTAAGCAAATTCCAGACATGGTAGAGTCATTGTAGTTTTAAAAACTACATTAAATACATGTGCCCATATGACCTGCACATGCAGGTAATATGGGCACTTTGGTAATGACGTCAACATTTGAATATTGCAGACAGAGGGGTTGGTCATAATTGTTTTTCTTCACAATAAAAGTTAGAGCAGTAGTTATTGATTCATATAAACAAAGATTAGACTGTGGGTCATTTCGTAATGTTATGCAAATTAGGCAAATGAGCCTAGGGGGCCCATATAACCTGCATGTACCCTATGTATTGTTAGCAATTTGGGTTTTTCATATTTCTGGCTGTTTTTAAAATTTCATATATCTTTATTTTGCACCCTAATGACAATAGGCGCAATAAGAATTTGATTAAGAATGTTATCATATCTAAGTTAATTTTTTTTCTTACCATCAATATTCAAATATTATCCTAATACAATAAGACATTTTTTTTTTAAATGGAGTACCGATGCAGTAGTAAACCATTTAGATTTAGCATCCGCTATGTTTTTACCATAGCTACTACACATCATTTTAAAAAAATGTAATCGCAACATTTCGTATTTTTTCTTGAATTATGTTTTACATTCCGTTTCAGGTTATCCCCAAAAAACATATACAATCGGAGAATCTCGAAAATTTAATATTCTTGGAAATGAAAATGGCACGGAAAACAGAATCATAAATCGATTGGCCGTCAGTATAATTATGAAATGAAGAAAGAAAGAGACACGAACTCAGTTTGGTCTTAGGCCCCCTTCCCCCACCCTTCCTCGTATATTTCAGTGAAAGTATTTGCCGCTTCGAGACGTGA
This sequence comes from Paracentrotus lividus, assembly GCA_940671915.1. Classification (NCBI taxonomy): domain Eukaryota; kingdom Metazoa; phylum Echinodermata; class Echinoidea; order Camarodonta; family Echinidae; genus Paracentrotus; species Paracentrotus lividus. The sequence continues at coordinate 33,427,821 of CALNVZ010003426.1, forward strand.
CATTTTCTCCCTCTCCCTAAATCTGTTTTATGTGTGTTTCGTCGTAAACGTATTCATATTGAAAATGGCTTCTTCTCTTGGCGTTATAACTGTCTTGGCGTCTTGTCTAATTGTCACAGGTAAGTACATTAGTTTCGTTACATTATTTGATTTAATCATGACATCTATAGAGTCTCTGAAAAAAAGCACGAGCCTAACATCTATTTTGATATTGTATCTATATATTTTATATTTTTATATTGTATTATTATTAGTTTTTATTGTTATTCGTAGTTTCTCTTCGTGTTTTATAGAAAAATTAATCTAAAGCATTAATCAACGGCATGATATGCATTCCTTAAATTCGAGAGTAAAATTATGAACTGATTACTGATAGCTGTAAGTTTATGACAGTGCTGCTGGTAAAAATAGTTTTAATCTAATGTAGAAAACATATTTCTTTAAAGACCCCCACCGGACCGAAAAATGAAATAGCGAAATTATACATCAAAACGAAAGCTAATCAGCTACACAATTCAACACTTCCAAAAATCAAGTGTTTTTATTGAACACCTAGGAAGTGTTTCCTTTCGAAGCACGCAAAATTTAGTGCTTCCAAAATCATTAAATTTGCCCTTTTATTTCATAACAATAGACCCTCCGCACACAGGTCTGTCTCTTATAATGGATTTTTATTCGTACTAAGGGCAAACCCAGTCATGCCTGGCTGCCGGACGGCTATAGCATTCCATGCACATCATTTGACGTCACTCGCCTTCTCCTCAATATTAGAGCTATTTTCAAGTATTGGGAGGGGCGGCCAGATCTTTTTATGAATACTGATATCAAAATTGAGTTTTATTTTCTTATTTTGTTTAATTTATATTTTATGCTTACTGAGTTTTCCATCGATGCAAGGTTGTAATTACTCCTTTCAGGAGCTTTAAAACAAAAGTCTCAATTTTCAGCGATTCTACAGTGCGTCCCAAAAAGAACTATACACTTTTGAAATGGCTGCCAAATAAAAAATATATGATTTTAGGTAATGAAATTTACATGTATGGAAAGCTCATTATCCCAAATTTCATATGACATCAAAAACTCAGAAAATAAGTTATGCATGAATGAGCAGCGTTCACTTTTGTAAAGGGTATGGAAATTAGGGTGCGCAGGAATTGCCCTACCATTTTGTATGAGGAAAGTCATTTGGAGCTTATGGAATTGGGGATGATATGCAGAATAACTGATCAATTATGATAAGTTGGGGTTTGCTAAGTGAAATTTGTGGAATTGGGGATTACATTTTCATGCATGAGTGAACAGGAATATGTATTTCCTATTGTTGCATTGTAACTTTCCAAGGTATATTTAATGAGGTCCTTCAGTGGTGTGTTTAATCTCTCTCTTTCTTCCTTTTCTCTCCCTCCCTCTCTCTCTCTCTCTCTCTCTCTGTCTTCCTCCCTCTACCTCTCTCTTCTTTCTTTCTCTCCCTGTCTCCCCCCTCTTTCTCTATCTATCTCTCTCTCTTTTTGCATGGGTGTGTTTTGACCATTCATATTCATTGGTTTCTACTCCAAATATCCTGACTACCTCCTAGCATCTTTTTTTTTTGTTGAAACATCAGTGATATCATAATATGCCTGCCCCACATTTCAATTACTGTAAGATTATCTAAACTTCTCATTGAATTACTTAATATCCAGGTGGGATTATGCAAATTGAATACTCTAAAAAAATGTTTGTTGAAAAAAAAAAGAACATCACTGATGTTAGACATTCAGACAATCCAAAAGATCATGAAAACGATTATCAAAACTGATCAAAAATCTTACCCTGCATCTCATCTGTTCTGCACCCCATCCTGACTACCACTTACACACCACTGAAGAAACCTTGGAAAGTTACAATGCAACAATAGGAAATACATATTCCTGTTCACTCATGCATGAAAATGTAATCCCCAAATCCACAAACTTCACCTAGCAAACCCCAACTCATCATAATTGATCAGTAATTCTGCATATCATCCTCAATTTCTTAAGCTCCAAATGACTTTCCTCATACAAATTGGTATGGCAATTCCTGCGCACCCTAATTTCCATACCCTTTACAAAAGTGAACGCTGCTCATTCATGCATGACTTATTTTCTGAGTTTTCGATGTCATATGAAATTTGGGATAATGAGCTTTCCATACATGTAAATTTCATTACCTAAAAAAATATACTTTTTATTTGGCAGCCATTTCAAAAGTGTATAGTTCTTTTTGGGACGCACTGTATATGCATAGTAGCTGGAAAATGCGAGCCTCAAATGTTTCGCTATTACGGATCCAGGAAAGGGGCGTGGGTGATAGTGCTCCCTCCCTCCCCCACCCCCCCCCCTCCCCTCTCCACGAGACTCAAAATTTAGAATTTTCCGCCAAATTTTTTGCTACTAACTTCAAATCCACGATCCAACGTTATACCAATTTCAAAATCTAAATCTAATCATAAACCTAACATAAAACTTTAATAAACGCTGTTTTTAATCCTTTCAATGGACCTTTAATAAAACTGATAGTGGTGGATGCAGGATTGGTAAATAGGAGCCGGGGCGCCACCAAAGATTTTCTGGTATTTAACATGTACAGTCAATGAGTGTTTTTTTTTACATCATGGGGGTCCTACGCCCCGCTTGGATCTGCCACTGATCGAACATTAAAACAAAAACAAAAACAAAAAATAAATGGAGTTATTCAGAAACTAAAAGCAAAGTGTATAATTATATTAAAGGGAATGTAACTTTCTGAATGCCTTGCAACATTTTGAGCTATTGGGCCTTACATGCTGTCAGTGCATGTCATAGCTTGTCAAGATCAGACTCTGACAATTTCATTTGCATAGAATCATTACGATTCGCAGAATCAGTTTTAAGTGAATGTAAATGTCACATACCCTTGATACGCGTATGGAATTGTGATATTCATAATTCAATATCTCGACAAACGTCTTAGTGGCTTAAAAATATCAGGTAATTTCTGTCTGACCTAAATGTTTCCATTTATCGTTGTGGCATCAGTTGCGTGGAAAGTGATTTATTTTTAAGAGCATGAACGAAGTTAAACAATCACTTTAAATGACCAAATGGCGGTAAATGTTCTTTGAAAGATGTAGATTAGTCTGCAAGCACAGATTCAATTTGACACTTAAACAAATTTCAGTCTAAAGTGGAGGCTAGCTTCCAAACTCACTGTCTGTTTAAAATAAGAGAGATAAAAAGAGAGAGGTACACGAGTGAATCTAGTTCTTTACTTCAGACACTAGTGAGCAAACAACATGGGTTTGTGCCTGCAAACTAGTTATAGATCGCGGAGTTCCTCAGGGTAGTTTACTGACCCCCTATCATTCGTAATCTATATGAATGACGTCAAACCTTGATCCATATCCTCTCCCTATCTTTAGTTGCACATGGTTCCAATGTACTTATTATAGTTCACATCCAGCATGCTGTTCCTTCATGACCAACCTGTTTTTTTTGTTTTTTGTTTTGTTTGTTTGTTGTTTTTTTTTTTACTGTAGGCTTACTGCATTTTACTGTTTCAATGCATCTCATATACTTTTATTCATTCTGCTGGGAATGGAAATAAACAAAATTAAATGAATCTGTGACAACTGGTTGCGAACGAATCTTTTCTTTATGTTTGTTTGTTGTTTTGTTTATTTTTTAATTTGTTTTAATATTTTTGGGGTTATCCCGCATTTATTCATTGTACTATATATTAATATAGGTTTTCCCGGCCAAGTTTAAACTATCTCCGATCAATTTGACATTTCTTACAAGCACTTTCGTCCGAAATGTGATCGCGATCAAAAATCTAAACATCAATTCAATTGACCAATAAATCCGCTACATGAGGTATCGTTTAAATTGAAAGAACGTAAATGAATTCGGTTGCAAAGAGTTTAAAATTGACCGGGAAAACCTATAATATAAATACTACTGATTTAATTATAACAAATTGTATGCTGTGCGGCCCAGCACAGTCATGCAGGGCAGTTGGGGAAAGCAGTTTTATAAATAAAACTACGAATAAATAAAATAAATAGATAGAGAATTTAATATATCCCGGAGCATGTAAAGTGGACGATACATAATGTTTGTTTTTTCTGTCTGTTTACTAACAGTGACGGCGTTGAATTGTTACTCATGCTTTGACTGCCCCCAGAACAATGCAAACATGCAGCAGTTTAGCCGTGTCTGTCCCTCCGGAGTGATGGGCATGGCTATTCCACAGTGTTATCATGAAATCAACAAGATGGGAGGTAAGTATTATTTATTACCAATCAAAGCGAGATCTATGATCGTAAAAATTTTAGTATCCAGTATGTTTTTAATTGAAATCGATAAGGTTTATTGGTTCAAGATTGCAGCATCAAGCTGATACATTTTTAATGTAGCCTACAAATAAAATTTACATGAATATATACAAATTTAAGATATATATATATATATATATATATAAATTTATATATATACAACAAAATAAAGTCAAAAATACCTATCAAAATAACAGTACAAGATAAATTAACAATGTGAAATATCGAAGAAGGGTTAATTGTTAATGCTAATAGCTTAATATATTGAGTTTTTGTACATAAATATATTGAGGTCACCTTGGGTTAATGATTTCATGGTAGGAATTGTTTTGATGGACTATTAATAATGCCCGATACACTGAAAAACAGGTATTAATCGGGGATGTTGTTCCTTATGTTATATATTGTGGAAGGGGAGTGCCCCTACCAAAGCGAAAATTGGATGCAGGTCCCCAAAAGCCCCATGGATACGCCAAAACAAAGGAATATAAGTTTGACCTCCCACCCCCCCCCCCTCCACACCCATAAATCAAATAACAACAATAATAATGATAATATAATAAAAAAAATATAAGTACAATGATAATAATCTTAAATCATACAATACTGATAAATAAAAGATAAATAAATAGAAGTGTGATTATTATCTTAATTCATATTTTTATCATTAATCATTATATATATATCTTTTCTTTTTATCAGTAATCACCATGATTATCATATTTAATTAATATCATTACATTTCCCAATTAAGATTCTTATCATTATTAATTATCATAATCATCATATTTTCATCAGGCCCCTATCAATTATCATTACTATTATCTTTAGTTATGCCATTATCATCACTACCAATAATAATCATCCATGTCTCCTGTACAGTCTGTGTCAAATAAAATGGTACGAGGGGAAAACTTTTTTTTAAGTATGAAAAATATTCACATTCTTGTTTGATATGTCCAATAAGTAGGAAAATCAGGCTTTCTTTTTCAATTTTTTTTTTCTGTCCCATTTGGTGCTGTAAATCTTGAGATATGACCAGTTTTCTATAATAAAGAAAAAATGTACTTTGCGCATGCTTTTCCAAATGGGTTTCGCACATAAGAACTATGAATCCAGCGCATGTGTGTACTTTCGATTAGCTCATCGCCGCACAAAATTTAGCTTAACTTTTCTTTTACAAAAGCAAATTATACCCAAAAAAATGTGCATCAAGAAGAATTTTTTTTTTGGCTTTAAGTTGGTACCACATTCACACATCATTCGAAAATATTTCATACCTTAATATTTTTTTTCCGACTGTGCCATTTTTCATTTTTTTTTTTTTTTTTTACACAGACTGTATACATCATTATTTTCATCCTTGTCAATTATCCCTTCTATCATTTATCATATTTCAACATTTTCATTTAAAACAATTATCTTGTTTTCATAACATTCAACAGTAATTACTAACACATTTCATTGTTATTAACAATTATGAATCGCCATAGGTATTTGGATCATTATCATAGTACGTATCATATCTTTATATTTTCAGCAAGAAACGTGGTAAACCGAGGATGCACCACCCGATCCAACTGCACAGCTCGCACCAGCCAACGAATGGAACGCACGTGCGCTCCAGGTGTGCAACCTCCCTGCTTCGCTTGCTGCGATACGGACAACTGCAATGTCGGGAATGGCGTCGGTATGACAACGGTATCCATGGCAACATTCTTCATTCTTCTTGTGCCTTCCGTCCTCTCAATGTTGGTCAGCTGGTAGAACGTCTTTGTGTTTGAACAAAAACAGGAGAATTAGACTGCATGCATGCACTCGGCAGGAAGTTTGTTTCATTATGTTTGTTGTTGTTTTTGTTTATATGCAATAAGAGTGTAAATAGTTATTGAAAGATAATTTCTATTGTGTTTTCACCAAAAAAAAATAATTTCATAGTTCGATTATTGCAAAACTATTATCTATTGAACACAATTTATATACTTTTTTTTTTCATTTAGATGTATAGCATTATTATGGTGACTGTTTTGTTAAATAGTCTTTCAGTAGTGTATGAACAAAAAATAACCATTCAGCTATATGAAATATAGTTTCATTTCACGATATGTGCCTCTGAAACATACTCTCTTGTAAGAACAACGTGAAATTTTGCTCGTAAAGGAAGTCAACTTACAACTCAACACAAAGAAAGAAGTAACCTTAATTTTGTCAATATTTAGTGGGGAAAGCACCGGGAAATGTGAATAGGTCAAGTTTAATGGGTAATTTCAAAACGAACTTTTTTATGAGAATGCTCGAATTGTTTGTAAAAGTATGTTTTGAGATATGAATCTGTACCCGGTAGGAAACCAAGTATCCGATGACCGGGACGACGATAATATTGTAACACGCTTAATGATTAAATTCTTTCATGATTATCAAGTGCTGTATGAATATACATATTTCTAATTACTATTATTACTATCAATATGTAATAAGAAAATAATTATGATTCTAAGAAGAAGAAAAAATCTTTTTATGCAGATTTTTTTAATTAAATCGGGTTTCAATTAATTAATGGGTTGCGTACAATGTATACTGTCTACGTTTATTCGTGTCATATACTTTGGGGAGAAAATGGGGTCGCCGGGTTGTTTACAGGCCAACAAAAACAGTATTGCTTACTTGTCAACTAGTAACTTTTTCTTTTTTTTGAAAGAGAGAGAGAGAGAGAGGCAGAAAGAGAGGCAGAGAGAGAGAGAGAGAGAGAGGAGGGGTAGAAAGAAATATCATATAAGGCAGGGAGTGCGAGATAGTCGAGGGAGGGGAGAGAGAATGGGGTGGGGAGGAATATGAAAAGAGAGAGCGCGAGACAGGAGAGAGAGAGAGAGAGAGAGATGTAAAAGGGTTGGGAGAAGAGAAGTAAAAGCAGACTATTAATTTTCATTTAAGACCCCAAATTCTTAGTAAAATTATTATATCGAGACCGAGTTTAATGCTTTGTTTGGAAATAGCACGTTGATCGGTGTATTCTTTATTCGAGATTTTAAGCTTCTTTTATTTCACTTAATGTATGAACAATATAGAATGGTTCATTGCAAAACCATGCAAAAAAAACAAACAAAGGATAATAATGATTGGGAATAAAAGATCTTGGATCTAAACATTCCTAATCATTTATCATTGTCTGGCTGTATTGCTAAGTCATTTACGATGTACATTCTGTGTGTGTGTGTGTGTGTGTGTGTGTGTGTGTGTTGTGTGTGTGTGTGTGTGCGCGGCGTGTGTAGGTGTGTGTGCGTGTGTGTGTGTGTGTGTGTGTGTGTGTGTGTGTGTGTGTGTGTGTGGTGTGTGTGTGTGTGTATGTGTGTGACAGAGAGAGAGAGAGAGAACGTGATGCAGAACATTTAAAGTTAAAAGAAAGCGATTGCGGTAGAAAAGAAAACGTAAGAGAAAGGAGTTGGGGCTGCGCTTAAGAAGAATAACGCGAACGGTTAAAAATAGCAAGCTTCCTTTACTTTTATTATTTCTCTTCCCCTCAGCCGCTCAGTGACATTTGAAGACTGCATGACTCACATCCATGTAGTTAAAGTTCAGGGAAAAGTTTCCGTTTGACATTATTGGCGTATAATTAACAAAGGTGTGCCTATTCTTTTATTTCATTTAAAATGCAATAACCTGAAACAACGGTATTTTTTATAGTGAGGAGGGGGTGGAGGTCAATGTATTGTCCCCTATTACTGATCTTGTTTAGTTCATTGAAAAAGTCCTCCGCCCTACTTATCCAGTGTCCTGTTTGCCCAAGTGCAGATTGAGTCCAGGTTTCTTGACAAATTTCCTGCTCAATTATAGAAAAATTCAGCACAAGTCATCATCAGATCGCCTAAAAGAGACTATCGGTCTAGACTGGCAAAATGTTCCCGCCATTTAAATGTAGTTCTTAAGCGTAACTTGACAAATCAATGAAATTAAATCATTGAAAGTAAGTGAGAAGCACCTTTTGATATTTGATTTTTTTTTTTAAATACAATTAAAACTTCCTTAACCCTTAGAGGAGGCGAATAATAGGGCAGCTCTTCAGAGCTACCTGATAAAAATTGTGAGTTACAGTTTTTTCAGTGTCATGTCGAAAAGAACATAGGGTAGATGTAGGGAATACCGGCCACTTAAGCTCATTTGCTTAATTAGCACATGAAAACAATAAAATCACAAAAGAAAAAGATTCTCATTGCTAGCTACATCATTCAACTTTATTTTCCAAAAAAAATTGAGGTAATCCAAAATTTTTGAGGCAGTTAATGCAAATAATGACGTCATCGTAAAATTCCGGCATTCCCTACAGTGTAGGAAATACCGACAGTATGTTTTACCCCTTTTTTATAAAGAATCTGTCTGGAAGCACTGATTTAAATGTAAACCATCAACTTAACATGTTTGTATTGATTTTTTATAAAATTATTCATTTTAGAATTATATGATTTTACTACAAAATTTCAACACTCAGAATAACTTTTATCTCATGTAGATCAAATATCACAATAATAATAAAGAGAATAAGACATTTCAAAAATTGTCAAACAATTTAATAAATAAATATAATACATAATATATCAACTTACTATTTGATCTACATGCTTAGCAACTCAACCGCGAAGTAAAACAAACAACCGTCCAGTGGTCCGGTATTCCCTACACAAAAAAATGACTGACTAGCCACTTTTCAACACACTGCCACCCCAAACACAGGCTTTGAGAGTGCAAACACTCCATACACGTTTGGCCCACCCTCTACACATGTCCATAATGCGATGAAAAAGCAGCATACCCCAATTCATTTTTTACCATCACATTCTCTCTAAAATTGTCAATTTTACATCAAAGGCCATTTTTCAGGCTGCAAATTAAATCCTAACCTTGACAAGATTGTAGGTAGATTTCAATCAAAGCGCAGATTTCTCACTTACTTGTTCGTCGAAATACAGGCATTCAACTCTTTCCCAGACAGACCACCTGACCAAAGAACCCGGATTTCAACTCATTATCTATATGTTGGCAGCTAGGGCTGGACATGTGGTGACCGTCCGATATTCCCTACTGTCCGGTATTCCCTACATCTACCCTACAAGATATTTTTGAGAAGACAAAAAATTCCATTGAAATAATGAATAAAATCAATTTTGCACCCATTCAAATTGTATTGTTAGAACCAGTAAACCTTTGATCCGAGACAAGAATTTAAGATTCCGTTAACAAAATTGATATTCACTATGTAATATCTATCAGCATCATTAAAGAGATACAAAAACGAAATACATCTCTGATATTATTACTAAAATAGTTAGAAAACAATGTGACCTTGATATATATATAAACAATTTGTAACATTTGGGCGTCTTAGTAAGGTGCCCAAATGTTAAAAATTTATTTTTAACTTTACGGTGATATTTGGATTGAAAAATATTATTTTTCCATAATATTGAAACAATTCATAGTCAATAATTGAAATGTCAGTGGGCCATATATATTATGTCAGAAATAACTTTTTAAAATAAATTACAAGTTTTTATTTTCAAGTAAAAACTTATCTTCGTCATTGAGTAAATTACAGAAAATAATTCAGTCACTTTCACAATAAAAGTAGGCTCTACTGCATTTTACTCGAAACCGGTACTTTTTAATTTCCAGTAAAGAATCAAACCAATAAATAGGCATGCATAACTGCATATTCTAATCCATGAATAGTAATACTTGTTTCGTGCTTATGGTTCATTGTTTATTTGCTAATTTTATTAAAGCACGGGTGCCTCTTAATTTAATATGAGCACTTACAATGTATTTCCCAACTTTTTGCTATGACTTGTTATTTCTGGGTTGTGCTTTCATGACATCCCCAGTGCAAAATATATGTCGTCCGTAAAAAGAGCACTACCAATCCAATGAACTTTTTTACGAACTCCCCTATAAAATGCGGCAGTCACGTACATGTTCACAACGCAAGACAAGCGCATTGAAATTTGTGAAAATTGCCGACAACGCGCACACAGAGCGTATACATAGATATCACATAATTATTAAAATACGCAACGAATACACAGCGTTGGCTTAGCGCGCTCAAGGAATGAGTAACGCACACCCAGCGCATACTGCGCGTTGGCAATGCGTCGTACATAATAAGTGACTACGCCACAATGGTTAGAGAGGGTAATATCATGAATAGTCGGGGTACCGGGTCTTTGGATTATCATTCGCTTTCTTCCAATTCCCTTTCTTGAAACCATATGCGGACCTTTTGATTTGCTTCGGAGGTTTGATATAATAAATCGCCGCTCTAGCAGGTCCCTTAAAAACAAGCGAAATTTCTTGAAAAGTAAAGTTGGGTAAATAATTGATTCACTTAAAACACTATCGTTAAAGAATAATATTAATGTTAAAGTAAATTACAATCACAATTTTTCATAGCGTATTCAAATGAAATACTACAAACATGAAAAAATAAAATTCTCAGATGTATTTTCCTTTAAAATATTAAAATAGGCTTAATGTATAGTCTCGAAGAAGCAACATTTGGGCAAGATGTGAATAAAACCAGGCCATTAAAATTAACGATCGATAGACTTTTAAAAGTTGGACCATCTCAATTTCGGTAATCACAGTGAGTAAAAAAAATCAAGAGATGCGACTTGTCGTCGAGGGCAAATTAGTCTAAATCATATCATAATGTTAAGATAAAATTTAGATTAAGCGATCCAAATGTTGAGAAAAGTTAAAAATAGACCTCTCCAAATACGCTGAAAATTTGTCAACACGAAATAAAGAAAAGTAGGCAATTGGACAGATCATAATCGATTATGATTAAGCATTGCTTTGCTTTTCTCCCCTTTCGTTTTTTTTTTTTTTTTTTTTTTTTTTTTTTTTTTTTTTTTTTTTTTTTTTTTTTTTTTTTTTGTTCTTTATTGAATATCTTTGCGTATCAGTTCTACTGTAAAGATAATACCGTATTTGACAACTTTTGTAACACTACTTGGTAAACCTAGCCTATTTGATTGAAATGGTTGTTAGTAGATATTTGCCTTCAAAATAACTTCCTTATGAAGAGTTTCGAGTAATAAAGGAGAGAAAAAGGATGTATGATTTTTTTTTTTTTTTTTTTTTTTTTTTTTTTTTTTTTTTTTTTTTTTTTTTTTTTTTTTTTTATCATTATTATTATCAAAACACAGACACGCGATTTCCTCTCTTTATCTCTTTCCTCTCATGTCTGTTATGTTTTTAATTTTTTCATTTTGATGAAAAATTAATACCCCCCAAATATAGTTTAGGCTTAATTATGTAGTCCTATACCAACAACCGTTATCGAGGGACGTGGTGTTATCGAAAACTTTCAGTTGTGAATTCGTAAGTAACTATATGGCAGCCTATACCGAGAAAACTAAAAAGTCCTTTTAGCATTAAAGTTGAATGTCAAAAAAAAATTAAAATGCAATTGTGAATTTTAAAAAACATACTAGTAAAAGTAAACTGTTATGTGCAGACTGACATGATATTGTCAAGCCACGGGCGCTATTATCACGTGACCATCTCAGGGCTAGTCAGGTGACAACGTCAACGTGCAAGATAGGATCCGACAAATTGACCGGGTAAACAAAACAGTCCGGAATTTTAATTACAGGTAAGATTAAATTGATATTCATTTTTATTCAATTATCGCATGCATACTATAACAACTAAGGGTGAAGAACCATACTATAGCTTCAAGAAGTTGTGGCACTTTTCAGTTTTTATGAGAATTTAATATGACAATGCTGGAATCCATCATCCGTGACGCTAGCCTATTGAACTTACACCACATGAGTACTCATAAACTTTTCTCTGAGGCTCAGCACGGCTTTGTCCCGGGGAGGTCCTGTGCTACCCAACTTCTTAGCCAGCTGGAGGACTGGACTAACTACCTTGATGATGGAAACCCTGTTGATATTGTATATCTTGATTTCCGCAAAGCCTTTGACTCAGTGCCACACTTAAGACTTCTGAATAAAATCGCTTCATACGGTATTGGCGGCTTACTTCTTCTATGGATCCGTGCTTTTCTTTCGCAAAGAGTTCAGAGAGTCACCGTGGATAGTCAATTTTCTGACTGGACAGATGTAGTCAGTGGTATTCCACAAGGCAGCGTCCTCGGACCGACCCTCTTTGTGATGTTCGTTAACGATCTACCTGATGTGACCATTAGTGACTCTCAACTGTATGCTGATGATGCTAAGATTTACTCTTCCATCGAAAGCCAGATATCTTGCCAACAACTACAAAGTGACCTAGACAATATATCCGCTTGGTCTTCAATGTGGCAACTTCCTTTAAATTCTGCTAAGTGTAAAACCTTACATCTTGGTCACAATAATCCTCAACATACCTATGTTATGGAAGGTCGATCACTTGAGAATGTTGATATTGAACGTGACCTTGGAGTATTAGTCGACAAGGATCTGAGTTTCCGTAAGCATGTTGCTGCTACAATTCAAAAAGCTAACCAAATGCTAGGGATTATCAGACGAGCCTTTGTAAATACTGATCCAGACATTTTCATACCTTTATATAATAAAGACATTAGTGCGCCCGCATCTTGAGTATTGCACTGTTTCTTGGAATCCTCGTTTCATTACGGATGACCGCAAGATCGAAGCAGTTCAACGAAGAGCTACAAAAATGATGCCGGGATTTAGAACTTTGTCTTATATTGAAAGACTGAGAAAGTTGAACTTATTCTCTCTACGCTATCGACGTGAAAGAGGAGACATGATCCAAGTTTATAAAATCCTTCATGGTATAGATCGACTCAACCCGGAGCATCTTTTCAAGAGACCGGAATATCAACGCACCCGAGGACACTCACTTAAACTGTTCAATACTCATCGCAAACTCAATGTACGTAGCTGCTTTTTTAGTAAGCGAGTGATTGACTCTTGGAACAAACTACCTGAATCCCTAGTGACTGCCTCCAGCTTAGCATCCTTTAAGACTGGTTTGGACAAGCTGTGGAAAGATAAGCAATTTTATGTCACTTGACATCCACGCACCACCACACATTGTAATAATTGTGAACTGATATATGAACTCATTCTGATTACGACCGGGAGAATCACAGGACTACCTCTCTCCCGTATACCAGATGATGATGATGATGATGATGACAGCCAGACGGTGCGGTGACACCCGTGTGCGCGGTAGGCCCTAGGCCTAGCCCTAGGCATGAATTGCAATTTGCATTGCCCAGCTTGCGGCTCGCGCCCAGCCCTCGGCACACATGGAAATGTCTACAAGTTCGTTCATACAGAGCTAGAGGACAATGCATTTTGATTGTGGGGCGCTCTGATTAGCTATCGCGTACGCGTGAAGCTCTGCCTCCTGATTGCGATGACTGAAGTGCGTTGACCGTAAATGAACAACGCGATTCAGCTGTTCCCGAAAGATCGCTTTTATCGTGCGCGCTGCAATCGTAACCAAAGTGGACCCATTTCGCAAGAAAAACTGCAAGACTCGACTTCACAAAACGTGTGGCGGAAAGTCACTCTTTCAATACTTTTTAGAATAAAGAAGAGCAATATAAATAGGAACTTCAACGAATCCAATTGTCGATCTCCGTTAGTTGAAATAAAACGTATGAAAAAATTAGGACTTACCAAAAAAAAAAAAATGACGAGTCTAAATTTTATCGTGACTATTGTTCATTCAAAGGCACAATGGTAGTGTATTTCATTCGAGCGTCGTGCATATTTGTGGAGTAAAAATTTCAACGTGCGGCAACACAAAGAAGATTAGGACACCATCTACTTCGTAGCTGCATAACGTGTATATATGGGGTACCTACTTTTAGTTGACCTTATTACTGGATAACTTTATTCAGCTTTGAAGTTTAAGTTCAGCTTTGTTTACATTCATGATTTCCTTCACCTTTAATTTCCTCTTATTCCTAATTTGACCTATTTACCCACCCCCCCCCCTCTCTCTCGCTCTCTCTAACTTTCATTTTCTATTCCTGTGTCTTCATTTATTACATTCCCATTAAAGCTGGTGTACTATAGTTTCCAGAGAAATAAAAATTAATTTCGATTCACATTAAGATAAATTATGAAAGATTGAATCCAAGAACTATAATAAAGCAAATTAAAGTACTTGAAATCTCGTTTTAATGTCTTTATTTCATAATATAAGGATAAAAGAGATAAGTCGGGGACCCGTCTCAGGTTAGCGCTCACATGGAAGACCAATGGGGATTCTCTTGTGTGGGTGTTACACACAGATCGTTCGCACTAATTCACGCCGTAACCTCCGGCGTGCGAATCTGTCAGCAGAAGTATAAACGGCAGTTAAATTACCCTTCATTCACTCAATTTCAATAAAATTCATCGGAAATAATGAAAGTAATGTCACAGGATCTCTCACACATATCTTTTAGTGCAATGTGGACAACATGTAACTACATTTGATTGGTTTTTTGCTAATTCCTTTTTTGTTACCAAAACTATACACCAGGTTTAATCACACATCTGACTCTTTTGTTTATCATTCTTACAACATAATCATCACATCACATTGGTATATTACATTTTGAGTTGGCTCCTAGCTCCTCCAGTCTCTAATCTGACTTAATTTGAATACATGTATACCTATGTTAATTATCTTCTATATAATTTCTGATGTGACAAAGTAGCCCTATGAGTAAACAATGCACTATCAGACTTAGAGTTAAGTTTAAGTCTTGTTCTTCCTCTGTTTGCTGTTGACTGCATGTCTACATGTAATGTGTTTTTGAACTAATTTTTACTTTAACAAACTGTTTATTTTAACACCCCACAATAATATAAAATCAAATAATTATAATGTACGACATAAATGTACCCTACTTTATTTTGGATACCCTTTATTTTGAGGTAGCTTAAAACTTGATTTTATTATTCTTGAGAAGTTTCAGAATGTTTAAAGGAAACCAATACCAAAGGATATAATTACTTTTATAGGAAAGAACCAGAAAGAACATAATGAGAGGAGCAATTTCAAAAAAAAGTTTCATCAAAATTTTCAGATATTTCTCATGAAATATAATATTTTGAGCTCAGAAGTAAATAAAATATATTTTGAAAGAAAATGAGGAAAATCTGAAAATTTTTGTACAAAACAAATGGAAAGTTGTCCACAAAATTGGACATTTTGAAGCCGATGTTGCCAATTTGAGGATCCCCATAGAAGGTACAACGATACTTTTCAAACTTATTTTATAACCAATTTTGATGAAACTTTTTTTTTTAATTGCTCCTCTCAATATGCTCTTTTATATAAAAGTGATTATTTCCTTGGGTATTGGTCCCCTTTAAAGCTAATCTAGTGTTGTAGCCAAGGGATTGAATTGTGGAAGAAACTGTCTCAAAGTGATGGGAAATGATGATAACAATGCACATAAGAATTGTTTATGGTGTGAGGTTTTGGAATCAAGAAAATTATAAGACATTTACCGAATTCTTCTGAGAGTAACATGCACTGCCCCCCAAAATGCATGTATGGGACTACATGTACATGTGCTCACATGTTCGGGACCCGGACATTAATGCTTTTTCTGTCATAGGGCAAGTCCAAGCTATTTGTTTCCGAGAAGGTGATTTTTCAACTTTTCGACCATTTTTGTGTCAAGTGTGTCACTACAGTAATGTTTTAAAAGTACAAATAATGTTTCATACATGTATATCACCACAAAGTGTATGAAATAAAACTTAATGCAAATGAGGTCAAAAAGTCATTTCAAGGTCATATGACGTCACAAGGCTCATTAATATTCATGAAAAAAAAACATAAAATGCATTAAAAATGCTATTTTCAACCAATATTTCGAAAGGTTTGTTATAGGAATACAACCAAAAGGTGCATATTTTCGGTTTCAATATCTTCTTGGCTTCCTCTGGTGAAAATATCACAAACCTAGCACATAACTTTCCATATTTTTATTCTTAAAGTATTCATGTCTCAGTAGTAGTCTCACAAAAGTTACTGAGCTGATGAAAAATAATATAGTTTTATTACTCGCCTCCCACTTCAGTATTGAAACAAAATATTTACTTGTTTACAGTAATGTGTTGTATTATGGGTCTTTTGTTTTATCAGTGGGATTTTTTTACACAATATGTTGCTACGCCTTGGCTACACCAAATATTTAATGGAAAATATTTCATGGAATAATTGTCCCATGTGTTACTGTCCCATGTGTTACATGTCATATTTTTATAAAACTTGACCTTGCCAGAAAATGTGAGGCTGTATTGACATTAAAATATGTATGTACAAAGTTTATTACATGGTTAAGAGGATGTGACTATGCAAGTTTTTATCTGCTTTTTAAATTCCTAGTATCATGTGAACAAATTCAAAATTTAAAAACACCATTTTTTTTCTGGTCCCATGTGTTACAAACGAATAAATTATCATAAATTAAATATGAATTAAGTTATTTAACTTATTGTTCCTGATTTTGTTGAGGGTTCTTAGTACCTTCAAAAATATACCTAAGGATTTGGATTTCAATTTATGATTTATCAAAAAAGCCTATTTTTGTCTCTGAATGTCCCGTTTGTTACATTGCAAAATAGCGTGGACTTGCCCCGTGTTATCACTATCAGGGCATTTGAAAAGCAATTCTTTTCAGTGGACCTATCTACTATAAAATTCTTCCTAAATACCTTGAAAAATAATTTAAAAGCTCACAATTATTTTGTTCACCCATGGTTCACCTCTCCCACTACACTAGATTCTCGTTAAAAATGGATATTGTATGTTTTCATCAAGAGATGTAGAGAGAGCATGTGCAAAGTCAATTCAAGGATTCTTATTGGGTGCCATTGTGCAGTGTGAATACCCGATATTGCAATTTCACATTTTCTGTTCCTTTTATCTATTTTGCTTGCAGCTTTGAACTTTGACCTAAGATGACCATGAGGTGTCAAAGAGCAGTGCAGCTTATCGCTTGTGTCATCGTGATCCTTGCCGAGGCTTTGGGGAAGTGTGAATCAGATGAAGACAGAAAACAACCACACATTATTTTCATTGTAGCAGATGATTTGGTAAGAGGGCAGGTTAATGGATGCATTAGCCTAATGGTCAAAAAAAAAATTTAACGGGAACATGAATCATGATACAAAACGCAAAATTTTACAGAACTCATTCATGTTCCCCAGTGCACTGTTCATGGTCAAAAGTTCAAAGCTGATTATATATACGTGGATTGTCTTTAAAATTCCCAACTCAGTGCAGCTTACAACTGCATTCCAGTGCTGATCGTCATAAAATCAAAGCTGATTGTCTTTCAAAACTGTGGTGAAAATGAAAGAGGTTTAATCTAAACCTGCATTGCACATTGTAGTTCCTCTTTGATATGAACCATTTTAACTATTTTGAACTTAAATTTTCAAGGGCCGAAAATTGTAACTCTTTCTGATCCTCAATTTACATCAATTATATTTTTTATTTTGCTCCTACATGTACAATATACAAAGATCTTATTTCATAAAACCTGATTTATGAAAATCCCCCAAAAATATATTTTTTTAAGATATTGCCAAATGAATGTGATTTTCATTTCATTGCTAGTTTAGAAATTTCAATTATTATTTCCATTCAAAAAAGTCTATGCCCTGTAACATTAAGAGATGCAATCAATAAGATTGACTGTGTCTTTTATGTGACAGGGCACTAGCTCAAGAACTGTTAAATGTGAGAAAAAAAAAATTGGCATTGAGTCTAAATTCTCCTATCTGAAAGGCAGACAGGGTAGTATGTCACACATTTCGTCAGTGGCCAGATGCAACAAAGATGATAAGAAAAAAAAAAAAAAAACATTTTTGGGAGCAGTTGCACAATTGTGACTGCTCCTAGCAAGAAGCAATCGCACAATAACTAATGTAAGAAATTGCTCTTTCTGTTGAAGTGTTAAACATGTGATTCATATCATTCTGATTTTAGAGATGGTATCAAAGCTCACTATAAAGACACAATTATGTCTATGATTTTAAACAATGTTTCTACATTTACCTTTCTCCTGAATTTAGTCCAATTCAATTTTCCATTTTGTGTATACCATTAGATACTTAAACCATCAAACTTTAATTTTGACTTTTTCTCCCTTTATTCCTGCTAGGGATGGGACGATGTAAGCCTTCATGGTTCCAGTCAGATCCTGACCCCGAACATTGATTCCTTAGCGCAAGATGGTGTGACCCTTACCAATTACTATGTATCACCAATCTGTACTCCAACTAGAAGTGCTATTATGACAGGGAAGCATCCAATACACACAGGTATGATTCATTCTTTTCTAAATTATTTTCTTCTTCTAAGATACTGCCAATTCCTAGTTGCAGGAGCCAAATTTGGCAGGATGTTTGAATGTGCCTTTGAATGTTTTTAGCAGAAATATAACACAAAAGTGATGTGAATCATATAGCGCTTCTCCTCATCATCGTCCTCCTCATCATCATCATTATCATCATCATCTTTTTTTCTTTTTCTTTTTTGGCAAGAATTAAGACGGACTTCATGTTCGAGACTCAAGCATTGAGGTCATACATTTATGATCTTGTCCAAAACAGGCGCTCTTACCGACTGAGCTATACTGCCTCCATCTGTCCTATAACATAAAGTGTTATAATGATATTGATAATAATAATCACTGGCGTAGAGCTAGACACACTTTCTTTTGTTGGTTGGGGGATGATGAATAGATCATCCCCCCCCCCCCCAGTACCAAAGAAATTTAAGCATGTCTACGCCCATGATAACAATAGTAATAATGATTCTTCAAAACGAGGCCATTTTCTAAAATAGGCTACTTGTCTATGAAGACTGCTTTCTGTGTCTCTCTGTAGGTGTTGTTTGGTAACAGAAACTGTACATCCTAAGTTATCATTTAGTGTGTACAAGTACTCTGTAAATCTGACAACCACCCTCCTTGTTGTTCTTGCATTAACAGGTATGCAGCATGACACGATAGCAGCACCAGAGCCGTGGGGTCTTGGTTTGAATGAGACGACTATAGCACAGCATCTTAAATCATTGGGATATAGTACCCATGCAGTTGGAAAGGTAAAACTGTACAGTATATTGGGCAAGTAAATAATAGAAAAAACCCACTTTTAGGTTCAAACAAAATATTTGTTTACTTAGAAATAAATGCAATTTTTCATTTCATTTCATTTTGAATTGCTGGAAAAATTGTTTAGTAAGAGGGGTTTTGTTTTTTGTTTTTGTTTTTTTCATATAAAACTTCAGTACCCTCTTTCAGTGAAACCATCAGTGATTGGGGATGTTTTTTTCCAACACAAATTGAACACTAAAGGGAAATGATCTTATTATATATCCCATTTACTAAAATTCATGTCTACAAATTATTTGCTGTATGGTAGTTCATGACGTCCATACATCTTTACCGAACCATATTTGCATGAGGTGATCAAATGCATGCAGACAAAGTGCTGTTGTAATTTCAGAATTTACCAGATTCTTTTCTTTTTTTCCTTCCGTCTCTCTTTTATGCAGTGGCATTTAGGTTATTTTGCTGAGGAATACACACCAACACATAGAGGATTTGATTCTTTCTTTGGTTACTACAACGGAAGAGGAGATTATTTTACACATGAGGATAATAGCGTAAGCACACACCAAACATTCAATTAATTAATGATATATTTGGGCATTTTCTTTGGTACTAATAAGAGTTTCTTATTCGATTATTAGGCTTAAGCTCTTAAATAGTTTTGGCAAATGGCAAAAAATGGCAAAAAACACTGACTTTGGATTGTGCCAAAACATTGCCAATTTAAGGATTTTAATGCTTAATTTCCTTCTATTACTTCCTGCTGCAAAACGAAAGGTTACAGACAGTCAAAAATGGGCATAATTATTGTCTGCAGAATGTTTGCATTTTCTGCTGGTATATCTGTTATGATATCTAAAAAATTAGAAGGTTATTCAGTCAAACCAGATAATGAATATGTTGTTTCAAATGGGTTTACCTACTACATAGGAACATTATCTGTTTTTAGGGAGGCTTCGTTGGTCTTGACTTGCACAAAAACGGTGAGCCTTACTGGCCTGCCTTTGGTCAATATTCTACAGAAATCTTCACAACCGAAGCCCAACAAATTATCAGGACCCACAATGCATCACAGGTAAGAAATTAGTATTCATAGTGGTATATTAGAGTATATGCATTACACTATTTGTACTATTGTTTTTTCAATATTCTTAATTTATATTTCGTAGTATTGTGACAAAATAGGCCTCGAGAGGGCGTTATCAGCTTTACTAGGATATTTAGTAGGGCCTGGCTGTTGGGTCAGTGGGGTATAAAAG
>CALNVZ010003426.1:33459471-33476351 GCA_940671915.1 Paracentrotus lividus
CCAAATAAGCCCTATACTTTGGCTGAGAGATTGATTGCTGTGCTATAATGATTGTTGCTCCATAACTCACAATGACCGCTCGGGAGTGATTGGAGTTAACTCATAAGTACAGATCGTGCCCTAAAACGCTACAGTATCGCCTTTTTAAGGAAGATTTAAAGCGCAATGATTCAGCAAGATGATCAGAAAGGTCCAATTGCTGTTGTCAAATTATCTAAAAATATAATTGTAATCATGCTTGATTAGGTCACAAAAACAAAAAAAAATCACAAATATTTTATTGAACTTTTGGACATATATAGTAAAGTACTGAGTAGGCCTACTGTATATTGGAAATCAAAGTTACAGACATTTTTTAAATTATGCTTGATTAGGTCATTAAAAAAAAACAAAATACGCAAATATTGTATTGAACTTTTGGACATATAGTAAAGTACCAAGTACTGTATACAGGGTGACCCAGAAAAAAGGAAACCCAACTTTGATCATCAATCATTTAAAAAATATTACCATGGTGATTATAAAATTTATATCACTGGAAAGTGCAACTCATTACCATTTTAATGATACCTTGCTCAGCTCACCAATGTCACGCATCACTGAACCCCATTGTTTTGAAAATGTCTTGCAAAATTGTGAGTGGTTCACTTTCACGCTCATTGAGATGGGTTGTTGCAATGTGCCTAAAAAGGGAACCCAACTTTCATCATCAATCATTTAAAAAACATGACAGTGGTAATTATGACGTTTATATCACTGGAAAGTGCCACTCATTATCATTTTATTGATATCTCTTTCAGCTCGCCAATGTCACGCATCACTGAACCCCATTGTTCTGAAAATATCTTATAAAATTGTGATTGATGCACTGTCATGCTTCTTACATTCTCCACGGAGAACTAAAGGTTCTCTGGGTTGTTGTGAGCAGTAACATGATGAAATTACCTGGATGGTAAGATTAACGGACTAAATAAGTAGACATTTCCAACCTATTTATCAAACCCATTTATTAAAGTCACCGGAATGCTCTACTTAGATTGTTTAGGAACCTTAAAAGCAACTCATCTCAAGGAGCATGAAAGAGAACATATCCCAATTTTGCGAGACAATTTTCAAAACAATGGGGTTCAGTGATGCATGATATTGGTGAGCTGAGAGAGGTATCATTAGAATGGTAATGAGTTATACTTTCCAGTGATATAAACTTCTTAATCACCACTGAAATATGTTTGAAATTATTGATGATCAAAGTTGGGTTTCCTTTCCAGGCACATTCACACAAACCATCTCGAGGTGCATGAAAGTGAACCACGCACAATTTTACAAGACTTTTTCAGAACAATGGGGTTCAGCGAAGCATGATATTGGTGAGGTGAGAGAGATATCATTAGAATGGTAATGAGTTGCACTTTACAGTGATATAAATTTCATAATCCCCATTGGAATATTTTTTAAATCATTGTTGATCAAAGTTGGGTTTCCTTTTTTCTGGGTCACCCTGTATTGGAAAGAAAAGTTACAGATATTTTCATGAAGTGCTTATTGCGACTTCATTAAAAGTTTGCGAATAAAATATTGTATAAGCCAATATTTTTGTGTGTTAAAAACAAGACTATCTAGTGATCTAGACTATCTATCACAAATTCATTGAAATTTCAGCTCGTACAGTACACTACAAATTTTTGATACCCTTTTCTGTGTTTGCAGCCCCTATTCTTGTACTTGGCACATCAAGCAGTGCATGCAGGAGTGTATCGTAACCACCTATTAGAGGCACCACACAAATACCACCAGAGATTCCCTAATATCAAGACTGAAGGGAGACGTGTGTATGCAGGTAAGTCTTTGCCCAAGGGTAAGCAAATATTATAGTACAGAATGAACTTGACGATGATCTGAATTGACGACAGAACAGCCTTAGTTGATGTTGTAAAATTATGTGATTTTGGCTTTTCATATCGCAACAGGTTTATTGTGTATGACACATTTTACATGAGCTTACATTTTACAATAGCTTTTCAGTGTATTGTACTATTTTTTTATCTCATGGCAATCTATAATAACCTGATTCTTGCATCACCTTACAGACCATATGATAAACACAGACTTTTAACATGCTATGACAAATATCAATGAAATAAAGCACCACATTATTAATCAGGGTTGGATAGTCATTTTTATTTTAAATCGGTTTAATTGGTCTTGATTGTAAATCTGCATGAACGATCAATTTGTAGAAGCTCATGTAAAGTTTTAAATCTTGATATACATGTACATGTACCTATAATTACTGGCTTATATATTCCTTCTTTCAGCTATGGTCTCTGCTCTGGATGACTCCGTGGGCAATATCTCCCAAACCCTACATGATGCTGGTCTCTATGACAACACCATCATCATCTTCACAACCGACAATGGCGGCCCAACCAACGGCTATGACGGAAACCATGCCAGTAACTGGCCTCTACGGGGATGCAAGCATACCCTATGGGAGGGCGGAGTGAGGGGTACAGCCTTCGTCAACAGCCCCCTTATCAAGAAACCGAAACGTTTCAGCGATCATATGATGCATGTCTGTGATTGGTTGCCCACACTGTATGGCGTTGCCAAGGGTGATCCTGATGATTTGACCAATTTGGACGGCTTTGACCAGTGGGATGCCTTGTCGTGGTGAGATTGTAAAATTAAGAAAAATAAATGGTTGTCATTTCTTTAGTGCATGAATAACATACATGTATAGCAGGATAGAAATTGAATTGCATATAGTAATTGGGTTCAATCCGTCTTTGC
This sequence comes from Paracentrotus lividus, assembly GCA_940671915.1. NCBI lineage: Eukaryota > Metazoa > Echinodermata > Echinoidea > Camarodonta > Echinidae > Paracentrotus > Paracentrotus lividus. The sequence goes on from CALNVZ010003426.1 coordinate 33,462,262, forward strand.
AAATTCCTTGGTGATCTTATTTGTGCCCCTTTCTTTCTTTTTTTGATTTTATGTGTCTATTATAGAAATATATCTAACTGGGTTCAGACACATATCCAGCAATTGCTCTTTCAAAAGATTGTGAAGGCCCAGTTATCTGGGGACAATTAATGCTCTATTATGTATAAGCATGGGCTGATAAATTCATTGTATGACCTAAGGCTGGATCCGCTGAGTGCATTTCAGTATTTATTCCCTTTTCTTTCTCCTGTCCATCCTCTTCCTCTCTCATCCACAGTAACACACTCTTTCCTAGAAATAAGTTCCTAAACAATATTGTTTAAGCACCATAAGCATTACAATTCAATGAACCTGAGCAGTATACAAGAAGCCACCATTATCACTTTCTGTGTGAAATATCATGGTATCCTTATCACTCTCATCCTCAGTAATGCACCGTCCCCTAGGAATGAAATCCTTCATAACATTGAGCCCATCTCCAACTACTCCGCCATCAGAATGGGAGATTATAAACTGCATTATGGCGCCCTCTCTAGTCATTACTCAGGATGGTATCCACCAGAAGGTATGCAATTTCTCCTTGTCTTGGTTGATGCTTTTGAATCCATCTCATAACAGTAGAGAGTTGGGGGGGGGGGTCAGCAAAATTGAACAGGAAATTGGGGATATGGGGGGTAGTATTTCATGGAATGCGTGAAACATATTTCGTGCTAAACAAAATATAATGCTTGAATGTATTCCAGGATTGATTAGCTCCTCGACATGTTATAATGATATGGAAATATTTTGCAATAGTCATAGCTACCAGACTAGAAATGCTGATAGTTTAGACATTCAGACCCATCTTTTGAAATAAAACTCATAATGTCCATACCATTTTCCACAATTAGAATTAGATTTGAAAAAAAAAAAGAAAATTGAAATGGCCAATGCTACAACTCGCTATTAAATAAGAATTGTGATCATTTTCAAACATTGGGAGTGATTTTCAACTCTTTAAGAAATATTTTCCATAAATAATATGAGACTTTATTATTGGAATTTTTTAACCATATTGCATATCCTTATACCTTTTTCGAGTAACTAAATGAACTTTTTTTTTTTAAATTCTTATGATGTTAACCAATGTTTTTAATAAGCTAGCAAATCATGGACGTTAAATTTTTAGGGTGTTGTATTTTTTTATGATTACGATAATTAATGTAAGAGTCAAACTATAAGATAATTATATTTTTAAGCCGTTGTTTGGGTTTCTTTAGGAGGGCCTTCCAAAAAGACAAAGCAAGTTCCTAACTCCTTTGTGGTGAGCTGTCCTCCTAAACCATCCAATGCTTCAACCAACTGCCACTATGAGAATCAACAGCCATGCCTCTATAATATCAGAGATGATCCCTGCGAATTCAACAATATAGCTGCCTGGAATCAAGGTCAGAACACATTTTTTTTTTTTTTTCTTTTCACATATTTTTTATGGAAATCCCAGACTATTTTACTCTTTTAAAGACTCATACTAATAAGAATACAAACACATACATTATGAGCTGTTATTTCCAATTAAAGATGTTTTCGCAGTCAAATGCTCACTTACAATGTATTCGTGTGTTGTTATATTAGTATCCCAAACCAGGGAACCTCCACGCATTTAAACAAAGGCATATATTTTTGTGTGATGATGTGTGGAAATTTGCAGAATGCACCGAATGCTGTGTCAAAAGAACCCACTTATTGGGTGCATAATACAAGAATGAAGGAAATGTAATATAAACAGGTAAGACATGAATAGAGATTGAAGTGAAAAGCATTTTCAGTACTGACACAAAACTTGGAGGGGAAGGGGGAGGGTTTCAATGGTGCAATGCCAAATGTGAGGACAGATGAAAAGGAAAAGAAACAGTCATCAAGTTTAGAAGTAAGTTTTTGATTTTTCAATATTTCTCCTCTCAGATATCGTTGATGTAATGTCAGCCAGACTTGAGGAGTACCGCCAATCAGCAGTGGAGCCTCGTAATCAGCCGGCTGATCCACAGAGCAACCCACACCTCCATGGAAACGTATGGCAGCCTTGGATAACCTTGTCTGAAGACACCCGACATGTCACCTATTCCTGAAATCTCTTCACTTGTAAAGCCTCCTTTTTTTCTTTTCTTTTTTTTTGAGAGAGAGAGAGAGAAAAAAAAGTTTATCTTCAGACAATGAACTTAAATTCTAATTGCATGATCACTTTTTATTATGTGAAACTTTTTAATCCCGATTATTTGAACATTTTTGAGGACTCTACATGTAGTACTGTTTTCATGTCATGATATACATGCATCAAGGCCAGCCAAATTCATGAAAATGCAGTATTATAACCTCCAAGACAGATATGCAATGTATAAAAGGGCAATAGTACGGGTACCTTGGCCAAGTCAGTATATGTTTCACTAGGCAGTGACTGCTAGTAAATATTTTTGTCTTGTATTAGCATTATATTTTGTTGTAAATCTGATATCGATTAATGCCTTTAATTCAGAAGCTACATTATAAAACGATGTTAAAGGCACGATATCAGAGGAGTATGTGTCTGTTTCTATGTCATCCCACCGAGAGCAAGTTCGGATCTTCTTATGCGCCCAAACTCAAGTGCTTGTTACTAACAGTTGCAGTGCACAACAATAGTGAGCTTTCGCAAATCAATCGCGGACGTACTCAAAGACGAAGGACGATGAATATTGAATCTGCACATGCTCATTTTGTAAGTGTTCGTCCGTGCTTCAAATATAAGAACGGTTTTTGGCCAATTTCATGTTCTTGATTTTAGCAACGGTAAGAAGTAGATCGGCCAGTCAGCGTATTTTATCGGTGACGCGCTATACGTGCTTGTGCATACGTTACGTGGTAAGCTTAAAGACATGCGCCCCCTTTATTGTTACATCATATCAGTGAGTATAGGATTTCTCTATTTCCATTTGAAATTACATGCTTGTGGGTAATGTCATCAGCAGCCTTTGTTACGCCACGCAAACCGTTCGTTCTTGATTGTGCGAAACAGAAGATTAGGAACACCGTGGACAAGTTCAACTACGGTCAATCTTGACCTTTCTTCATCTTTGAGTGAGTCCATGATTGATTTGTGAAAGCTCCCTAATGAATCAAGGTTGCCATCATGCTCCTTGGAGGGCCACACTTGGCAATATTCCTGAGGAGTTACAGCATGCCGCTGGTCTTCATTTTCATATGGCGTCAAACCTTTTCAAGGCACCAGCAACAAAGATTATTTTCCATGTAACTTCATGATTTAGTGGCATCAAACTGACCAAGGATTTTGCAGTCAATTCTGTAAAAACAGAAATATGTTTTGCTTCCAAGAAGCAGATGCTGAATAATGTTCAAATATTCTCTTTCTGTCTTTCAACTTGTCTAAAGTACTGTATTCGCTGTTATTTTCGTGCTATTAATTTTTCTTCGTGCTGAGCGGCCTCAAAAAATGTTCACAGGTTCTTGAATTCGCGCCGCATTTTAGTAAGCACGCAAATGAATGTACCCAATACATGCATAAAAAAGCATGCTCATATATTCGCGCGTACCGTGTCGTAATGTACCGCGAATATTTCCACGATTACAATATATTGAAACGTGAAGCTGATGAAATATTTTCATGCAAGATATTAAGAAGATATATGTTCTAATAATCAGAACCAGTAAACTGGAATATGTATGCAAAAGTACGCTATGTATATTGTATTCTTGATAATTATTTTATCAGGTCAAATAGAGGCTCTGTGAATATATGTGTTGTGGAAACTCATTATAACAAGGTCCATGGGACCATAGAAGTTACCTTGTTATATCGGGAATCCTCGTTATATCAGGGTAAAAAAAACGAAAAGAATACAAAAAGCTGGGATATGCTAAATGACCTCGTATCAGATCTCGTTATAATGAGTTTACACTGTCTTTAATATTTTGTGTAACTAGAGTGTCCATGATATATTTTATAATTATAAAAAAGGCGATATTTATTTCATGATTGTGGCACTAATACTTATTGTCTCAGTCTACCTCAGGGCTACATTCCACGGTAATTATTATTACACTGTATATGTTCGATTGTGAATCAGTTTCGTATGGTCTTAAATACATGTATGTTTGTTATTGATTTTTATCTTCTTACAATAAAAAAGATTACAAAATCATGATATACAACTGTACCTTTGTATAAAATGATCTAATCATGAAATACTAATATTAAATACAAATTTCATGTCAGCTGGACTCTCATCAAATACCTTTACTATAGTGTTAAATTGGGGACCTGGTTTTTAGCATTCTTTCACTGTGTGCACCAGTAAAATGGTTGCCTGGCATTTAATCCAATGACCATAGTAATAATTAAAGCACTTTGAGTAACTGGAAAAGCAACATATCTTTGAGACAAGGATATGACTACTGGAAGGATTAACCATGTAAATATTGTTTCTCCGGTTGGAAAAGAAATTATTAATATTATACAATGCAAGTGTCGTGCAAACACAATTTTCAGAATTCTGTTTTTTACCAGGTGTTGTAATATCACTGTTATTAACTCTTAACGTGCCATATTAATTTTTTTTGCCAAAAAAGTAGACTTTTTAAAAAAATCTTTAAAATTGGTATGAAATAGTCTTGCTTGGTGTAAATGACGAGAAATCAATCCATAGACACAATACAATTAACTGTGCTGTTTTGCAAAGCCTATATTGTCAGCATTAGAGAGAAAATGAATTATTACAACTGTATAGATAATAAGTACAATTGCACGAAAACGTGTCCGTGGCACGCAAAGGGTTAAAGGACTTTCTGAGTATTTTATTGTTGTTATCCATGATATAATAGGGAACCATTATAATAGATGTGCACACATGGAAGCCAATGGTTTTTGATTTATGGTAATCTCTGTGGTATACCACAGCCTTTTCAAAGAGTTTGCTCCAAAAATATGGCTGTCTATATACAGATGGGATTTTTAAAAATCGTAATCAGGGAAAAAATAATTTAGGCATGAAATATTCTAAAATGTGTGTATGTGGTACCAAATTAAAGCTTAACCATTTTTCTTGCTGATGCACTTTGGTTTGTATAATTTGCTTCTCGAAAACATTTACACATATTGTTCCAGAGCGCTGAATTCATTGCCATTATGTGCGAAACCTATACAAAGCCATAGAAAAGCATGCACAAAATAATTGTTTTCTTTATCAAATCTCATTATCTACAGCACCAAATAAGATAAAAGCCTGATTTTCCTTCTTTATGGAAATATAAAATACTACTAGATTGTGATTAATTATAAAACAAAAAATGTTTTCCAACTGTACCATTTGACTGTACATGTATGTAGCGAAATAAGAATATTAAGAATACTTAATTAGAAAGAGGTGTGCTAAAGGAATTATATACTTTGACATGAACATGTATGTGGCATTAAAATATTGTTTCCTACAAATTTATTTTTATTATGAAATATATCTGTGTAGTTCCATGAAAACAATAATGATGCTTTCATATGCGCATTTTGAACATGCAATTAAATCAATAAACTTGTTCAATATGGCACACTGTAATACCCAATGCATCTTGTCCATGGGAAGTATTAAGAATGCAAATGTGTAGAGGTAGTATTTGGTCAGGTTAACCAGTATACAATATACATGTACATGTAGTCCAGGGCTGAACTTTAGTATTGGGTCATTGCACAGCTACATGTAATGTAGGAATCTTAAATGATACATCAAGAAACTTTATATTGATATTTATATTTTTTATGTTACAAAGTGTTTTATAATAAAACTCATGTGATGAGAACTGTTTTGTCATGATTGATTTTTTTTCTCAGTGGAGTTACAGGATATTCAAATTCAAACTTTCCTGCTTTCCAATAAAAAAATATATATATATATAATTTACTGCACTTATCAGAAATAGTTGTATAATTGCACACATGTAGAGCATCAAAGTGAAGGATTAACAATTTATTTTATTATACGTTTATTTATTTATTTATTTATTTTTGTATTTCATTGTTTTGGACAACATATCTCGCCGGAGCAATGAAAAGCTTCCACAGCCTAAGTTTGATGGGAATCGGTTCACAGGGCCTAGATATGACCACATGAAGAACTCAGTTTGAAATCAGTGGGTTAGTGACCTGGGACCTAATGGATAGAACCACATGAAGAACTCAGTTTGAAATCAGTGTGTTAGTGACCTGGGACCTAATGGATAGAACCACATGTGCCAAGATTTCAATGGGGCTAATTAGGTATTGTGGTCACATCTTCTAGGGCATTTGAAGAGCAATCTTTTCTTGTGGAGCTTTTTATTATGATATTCTTCCTAAATATAATGAAAATAACAGGAAAGCTTACAATAATTTTCTTCATCTTTCCCACACCTTCCCACTACACTAGATTCCCTTTAAAGCCTCATCTCACTTGTCATGAGATTAGTTCGTAACTCTACTCTTGAATGTCATAGAGACATCAAACTGACGTCTCCAGGGAGTCGCGAGAAATTGAGATCTTTGATATTTTAAATCTAGTCTCATGGCCAATGCCTAGGGCCTTATATTCATCAAAACTATAAACTCTGGATGCCGTCCAGTGAAGTCTCCCTAGGTTACTCCTCAATAACTCTTGTGACAATTATTCATACTTTTGTTCACAGTAAATCAAGTTCACACACATACGCAAATACCTAACTTTCATGTAATGGTACTCAAAGCATACCTTTTATTGCAATGATTATAAACCTCACTTTTCATGCAACAATGTTTTAACATAAATAGACAAAAAACCATATTACATCAGATATATCTTTGGAGAACCAATAGCAATACAGTACATATAAAAATATTCTAATCCAACTACAGAGGGACTATATTCGTAGCTCATTTATTTTGGCAATTTATATGTAACATATAATTAAAGAAAATCTCTTCAAATTTGCAATGATACTTTTTCTTGCATCACTGTTCACTGATGTCACCAGTTACTGAGTTAATTGCAAATGTTAATGAAAATCCAAATTTTGCTAGTTTTGAAGAAATTATCCAAGACTGAATGTGAGTGAACTGGGTGAATATAATTTCACATGTAATTGAATAGCAATTGTGTTAGATCATGTGTGACAGCCATGACAGCAATCACTTTAGTCTATCAATCCTTTTACAGAAACTCTCACTTTAGTCTATCAATCCTTTTACAGAAACTCTCAAAAAGTAGATTTTGTACAGTTGTACTTGTCACCTTCAACTATTATTTATTCAGTAATGCATGATGAGATGCAAGAGAGGTACCATTTGGAAGGTGAGGAGTTTTTTTTTGTAATTATAAGCTACAAATGTACATTTACTATTTAATGCCAAAATAAATATCGCTTGAATATGAGCAATCTACATTTGGATTACCTTTTTGCTGATACGCACTGTGTACATTTCATTATCTTAAATTTTAAACATGCATTACTTTCTAATTTTATTGTCTATTTTTTTTTTCAAACTGTTGCCAAACCTTTCAGAAGATTCTTCTGTTTCGACACAATCCACCTTATTAAAAGAATGAAGACACATTGATTATGAAGCAAAGAATAAACACAAATGTGATTCTTGAAGGTTGACTAAGTTTAACTGTTCATCGTGTTGGACTGTTCATTCACTTAATTCAATTTTGATTACACACTTCAATGAACATTAAATTGAAAGAAAGTGTAATTGACAGCATTCTCAAAATAGTTTAGTCCATGAAAATACATGTGTGTATGTTACATGTACCAAATCAATTTTCACTGCTGTTTTATGTTAGCCAGAGAAAAAAGAGTGTCGTGTTGAAATAAAACCTGCCGAAAATAGCTAAGTTACGATACATTGACTCCAGAACGGAAAAATTTGTTGTTGCTTTAGGAGGGGACAGGGTCTACAATTGTTCATTGTTCATCAAGCTAAATGACACTATAACTGCACATGCAATGTACATGTACCTAAACACATAAAGAATGCTTATCGATACTTCCCTCAATCCCTGAATTTCCACAGCTACATGTACCTGAGATATATTCAACAAGACATTTCACATAAAACCTTGAAAAACACACATACAGTCAACCTTGCCTATTAAGTCACATCTGTTGGGACTGAAAGAAATAGCTTCAACTTAGAAAAATCTGACTTATGAAGGGTTAAAAATAAAAGAATGTAAAGAGAAGATGACTTGAAAAGACTTCTGACTTTAAAGGCGATTATTTGACATAAATGCAAGTTTGACATAGGTAAGGTTGACTGTATTTCACTTTTGAAAGATGGTTGCAAGGATTAATATTTGACCAATATATAAAAAGATACCAGTGGGGTGTAACACAAAGACTTACAATTGATTAAAAGTTACGATCAATTTTATCTCGGTAGCCTCATTTGGAAACCAGCTACAGTCATAGACTGGGATTTGGATATGATTAAGAGTAGGGTTAGGGCTAGGGTTTTAGGTTAAGATCAATCAACTTTGAGCATCCGTCCTGATGAGGCTACGAGAAAAATTAATCGTAACTTTTATCAATCGTAAGTCTTTGTGTACACCCCACAGCTGTGAACATAAAAGATGTTATTGATCCAAAATGTCACATATTTTAGAGTGTTTTACTGTATAATTTGTGCTGACCAAACAACCATTTACAACACGAATAAACAAAACTGAAGAATGGTTCAATTTCTAATGGAAAAAAAACTTCATATGTCTGAAAGGCACAAGATTTATTATGAGTAGATTGCATGCCCGGCCTCTTCTAACCAAACTGTACTTTGAGAATACACGATGCACAAGGTCCCCTGTGCTCCCTCACTGATAAAGAACAGTAATGAGAACCAGCAGCGCTTGTAAAGCCCATTCAAGTCCTCAAATACTCAATCTGCCCGGTTCCCACAACCATAATGCAACAATTATGAGCAGTGTAGTCTTAAAAATAGGTCAAAAAATATGCATTGCTTCTAAATCCGAAATTATATCTAAGTTAATTGTTAATCTTATCAATAGCGACAATAATACTTTTTCCCTTTATGTAAGTGGAAATCATTAGGCCTAAATGACTATTCTCTCACAAAGATTTTATAAAAGAACAGCTTAACTTACAATAAGTGTCATATTAGTAGCCAATACACAATATGAGTTAGGATGGCCTTTTGCTTTAAATGTACAGTTCACATTAACGTGACGTTGGGAGTTCACAAATAAACAAAAATAATAATTTCTTGGAAAATTTTGTTTAAATAAAATATACTAGCCGGTACTAATCCTACAACCACCTCAAATAACTTCCACATCAAATTGAAATTACATTCCATCCCAAATACATAAATACAACTGTATTTACATGTACATCAACATCCTAATTTATCAAAAGACACAATGTACAATGTATATTTAGTATTATTGTAATCTACAGTCTGACCTCCTTTTCAGTTTCTTCCTCCAAGTTTAGGGCTAAAAAAGGAGCCCTACAGTTCAAAAAGGGTCATCCAGAATTTTGACATCAGTGGCTCTTTCATATTTCAAACCTAAAAAGTATATTAGGAACCACCTATGGTTAACAGAAAGGCGTATCCTACAATGTACTTTCCAGTAAGAATTACATCATATCTGTATTTAAAAACCTTACATTAACCTTAAATCAAATAACTTCTTAAGGCCCCATTGTAAAGGTTTGTAATAGTCCCATGCATTACTGAAAAAGTAACCTTCGGCTTATCAGAAATGCAACATGCAGTAGTAACCAACACAACCAAAAAGTAAACCAATCCCCACATTGGATTGTGACTGTACAAACAATTCTGCTGGAACATAGCACAAACGTCCCAAATATAAGTTGGTTGGTATCATTATTAGCAATAAATCTGCTTTCCTTTTGAAAAACACCACATAACAAGTCACATGCATTTAAAATTGGTGCAATGGTTCTAACGGACACAGCTTGGGAGTCGTCTTGCCTTAACCTCTCCTACTCGATTCAACCTCCACTCTGCAATTGGTACACACAGGAATCTTGTTTTCTATGAGAGAGGAAAGACATACAATTTATATTGATAACATGTTATGGTACCATAAAATTATTTCAAGAGATTGCAAGCTTGTTTCATTTTAACATCAGGCGCGGATCCAGAGAGCGAACTTTAACGGGAAAAGAAAGTACCCTTAAAATTTTTTCATGTTATGCTGACACCAAAATCATATTTTTTTTCCACCAATCACGCTGACGGCGTGATAAGCAGGGGGGGGGGGGGGGTTTAGGTCTGAAAAATTTTCAGTCCCTTAAGTTGTCATCAAATTTTTAAACGTACTTCATATGGGTAAGGGTCAGGTCATACCTATCGATCGTTCCAAAGATGGACAAGCAAAAAAATGTATTAATATTTAACGGGGTGCGTCAAAGGTCCATGTACAAAAGTTTTGTGTTTCCATTCCTACGAGGTGCGTCCGCCCTTCCGCCCCCCCCCCCCTCCTGGATCTGCGCCTGTACATGACTACCAAAAAAAATTCTTGCAGGTAGAAGACCACTCCAATGAACCTACGGGTTTCAGCCCTATCAGTATCAAATAAACTAAAAAAGGATAAATGACGTATCAAGTGGTAGATGTGCAATGTAACAACCGTTAGCCACAGGTGTACTGTTACTGGTTAGTACATTCCTCTGTTATGAGTCTCCTTGGTAAATAGGGGAACAAAACAAAAATGTTGAATTCTTGAAAGTAATATTTATTCCCATACTGTACTTCAATCAGTTATGAGAATGTTGAATATGAACACTGATAATAACAATCACACTCAATTTGTTCTGAAAAAGTCAAAACAATCTTCAAAGTAATTTCTAGGGTAACAGGCCATTACTGCAGAAGCTTACCTTCAACCACATATCAATGCATTTGACATGGTAGCCATGGAAACAGGGTAACCTACGAAGCTCCACCCCCTCCTCATAGTCATCCATGCAGATCGGGCAGGAGCTCTCTTCTTCTGATCCAGAATGCTGTTCCTTAGAGTACTTAAAGGTGGGTAGACGATCTATGGAAGACTGAGTGAGCCTCTTATTAACGGCAGGTCCTAGACTATCAGCAAGCTGAAGAAGGGCCTGTTGCAATGTGAAAAGATAAAGGACAGTTAGCCGAAGATTCTATCTGGTAATCAATAATGGGTGTTCTTAAAAACCTGTAAGTATTCTTTAGAGAAATTGTAGAGTGGGAGACGACCTATGGAAGACTGAATAAGTCTCTTGTTAATGGCAGGACCTAGACCATAGGAAGTACATGTAGGGCCTGTTGCAGTGAAAAGTTAGAGAGTGTTAGCTGAAGAGTCTATCTATAAATTAAGTAATTGATGTACTTAGGAACCTATAACTGTTCTGTAGAGAAATTGGAGATTGGGATATATTATGGAAGACTGATTTAGACTCTTTGTACTGGCAGGTCCTGGACTATCAGCATCTAATGTGCATCTCAAAAGAATTTTACTATTTCTAAATGGCTGCCAATTAACTTGAGTCGATAGCAGTCTCTCATGGGTTTTATTTCCCGCCCCTAGGGAATCCAACACTGTTACGGTCTACTGACCCTGGAGCTACATGTATGCTCTTGATTGGACATGTACACATTATTTTGAATTCATGTGATAAAGCTAGCAGAGTCTGGTGAAATGTTGCAACAACTGTGAGATGGAAGTTTATCATCGTAAATTAATTTCCAGAATAAGATTTGATTTGTTTCTAATAACTTACAGCTCTATAGACCTTACTTTGTAGTTAGTGCAACAACTATGAAGTCAAAGTAACTTACTTTGTAGCAAACCTACATATATCCACAAAAAAAGCTCCAACTTACATCATAATCATTGCCATCGTTCCGATCAGCTATTGCATCTCTTCTTCGAACTCGTCCTCGACCTCGACCCTGTCCCTGATATCGACCTGGCGGTGGAGGAAAGTTAACCTGGTACAATGCACAAAAAAAAGGGCAAATATTAAATTGGGTTAACATAATCTCAGCATTTAAGCTGTTGTTACTCTCAGTCAGGAATGAATCATCTTTTTTAATACCCACCTTAAAATTTAATCACTTATCTTGGTACTTTTCCGTTCTTTTTAATTCAATATTTTACATTTTTTATTTCACGTCTTTCTCCGGTTATTGTGTTGCTGTTATATATTTTTGGGGGGAGGGAAAGGGGTGAGTGGGGGCTTATTTCAATGCAGGCATGAAAGGATGGTTCCCCTACAGAATAAAATAAACCACTGAGCCTGTATGTAGGTAAAAAATTATACACCTGCCAGATAACATTCATTTTAAAAACTTTTGTAGCTTTCAGAATTTAGACACTATGATTCAAGAAAAACCTAACTTACAGTTAAATCTGGGTATTGCATCCAGGGGATATCCCTCCCTGGTAAGAGATCATGTGATAGGTTCCACATCATCTCCATGTCATGAAAGCGCCCTCTCCTCCCTGGTGCTGCTAGGTCAGCAATATATTCATCCATGCGGTCTTCGGACGTCCGCCGCCTGCCACCAGCACCGCCTCGCTGCCGAGCATTGGGTCGCCCCCTCCTGGCAGCGGGTGGGGACCGAGGTGCCGGTGGCCTGTCCGGTCGGCCAAGGAGTGAAGATGCAGGCTGAAAATCATAGTTCCAGTTGAAGCTCTCAATTTGAACAGGAACATCGGAGGAGACCTCGATGGAGATGTTGTGGTGAGGATTAAAATGGCCAAAAGTTCCAGCATCGGGTTGGTCTGCTCCTCGTGCATTGGCAGAGCCGGAACCTGAAGAATTAGTTTGAAAGGTTATTCACACTTATTCAAAACTTTTACCCAATTTCATTATTCCTCCTTTATAATATCCACTTCAAAGTGAAAGCAAAGAAATATCCAAGTCAAAATAATATTTGTTGCAACACCTACATGTACTTGTAAAGGTGCATTTAGAATGCAAAAGTCAGGACCATTTGAATATCAAGTGCATTGTACAGTGCATCCCAAAAAGAACTTTACACTTTTGACCAGGCTACCAAATTAAAAATGTGATTCTTGGGGAAAAGATTTAGATGTATATAAAGCTCATATTCTTAACTATCATTATGACACAAAAAATTTCCGAATATAATGCATTCTTCAGTGAGCATGCCCATTTTTATGAAGAACACAAAAAAATAGCCTGCGCAGGAATTCGCTATTCATTTATCACCTTGGTATGGCATGCCAAGAAGGATTCAAAGAAATAATGGAATGAATCAGCAAACGGAGTAAAAGATATATCAAAAGTCAGAAATAAACAAACCTTATCTTTAAGGGATTTCCAGTACATCCACAATCATTATTTTGTATCTTGAAATGACTAATGCCATACCAAATGGTACCCAAATCTCAAATCAACAGCTTTTCAATACATCTAATACCCGAATATTGTATCTTTATTGATTATGTTTTTGTCATTGTAAATTTAATTTTTTTGTCTCTGATTTTTGTGGAACTTGCTCATTCTGTATTAACCGTTACCGTATATGTTTATACTGATATCTGCATTTGATGTTATGTTTTAGTTTTATTATATATGTGATTACTCTGTATTTTTATTGTATTGTGAACGGCCCCATTGTAAAACAGCCAAAGCAGCTGAACTGGGTTTTTACTGTCAATAAATAAATGAATGAATCAATCAATCAATCAATCAATCAATATTATGCATAATGTAGTTTTTCACTGTTTTGTTTTCATATCATTAATGTTTGCTCTGACTTCAGTTTATTTTTGTCTTTGTTAGCTGATTTATTCCATTATTACTGGAATCCTTCTTGGCATGCCATATCCAGGTGATAAATGAATAGCGAATTCCTGCGCAGGCTATATTTTGTGTCCATCATAAAAGTGGGCATTGATCACTGAAGAACGCGTTGTTTTCAGAATTTTTTGTGTCATAATGATAGTTGAGGATATAAGCTTTATATACATCTACATGCATCGAGCGATCACTGCATTTACGTTTAATCGCACAATACAGGGAAGTGTGTTAACGCTTTTATAAAATTGCGACATTTTGCTAGCTCT
>CALNVZ010003426.1:33477370-33491675 GCA_940671915.1 Paracentrotus lividus
AACGCTTTTATAAAATTGCGACATTTTGCTAGCTCTAGTAGATCTTGAGTTACTTACCAAAAAAATTCCAAGGGATTATCCCTTGAAATTGTTGGTAAGTAGCTCAAGATCTACATCACGATCGTAATCCAAGAAAGTAAACAAGACACGGAAAAGACCCGGATGTATGTGTTATCACTTTTTTGCGCAGCAAAATGCACGCTGGTGCTTTGCATCGAAAATACAGCATGCACATGTGACGCGTTTTGACCAACCACGATGCATAAAATCACAGAGCCATTTTATAATCTGCAATGACGAGGGTTGATGTGCCTTACCTATAGATTCTGCTGGAACGTTTGTATCCTTTGTTGATCGGTCAGCTGGGGCTTGCTGCTGGACAGACCGAGCCATCTCTGCATCAAACTCTTCCTGTATTAATAGAATTTTAGAAACATAGATGTGGTATGGATTTCAGAACATTTGTACATGTGATAATTGATCCGGGGCTAAGCCTGCAATACTACTCTAATGGTTATCTTCAGCCCTGAATTTGACACTAAACTTAACCTAACTGTAATTCATTTTATTTACTTTTCAGAACCCTGAAGAATTCATATGATTGCTTGTCACTGTGCAATATATCAGTGAATTATTTGTAAATTTGCAGATTTGTTCAATTCTAATGTTGCAATAAAAAGATCAAGATCAAGATCAAAGGGCAAGAAGAATTGAGTACTTTGTAACACTTTTTTATGTTTTCTTTTAAGTTTCCTATTGTTACTCTCTATTTTCTTACATGCACATTTCTTGTAAATAGTTTTACACTCAATGGATTATATTGATGCCATATACATGTACATGTAGATAACCATATTTAAGTCAGATGACACTTTTCGGGTTTATTTTGAGGAGTGAAATGGGATGTAGCATTTCTTACCTGGAGTTTTCTTGCCATGGCCTCATCTGCATCCATCTGATTAAACTGCTCCAAGATAGATGGTGAGACAGTATCCCTCTCATCACCAAGTACACTGGTCGCTCCGCTACGCGAAGGGCCTGTGGATGATGCCTTCAACGGCTTCTTCTTATGACTAGTCCTTTTCTTACCGTGTGATCCCACAAGGGAGGAGGCATAGGAATAAGAATCAACCATCACTATCTCATCATCAGAGTCATCCTTGACCATGTTAACTGTATCCGCGAAGATGCCACTTGATGAAGGTAGGTCGGACGCATCAGGACTACCTCTACGGGAGGATGTCCTGTGAAAACTGTCAATATTTGTGGGGTAACCTGAATCTGCGGTATTCTTTGATCTTCCCTTTCCCTTCCCTTTAGATTTCTTTGCGTGAGCCAACTCTTTATGTCCAGAGGCTAGACTAGATAAGGTTTCCTTGGACAGACTGCTTGCTTTTGAGGATGGTGCTACTGTAGCAGAGTTTCTATGGTTTGGATATGAAGTGGATAAAAATGTTGAGGAATGGGAAGCACTTGTTGCAGGTGGCGAAGTATAACTTTCTTTCTTTCTCCCCGACATGTAAGTCCCAGGCCTAGTAATGCTGTGTCTACCCATTCCATGTTGCACAGAGTGAGAAGGAGCCTCATTCCTGTCTAGAGGCAATCCTTGACTTTCCTTTACTCTGCTGCTCATAGATGGTGTATCCTTTTGTTTGGTACGAGCAGAACTTTCATATTTCCTAGAACTCTCTAGTCCATGATGGTCATTTGTAGGATTATCTAGAATTGTTCTCCTCCTCTTTGCCACATCATCGATCTGCCCTAGACCAAGAACGTCCTTTTCCATCTTCCTCTTCTTGTCTGTAAATGGATGGATGTCCACTTCTTCATCACTAGAAGAAAAGACATCAAGCAAAGATTTAATTTTCTCCCTTGTCATCTTTGTTGACTTTGCCATCTTTGCAGTCTTTGCTTTAATTTTTGATGTTTTTGGATGTGCAATATTATCACCCTTGTCTTCCTTAGACCAGATATTATACCGACTCTTACTGGTATCGTCCCTGCTTTGTCTGTCTGTGTTCAAGGTGTCAGTCTTGGATGATATCGCACTGCTGCTACTAGTTTGTGATCTCCAAGGGGATATGACTATCTTGGGTGACCCCTGTGACCGCCTCTTCACAGGACTTGACCATTTTCTTGATGGGGATGTACCCATTGCATCTCGCTTGCTATTTGTAGAATGAGTGGGTGATACATGACGCAAATCAGCTTTGTCCTTTTTTCTATCTGACAGAAAAACAAGAGGGAGGTCGTCATCTTCACTGGTAGTGCTGGTACACCGCTGATCACGGCGACTACTGAAATCTCTGTCTGGGCTAGTGACTCCAATTTGATACTTGTCACCTGAATATGACCTATCGTCTCTTCTTCTATAATCCAATTTCTTTGGGAAATCTGGAATACGCTTTTCTGGAGATGATATTTCATCCGCAAAGTCCCACACAGGGTCTCTACTCCTTCTCTCACTACTACCCTCTTTCCTTTGCAGCCTGATCTCCTTAAATTTCTTTGAAGGACTGAGAAATTTCCTATCTAAACTCTTGTTATGTCTTGAAGGTGGAGAGACTGACGAAAACAAGGGTTTGCTCCTTGATGGACTGGAAGACACATTCTTACTTACAGCAGGGCTAAATTCTCCTTCAGATAATAGATCGTTTAGTAACACATCTCTGTTGCCTTTTCTACTACGGTCACTACCAAATTTCTTAGATTCTCTGAAGTCTTTGCTTTTGAATACATCATGGCTTCCACTCAATTCAGGAGTGTCTGGAATCAAAATGGGGCTTCCAATCCCAAACCGAGATGAAGTATTGTGAGTAGGACTTGGACTAAACTTGGTCCTGTGCTTGGCAGGACTGTATGGACTACTAGTTCTAGATTCTAAAGAGGTAGAGTGCATCTGTTTATTTTTGTCCCAATGTATATGCACACTTGATCCAGGAGATTTGAGTTTGGAGGGACTCTGCCCTGAGTACCTCCCTGGATATGGAGGTGAGTTCAAGAATGTACTTGACTGTTCTGTAGGACTTACATGTAGCTTCCTCCATCCCCCCTTTACTGAACTACCACATAGGATGCTGTCTGTTTCTACAGATGGCTGCTTTCCAGAGGTTTTTCCTGTTGTAAACATACAAGAGCTTCTAGGAAAGGGTGCATCATCTTTTCGGTGAACATGTTCATTTGGTCTAGATTTATCATTCGCTGAATCAAGTTTTGAAGGCAGTTCCTGCCCAAAGACATGGCGCTTTGTACTTTCCTGTTTGTCATGAGATCTGAAGCTACTACTAGCAGTCTCAATAGTCGACCTACTGTTGGCACAATCCTTTGCTTTACACTCACCAGCCCTTGCAAACGGATTACCTTTATCCAAGGAGACCTTGCCATGGAAAGGAGGACTCCTTGAGATATTATCAGTCACTTCAGATAGAGGACTTCCACGTTCACTGTTGAAGAGTGACTCGCTAAACAGCAGGTCATTTCCATCTTTAGTGATTCCTGATACGCCGATCGCACCATGTGAGGCATGTGTGTTCCTATTGATTCGCTTCCAGAGAGGGGTGCTGAAGTCCAGCTCATCATCCGATGTAGTGTCCATCATAGATACATCATCCATCCTTACAGATTAGTTTTAACACATCGGAGGAAATCTGCAACAAAAAGAGACATAAATTGATGATGTTGACACTTATTGAAAGCTGGAGAAACCAGTTTCATTATTTATTTTAATTACTAGTACTATATTATAAATAGCTTTTTTTTATCGATCTCATCTTAACTTACCATACATGTAGTCACACATGCAAGAATTAATGTCAAACCACTAATCCCAGATCTAAGAGATACAGCTTGCACAGTTGGGAAATAGACCTTCTACAACCTGTGCATATTTTTTGCAACCCTCACTCTTCAACCACACCCATGCCAATAAAGGGGTCGTAGCAACCTAGGAATCATAATCCATTATCATTCGATGTCCCACGTACAAAGAACCAACTGCTTTCAAAATTCCTTCTTCCCAAAGACAGTAAAAGACTGGAATATGTTGTCATACAATATCACATCAAATGAGGTCCCCCGAATCATGCCTCGAACTTTAAACTTAAATCAACAAAACCAAAGTCTGAATAGAAACCCTTGGCCTTAGTTTTGCTTTTGTTTTGGCAAGATCTCTGCCACACACAAGTTCAAAGTTGAGAAACTGAGTTGAGTGATGTTCCAGCAGGAGCTTTTCAACATGTTCAACATGACCCCCTCCCCCACCCCTCATTATAAATTAGCCACTGATTCCACATTTTTAAATTTTTTTTCATCTTCATTAATCAATTGATAATATTATTATCCAAGATTTACTAGGGCAATTGTATTGTAGGCCTAATTGTTGTTTCCTACCCCATTGTTTCCTCCCCAATGAATGGCTTACATTGTTAAAAAGAAAATAAATAAAACAGAGACAAAGACAGTTATATGTATTTCAATTCAAGTTCAATTTTATTTACAAACACATGGAGAAATACAGATTATAATAGCTCTATAAATACATGAAAAAATTCCCTGGCCCCATGACAAAATATCTCGTCCAGCCCCCCCCCCCCCCCCCCTTAAAAAGAAAGCCTTAGCAACAAAAATAATAATAATAAAATTAAAAAACAAGATGAATCCTTTGACCGCGCGCAGTCAAATATTGCCTCCGCCATTGCCAGATCAGAAAATATCGCACATTCATCTATTCATTTTGCTTTATAGAATGACATTTTTACCTTGACCTTTGACCTTGTAACCCCAAACCTAATCAGACCATATCCTCTGGTGATAGATACTACCCTTAATTTGAAGTTTATATATCTTAATTGTGTTCCCGAGATATCGCGATGACAAACTCAATACATGGATTTTACACATCTTGACCTCTGTGACCCTTGACCTTGACTATATAATCCATAACTAATCAGATCATCTTCCTATGGCGGTACATACTACAATTAAGTTTGAAGCTCTATCTTAAATGGTTCTTAAGAAATCGCGATAACAAACTCAATACATAGAATATTCACTATTTGACCTCCGTACCTTGACCTTTGACCTACATACTCCAAAATCTTAATCAGATCATCTTCCTATGGTGGTACATACTATCCCCAGTTTGAAGCTCATATCTCAAATTGGCTCTCGAGATATCGCGATAACGAACTCAAAACTAGAATTTCACTATTTTTTACCTCCGTGACCTTGACCTTTGACCTACATACTCTAAAATCTAATCAGATCATCTTCCTATGGTGGTACATTCTAATCCCCAAGTTTGAAATTGATATCTCAAGTGGTTCTTGAGATATCGCGATAACGAGCAAGCGGGACGTACGGACGGACGGCACGGACAACCCGAAAACATGATGCCTCGGCACCACTTCGGTGGCGGAGGGCATAAAAAAGAAAAGAAAGAAGGGGGGAAATCAACGAAGGAAAAATGAATTTATAAGTAAGACAATTAGGCCAAAAAAAAAAATTGTTTGGTTGTCCTCGACCGACCGACCCTCTGAAAACGGCCCGACCCGGAGCCAACTTTTTTTTTTTTTTTTTTTTTTTTCACCCAAACGCCGAAAATACACAGCTCATATTTATTTGTATATATTTTTCATAAAAACGTATTATAACATGAGTTATTTTTCCATGCAGTCCCATTTTACATAACTCAATAAAACGTAAAAGTGATCTCAAAAATGGAAGTCATTCGTTTCTTTGTTTTTCAATAGGAGGAAAAAAAAAAAAAAAAAAAAAAAAAAAAAACACCGACGACCGACCCGATTTTTGAAAAAAGGCATTCATTGGACAACCAAACAATTTTTTTTTTTTGCCTTAAAGGAAACAAGACTAAGCTCCTCCGGCCCCATGACAAAAATATCTCGTCCAGCCCCCCCCCCTCCCCAACACAACCCCCCCTCCACCCCTAAAAAAAAGTCTTAGGAGACTTAGCAACAACAAAAAAAGGGGGGGGGGGGAATTGGCGGCAGGCCCGATTTAGACATTGAACCTCCCCCTATGGCCGATACATGATGACCTTTATGATGTGCCGAGGGCCAGGGGAAAAAAATAACATCTTTCTAATTGTGATTTAGAAAAATCTATTTATTTTTTTATTTATTTATTTATATTTTTTTAAATAATTGTTATACGATCTTATTAATACTAACGTGTGGAAGGTAGGTTAGCATTTGTTTATTTTATGACATGTTTACATAACACACCTCTCGCACATCGTGCTGATCGCGATCGCAGGCACTCTATCTCTATTTCCATTTCATTTTTTTTCTCAAAGCGACCATTTCAGCTGTTCCCGATAAAGACCGCTTTGTCGTGCGCGCTATCAATCATAACCAAATTGGACCCATTTTGCAAGAAAAACTGCAAGACTCGACTTCACAAAAGGTTAAGCGTAGACCCACTCTTTCAATATTTTTTAGAATAAAGAAGAGAAATATAATTATAAAAAGGAACTTCAACGAATCCACTGAGGCACTGTCGGACTTTGCCCAACATTTGAAAACGTATAAAGAAATGAGGACTTACGTTACCAAAAAAATAAATGACGAATCTAAATTTTATCGTGACTATTGTTCATTGGAAGGCACAATGGTAGTGTATTTCATATGCTAAACGTGATCATTCGAGCGTCGTGCATATGCCATAAATTATTAAATTATATTTATAATTTATGGAGTAAAAATTTCTAACGTTATTTACGTGTGCTTGTGAGTTGTGTTATTATTGTGTAACGTTACAAGCATTTGAGCGAGTGGTTTCCGAAACGACGATAAGGCCATAAGTTTTTGGGTTTTTTTTGTAGCCCCATGAATCTGTATGTACCTTGCTTAATTTCCCAGGGTGAATGAAAATTAGGTCAGTGACAAAGGAACAAGTTGATTCAAAACAAAAACTTACGCGCAAAATCTATACCACACACCGATTGACATGGATGGGACTACATAGGCATAGCAAAAATATGAAACAATGCGCATGTAGGGTCACTTCCTTACATTCAACGACCATTTTTCTTTGTTTTAAATATACTTTAAAAGCTAGATCTATATCAATACTCACGTTACACAAGTTGATTAACACACATGATTCCAGAGCGAAAACGTCAATTTATGCTGACTTTCAGTGGTCGAAACCTAACAGCATTGCGCATGCGCGATTAGAGCTCGGTCGTTTTGGGCGCAAGATAAGATCTGGGGGGCATTTCACCAAAGGACTTGGTCGGACGTTTCATCCGACAAACTGTTATAAGCTACTGAAATGCTTGCATCTGATTGGCTGAGAGCGAATTTGTCGGATAAAACGTCCGACAAGTCCTTTGATGAAATGCCCCCCAGATTGAACTTGGGCTGGCAGCTGAGCATTTTTTAAATTAAGTGGAGGGGCTGGGCCTTTTGTATAAGTGGAGGGACAGACAACCAACTATTGTGCGATGTTACTCCATGGAGGTTTATGCACACTACTGGAAGAAGAAGAAGAAGAGGGGGCAGGCGAGAAATCTTACAGTTAAAGTTATGTTGATGGTCATTTTTGCATTTTCGCACATGTTATAAAGTGGAGGAAGGCTAAGCCTAAAGCGCCTCCCTATTATAGTACCAACCCCACCCCCCCCCCCCCCACTCCCCGGCTATGAGGCCCTTTGTGGCATGCCAGTACGACTACTCATAGGATTGATCGCGATATCAATACGAAGTATTTCGTATTGACCTCGTAGTGAAATTGGTACTATGGGTGGCAGGCTTTGCAGCTTAGTCCACTGGTTTTTCCCCAGGGTTTTTCTACTTTTTTTTTCTCAATAGATATTTCTATGTACATGTTTATCAGAGAACATCTTTCAATAAATTTTATTTCACGTACTATCATGAATAAAATAAAAATGAAAATTCTCCTGAGTTTTCCCGATGCAGTGGAAAATGAAACGCATATGGAAACACGTTTAGTCTTCACACTCGAGTCTTGCCACAGTCCCGACAAGGCTTTGCTGCTAGACCATCATTTTTTGTACCATCATTTTTTTTTTTTTTTTTTGTACTCCAGCAACATCATTTTGCCCCGGCATTAATTTTCTTGAGTTGTTGGCCCCGCTTTCTCTTTTCACCCCCCGTTAAAGTCCGTCTCTGGATCCTCCGGCCTGGAACCCAAGATATTTTTGGACGTTCCCCCAACGATTCCCGAGGATTTAAGAAAAAAAAAGTTTGCCAACCCCCACAATGTTTGTTTTTGTTTTTTTGTTTTTTTGTTTTTACATTTCTCAGATTATGGTCCCTTTTTGTATACCCGACCGACTTACTCGCACCCCGGGAATATAGTGTTGGGTCGATATAGGGGGGGGGGGGGGGGGGGGAGGGTCAAAGTTTACTTTGATATGGGCTCAAAATTAATTTATTTTAATTTTTAAATGTATTAATTTTTTACACCATGGAAAAATTTATCTTTCCCAAAAAATGTAATGAATAATCTCAACAAAACATAAAATCACAATGAAAAATAAACTGCGGTCACCATTAACTTTATGAAGGCGAAAATAGAATTTTTGTCGAAATATTAGAATGATTAAGGATTTATGGCTATTTCTTATTTCTTTTGTTTTAACATAATGGGAGAAAAAAATATTCACATTTGTCATCAATCCCTCCCCTATCCAGACAAAAAAACAAAAAAAAAATGGTATCATAACTGGAAGAACAATAACAACCCTACATCTCAGACAGGTTTCCAGCCTGGGGTAAGGCTCAGAGGGGGCCTTGGTCGGCCGGATTAGCAAAAGGGGGTCCCAATGAGAATTTTTTGTTGTTGCCAAATTGGGTAATGTGGGGATCGACAAACTTTTCGTATTAGCGGCAAAAGACATTTCGAGTTAAAATTTTATGATAATATTATCTTGAATAACCGTAAGTCAATACATTTAAGGAAAATATGTTCCCTACTAAAATTTTGTCAAAATGACAAGGACATTCTTGACAGATAAAATAATGAATAGGAGTTTCTTCAAATTTGGAGTATTTCAACATTAATTGTTGTCAAATTTATTTAGGAAATAGCCAAAGTTTAAGCATGATTGAATCAATGCTATGGTTGAAATTCAACATTGGGGTGTGCTTTGTTTTCTTGTTTCTTCTAAGTTATCATGCGAGCCTACATTAATCCCCCCACCCCCTACACCCCTGGCTGCAATATTTTCCGCGGCACAGATTGGGCTTTTTATGTTGAGGGTTAAGGTTGTATTTGAAAAAATGACAAACAAATGTCTTATTTTTAACAGTAGATGGCGTGCGTCTAAATCCGGAAAACGATTGGAATTTCGCGTTATTTTCGAAACCGATTATAGAGTCTAGACAATTTGCCAATGGATGTCACTTTCTCATTTGGAATCGAGGACGTCGACTTCAAGCTTTAACTAGAGACAATAATCCACTTGATGATTTTTGTTCGGAATGATCGGGATGTTTGCCATTGTTGGAGTGTTACATCTCGTTAGCTGATACATCAATCAATCATCATCATCATCATCATCATCATCATCATTCATCGGTATCGGGCATCGCAAGTCTATCAGCAGTTTGAGAGACACGACCTGCCCTCATCATGACTTTGATTCTTAAATTTACACTACTATTATTGAGATGTCAGACTTTACGATTTAAACAGTTATAATGATTGTAGCAACAATAACCAGAAGCTATGACGTCGAGGAATAAAATTGACTGTTTTCTCGTCCGTTGCCAGGGCAAGGCATCACTGTCAACATGGATGTTGATTCTATTTTGTGCTGGAATGGCTGGTCGTACGGTAAGCCAGCAGTCGTCTACCCCGGAGCTCGGGGCAGTCAGCACCGTAGCGGTGACCCCGGAGCCGCAGAATTTTACGGGTAAGTTCAAGCAGTTCGATTAACTCAGTTAGTTAGAACACTAGATTTCTGGAGAACAGTTAGTGATGCATTTGGGTTTGTAGAATGAAAATAATAGTTATGATACAGAATCTAGGAATAAAAAACAGCCTAGGAACAAGCAAGAAATTGATTGATTGAATTGCAATTTGATTAGATCGGGTAGCGCGCCCAGTGGCAGTGCCCTGTTTCGTCCCGGTATTTGGTTTTTAGCTAGATCTACTTCGACCGCTTTCACAAAAAGATCACAAACACATCAGCCTTTAAACTTTCACAAAACAATCATCAAACACACCACCAAAAATCACACAATCAAAATATAAAATGAGATTGCAAACTAGTTACAATCTACTCTGAGCTGAATTGGAACTCATCACGGAGATATTTCCACTTTAGCGTTTCTTAGGCTTAGCGAAAACGCTAACGGGTTGGCCGCTCTTCCCGGTTGCATTGTGAAGTAATGCTGTGCGCTGCTACCATGAATTTGGTATAAGAATGACAGGGAACTTCCACTTATTCTTCGGTCGCAGCGAATTTTTTCGTCTCGCCCCACATGTTTTGCAATCCTAAAAAAAACCACACACCCTTGTCAAGAGGGGGCGCTACCCACAATTCGGTCAAAGCGAGACATTGAGTGCGGCGCCTACACATTATCAGGGTTTTGTGTTGTGACGCTTCGCATCGCAGGTTTTTCAGTCTCCGCGATCGAAACGCATAGGGAAACAACGCGTGACCGATTACTATTCTACAAAACCGATTGCTGGGCGAAAAGCATCTCCTCATTCTATCGGCGATATATTTTTAACCATAATTAAATATTTTAAATGATTTTGATAATCTTTTAGAGTAGAATTTTTTTGTTTTTCTGGTGGGTGGATCGTCAGATAAAGGAGGTAAGTTTTCATATTATCGCCGATTTCCCCTTAAGGGACTGAATACTGGGCGCGTTACCCTCTAGAATTAGAATGAACCCCTACATTGTAAATCATTTAACTAGAACTATTAATTTAAAAATCGTTGAATTTGCACTTTTTTAACCAGGTTATACTGCTAACTTTTGATCCAAGTTCTTATGAGGTCTGGGCCTTGATCATGAGATCTATTCTAAATTATACTAAAATAATTCTGAGAATGGTTTACAGCCATAGACATGGGGCTGCTCCCACAGACTTACTTCCCCCTCTTAAAAGCAAACATGTTTTGGAAAGGTTGATCTACAATTTACATCCTAAGCATTATTGTGTGCTGTGAAGTTTTGGAATTGGAATCACCAAAATGATAAGAAACCGACCTAACTCTTACTCCCATGTATTGCTACCCACAGAATTAAATTGGGACTTCACAAAATGTTCGTCTCAAAATCTAGCCAATTGAAGGGCAATAACAGTGGACGTTTGAAGGGCAATCCTGTACAGTGGACCTTTTTAAGTAACTATGAAGGGCAATCCTTTACAGTGGACCTTTTTAAAGTACTGTGACATTCTTCCTGATGAATAGCAGAAAATAGTTTAGAAAAGCGCTCACAATAGTTTTGTCCATCTCGCCCACTACTACACTTGATTATCTAATAAAATTTGAAGAAAAAAGACAAAACACAGAATAGTCAAATGCCACAGCCACATATCATGAAGCATACTGTCAATTTGGCATGATCATTTAGTTATTTTCTTACATTTAAACTCTTTGCGCGTAATCCCCCCTGTGCCACTTTTAATCTACCTGGCTAATCAAAATATATTTCCTTTCGATTGATCATTTAAATTCTCTATGTAAACAATGCTGTAAATACAATGCAATAAAAGGTGGAAGTGAACACTACGCGAAAATTCATAGCTATCATTTTTGCAAGCGAACAGCAAATTAAAATGAGCTCTGTCCATATTTTGTATGAATTGTGACTCAAGTCGAAATTGTTAGTCCGCTGAATGTTCCTTGAGTCGAAGAAAACGAGCAAAGAATTTTGGGGTTATCAGAAAAAGTGCTCAGTCTTTACATGGTAGCCTACATATTACATGGTCCACATCACAACTCTACAGTGACTTCACGTTCGGTGTTGGTGTTGGTGTTAGTGTTAGCAGAGTGAAATTCCGCTAAAATCGAGCTCAAACACGGAGCTCAGATCTAGATGAGAGTCGATACCAATATTGCAACACGCACGGATTGATAGCCTAACATAAACACCGTCTGAAGAAAAATGGCGTCGACGCAATTCGTAGCGAAGTACCGGTTTTGTTGTTTAAAACTGTTCGAATATACCTGAAGAAGGCCCTAAAATGTTAGAATCATACCAGTAAATTGAAAATTAATCCTTCTTAAAACCTCTCTTTGAGACAAATTTACCTCATGAAGGATATTTTTTGACGAAACAGTAAGTTTACAGTTCACATCTCGGGCAGTTTTTTGCAAGCAGCAGGAAATGGTGCGTTACCTAGTTCACTTCAAAGCCAGGCCGGGCCGCGCAGCGCGTAGCCCCCCAGACCCTATAATTTTGTACATTGGTTCAGATTAGCAGTGATTGATCATGTCTTTTGTTCCTAAAATATAGATTGAGAAGACATCCATGTTGATGATATTTATTCCCTATACGATTTACTATGGAATATCTTATGTAAGTAGCCAATTTGTGAATCCATCTCGTTAACCCCCAAATTAACCAATTTTGTAGGTCTTGAAGTACCCTCTTTGGTCTAATATATTAATTGATTAATTATTCTGTAAAATAAAGTATTGATACTCTGCCACCCGAGCCTCCACCGCCCTTATTATTCACCAGACAAACCAAACGTTGGCCTACACCAACACTAACATCGAGTGTGAAATGAACTTTTTCTTAATCCCTAGGGGTTTAGTGTTAGTCAGTGGAAATTTGCACGTGAAATTTAACACTGGCTGCAGAGCTCGGTTCAGCAGACGACATTTGACACAAAATGAAACACCAGCAACCGGATATACGTCAAAATTTAGAGGTCAACACCTACTACCGACTGATTTCATTTCCATTTCACGTTCGGTGTTAGATCAGACTTCTGCTCCAAAATAAACACTAACACCGATTATAACACCGAACGTGAAATCACTCATTGTGATTGTGTACGTGATAAATTGCATATTAGATCAGCTTGTTACAATTATAGGAGGGGTACCGTCATGTCCAGAAAAGGGATAGGTCATTTTCTAAAATTGCCCTCAAATGCTGACCAGCTGTTTGAGCTGACCTATTCATTGGTGGCCAGTGAGTAACATCAGATCTGGGCGCATGGAAGTGCTTTTCTTTTTAAATTTTGCTGTACTAGTATTAAACATTTTCGTGTCAAAATTTACAAAAATGTGCAAATTGAAAAATCTTCTGATCTCAATTGAAATGAGCTCTCCCACTCAAGGAAGGGGGGGGGGGGTGAGGACTGTTGCGGCGTGAGTGTATTTAAATTTCATCTTTAACAGGTATTGACTCAAAGTTGTTTTTAGGGTAATGTTTTTGTAAAGAAATATTGTTTTTGTAAGCCTGGGGAATTGTTTGGCTCTGAGTGTGAATGCCAAGTTTAGACTCATTGTTTGCCTATTCTTTATAGGAATTTACATTTTCCAGTTACACTTTATAACACAATGAAAGAGAGTCTAAGAGGGGCGTGTACATGTACATGTATGTATAACGGGAGAGGGTATGTACATGTTTAGAGAGAAATATAGAGAGAGAGAGAGAGAGAGACTGAGAGAGATAGAGGATGGCCAGGAAGTCTTTCATTTTATTGTACAATAGAAACGAGCCGAAGTTCTTTGTACTTGCTTTTTATTTTAATACGTCACAACATCATGGAGTATCTATGTGAAACAAACACTAGAAGCCCAAATCTTGTCTTTTTAAGAAGAGCCATGGTTCTTTGGTGTGATACTTTTAACTGGAAAATATGGTTTTGGTTCGTATTTATTATTAGACCATCTGATAGTTTTGTATGCACGGTCGTGAATTATTCAGTAGTTGGTGTAAGTTTCACTCCAACGCTTCTCCATGAAACCTGATTCCCTTTGTGTGCTTGTCTGATATGCCTGGGAGAAGAGGGCGCCAAACCTTGCATCTCTAATCGACTTCCTCTTGCCACACGTGTGAGGGTTGTCCAACAGTTTGATGTTAGGATTCTTCTTTTAGCATACTAAACTTTTTACAAGTTCTTGGGTGGCTATCAGAACAACCTACATGTAGATTCATGATTATTAAAATGTATGGATGTCAAATGTACATTGTAATGCAGTGAATGGAAAACTTCATACAGTTATGAAACTGTTACGAAACTGACAAAGTTAGGCTACATGTACATGTACATTATGTATGTGATCAAGGCTTAATAATTTGTGCAAATTAACACTGTAGAGCCTGAAGCCTACAATGTG
>CALNVZ010003426.1:33491694-33545147 GCA_940671915.1 Paracentrotus lividus
CCCCCCCCCTCCCCCACTCGTAAAATGGCTCTCACTTTCTCAGCAGACTTTCTCAGTTCACCCTGGGTTAAATTGGTTTTAAAAATTGGAGAAAAATAAAAGAAAAATATGAGTGAAGGTTTGAGGAAAATCGACCAAAAAATAGTGAAGTTATGAATATTTAAAGTTTTGATCCTGTGACGTCATGTGCGCGCTGCTTTCCTATGTGTTATGTAATGAAAATTCCATAAAATGTCATTTTTTTTGAGAAAAAATATAAATCAGTTTCACCTGTGCAGTTGATATATCATCAAACCTATGTTCATACATGTACATGCCTCTTTCAAATTGACCCATTCCTTTATCAAGAACCATTAAAAAAGATAAATTGAAGATGCTAGTACTAGATGTTCGTATGTTACATTTTGGCCAAATTGAAATTTGTATTATTCAACATGTTTTTAGTATGTGTACTTTAACTTGTAAGTATTTAAAAATCAATATTTTAATTACAAAGGGTCAAATTGGCACCCCACTGTTTTCACACACAGCAACTTTTTAGTACTAGATGTTCCTACATGTATGTGCAGTCATCTAGAACTAGAAGTACCTATGTGACATGACCAGCCAATCAATACACGCATAGCAAGTCACATGATCTGTTCAATGCACACAGACATGCATACGCAGTGTGTAGTGCCTAGAAAACACAAAGATCAAACACAAAATTTAAATCAATCATAATTAGGTCTTCAATGATTTCAATATATTTTAATAGATTTTTGCAAAACCATCACCATCATGCTAGGAAAAATCAACATGATCATGATCATTATGCCTTCTATCAGTGAAAATAATGTCATAACTTTTAGTATGTGTATCAAACAAGCGTATATAATGTAGTCACTTTTATGACCAGCACAGTGATGAAATATGTGTCATCTTTTTTTACTTGGTGTAGACCTTTTAAATCTGAAAAATCATCACCAAAATCATGTATATGACTATAAGGCACACGATGACCAAAAATGCATCATGATCAAGATGGTGATGATGAACTGCCAGTCCACTGATGATATTTTTCCTGTTAATGTCCATGTGAAGTTAATAAAACTACCATTTTACCACAAATATCTAAATATTGTTTTTTTCATTATGATGTTGACTTTTCAGTATTAGAAGTTCCTATATATGTGCACTGTTATAGAGCTAAAAGATCCTACATGTATGTGCAGTTAATCGATTATTGATTACAGAAAATCAATAAGTATTGTATTCCTGGATTATGCATCAAAACTTTCCTATACATGACACAATGTCAATCTGAAAGTTTGACATCTATATGATATGAGACATGATTTGTGGACATATAACTTTTAACCCTCTGTTTCTCAAAACTGATTTGATGTAACATAGGAACATGTAGTACATGTACATGTACTAGCGTCTTCAATTTATGGAATTTACATGTGGGCAGTTTCAAGGTAACGGAGTGACATTCAGAAGCAACATTTCAGCATTCAAACAAATTTATCACCCATACTTTAATCTTTATTTACAAAGAAATGGTTCATGACAATAGCTGACGGTACCCTCTTTTCAAAATGATAATTTTTTTTTATATTAATCTGCATAATTAATGAGATATGAATATTCATAATCATGGTTACGGAGTGACGCAAAATGGACATGCATATTTGAGCAAGAAACATTTTACTTAAAGCTGGTGTATAGTGTTGGGAGAAGGAAAAATTTAATTTGGATTCACAGTTAGATAATATGAAAGCCTGAATCCTATAACTGTAACAAAGAAAGTTATATTACATGGAATCTCGTTTTAATGTCTTTATTTCACGATATTATAGTATAAAAAAGATAAGACGGGGACCCGACTCAGCTTTGTGTGCACTGGGCGTTCACATGGAAAACCAATGGGGATTCTCTTGTGTGGGTGATACACACAGATCGCTACGGTCCATTCATGCAGGAAGTTCGGGGGACAGGACAACCCAGCAAAGGTCTCAAAACCGTTACAAATTGTGTTTGGATTCAAACATTTCACTGAAATTCACCGGAAATCGTGAAAGGAATATCACAAAATCTCTCACACATGTCTTTTAGCGCATTGTGAGCAACATGAGACTATATTTAATCGGTTTTATGCCGATTTTTTTTTTGTTACCAAAACTATACACCAGGTTTAAACTCTGTAAACTTAAAATGGCTATCACAATTTTGAGTAATTGATTGGATTCTATGTTTAATTATATTAGGTATAATATGCCGTCTTGCATAAGGAAATTGGTTGAATATTTTGTTAATTATGACTTAAAAATTGAACCCATGTCTGGTTTCGGAGTGACGATTACGGAGTGACCTCTGAGTCATCCACACAATGGCAATGTAAAAAGACTATCTCTCCCTTGCTAAATAAAAAAAACTCTCTTGATTGATTCAATTTAAATTCTGTTTGCTCTGTATGATAGTTCTAGGTGGGGGATTCAAAACTTCTACACAGAACTTTGAAACTCATTAAGTATGCTAATTTATGCGCATTTTTTCAAGATTCACAATTAATGGATCTTCTTTACTTGTCAAGCAATTTTGATTTTTTTTTTTACTTTTTTTTTTTAAACCAACTAGTAGAGCTACATGAGGTTTACCAAACTTCTACACAGAATTTAGAAATTTTTATTTGAAAATTGTCTACATGTTTGCTAATTTATGCAAATTTTTTCAAAAATAACAATAAATGCTTCTTCTCCTTCATTTTTTCGATGATCTTCAACTCCATTTGCTTTTAATATATGATAACACTAGGTGAGGGATACAAAAAATTTACACAGAATTTTGAAACTCATTAAGTATGCTAATTTATGCAAATTTTTCAAAATTCACAAACAATTTTTTTTTTTTTTTTTTTTTTGACAGATTTTTTCTTTCAAATCTGGTAAAGCTCCATGATGTTCACTATATTTCTACACAGAATTTTGAAAAGACTAGAAAATAATCTACGCTAATTTATGCTAAATTTAATGCCCCTACCCCCTAAAAAATGCTTCTTCTCCTTCATTTTCTCCTTCATTTCGTCGCTGTTTTTACGAACCGTCATAAACCGAATTTTTGGTCAAATTTTCGAAATTGAGTTTTTTCGATATTCTTAAAGCCTGTATTCAACTCTATTGAATGACCAGATTTCAGGTCGAAATCTTAATTATTTTAAAAATAAGAGAAGATTCAAATTTCGTTCAAAACGTCACATCGCTTCCAGTGATTTTACGAAGCGTCCTAAACCATTGTTTCTACAATATAGCAGTCTCCAGAATGGCGCGCAACCCGACCTACATAATGGGTGAGCGGTGCGCGTATGCATTGAATGATTTTACGAACCGTTCTATCTCATGGTTTAGGACGCTAAAAAACATGCGCGTGAACGCATGATTTTACGAAGTGACCTTAACCCCCTGTTTGTCGTAAAAATAATCAGTTTCTAAAAAATTACCTTGCATTTTATTCTAAATATTTAGAATTCAAACCCCGATTGCAAATAATTTCTTTCATATTGTAAAATTATAGAATTTATGCTGTACATAGATGTAATCAATTGCCCTGGTTTCCTTCAAAGCGTGAAGTTATGAGCGTCAGAAGAACATCCAAACTTTGAACGCAATTATCTCAAAAGCTGGTTTTGGGAACTCGGCGAGGTGTAGGATGGTTCGTAAAATCACTGACGATTTGTTGAGCAATTTCAATTCTGTTGTGCTTTATATAATAGCATTAGGTAGGGTAATTTTCAAACCCATTGTTTTACTTTTATTC
The DNA here is from genome assembly GCA_940671915.1 of Paracentrotus lividus. NCBI lineage: Eukaryota > Metazoa > Echinodermata > Echinoidea > Camarodonta > Echinidae > Paracentrotus > Paracentrotus lividus. The sequence goes on from CALNVZ010003426.1 coordinate 33,495,493, forward strand.
ATATGTACAGGTGTCTTCTAGTGTCTTCTTTAAACTACTATTTAAACTATATAAATCATACATATAACCAATTGATTGGGTTCACAGCCTCATCCAGTTCCTTCCAAAATAATTTGCTACAAAGTCCTCAAAGGAGCTCATATCAGACCTCACCTAAATGCCAGAGTTGCGCACCTAATTGCTGACAAAGGGCTCATTTGCATAATTATGATCTCATACCCTCACAGCATGATACCCCAATGTCTCTCTTGGGAACTTCACCAAAAGAATTCTGAACTTAAAAATTTCTAGTGTAGAGTGAGATTTGATCAAATTGTACATGTACATTGTACATGCAATTCAATGGGATGTCACTCCGTAACCATAATGGTTACGGAGTGACACATTTTATGAAGCCGTATTTCTCAGACAAAATCCATTCAAATATAAAATGTGTATGTAATTGATAGGTATGGGTGTTCCAGATTTGCAAATAAATTTCTATTTCATTAAACCCAATTATTCTAAAAATATTTCAAAAATATGTCTTTTTGTGGTTACGGAGTGACATTTTGAGGTAACTTCATGTTTGTGCCCAGTGATGTGAAACAAAGATCGCAAAGCAAAATATTATGTGAAAACTTTATTTTTTATATATCCTGCTTTCATAATAAAATAGAATCAAAGTATATTTTCATTTTCTAGGTACATTTCTCTTTCATGAAATTTTAATAAAAAAGATGCAAATTTGACAATTTTAGTAAAATTGAATATTAATGCTATTTTTAAACCCAAAATGCCCTAAAAAGGCCAAACCATCCACAGATATTGAAAATTTTGACTTTAAGCTCTCATATGATACCAAATTCGTCATGGAACAATGAATTTGAAATTTTGGGGGTCATGTCCTATTTTGCTTGGAACTGCCCATGTACATGTAGGCCTACATACACAACACGGGAGAGCTGCTCGCACGTGATGTCACAAAATCAAAACTTTGAATATTCAAAACTTCACTATTTTATGGTCGATATTTTTCAAATTTTCACTAATATTTTTCTGCATTTTTTTAAACCTATAAAATTCCAGGATGTATTTCCCCTTTAAGTGTCCAAATGGTTCTGGCCTGGAGAATACACATAATGTACGTGTTATTTATTAGGTGGATTCATTTTCAGGATCAAATGTCTTGAAATTGTATCCACTCCTGACAAGATACTGAATTGCTGCCCTTTTGGCAATTGTACAAGATGCATCGCTTTACAATTCAATTCACCTCTGTCATTTGGGGGGGGGGGGGTAATGTTTTAGGCTTTGCAAATGTTATAAATGCACATTGTCATTTTGTAAATTGTATTACAAATTTTGTAAAATTGATGGAAAATTTGAAGGAGTTCATACATCCAAAGTGTGGGTGCTAGAATACATGTCCATGAAGAGTTTTGCACATATATTGACATGTACATGTAGGCCTACACCTTAATCAAGTAATATTCAATTAAATTTTGAATTATGATTTTAATAAATGCATCATTTTAAAGGATAAATTCAATATGATTGCTATTACATAACACGATTGAAGATGATAATCCTCAATTACTCCCATGTTCACACTAAAATTATTGATCATACAAATTAGATGTAGACTTCTTTTGGGGTTACAATGAATAAAAATTCCCTTTTTATAAATCCATTCATGCTATTAAAAAATGTAATAAGTACTGTGTAGACACTTCATTTTTTATTCATAAATATCTACTCATACATGTACATGTATTGCCTTTAATATGTCATGGCATACAAATAACAAGAAGATTGTGAATTTATTACACTGACAGTATTATACTCAGGACTGCAACACAACAAATTTTCAAGGAAATCTAATTTCATCTGAGGCGGCGAGTGGCAATCTGTGCCTGGTAATACATTACTCTCGGTATTGTAGTACAGGCCTACTGTAAAGAAGAAGTTTAAAGAGATCCAGTGTTGTGGTCAATGGGTTTTCTGTTTCATGGAAAATTGAAAATGATTTATACTGCAGTGCAATAAACCTCAGATATTACGGTTGTACATGTCTCTGCTTGTTGTACACACAAATAGGCCTACATACAACGTAGGCTGCTCGAGCTCAATCACAAAACATTTTCAAATTTTTATTAATTAACTGAGGGTGGGGGGGGGGTTATTACTTTTTAAATAATGCTCCTGTAACATGTATTCAGAGAATGCAATGTGCTAGCCTTCAAAAACAAAAACAAAATACATAAAGAAAAAAAAATGAAATGCGTACATTCTTTTTTTTCCTAATGCAGTATCAATGCAGTTTTGTGGGATGCTGCACCATAACAATATGATGAACTTAAAATGGTTGTGACACACTTCTTTCCTCTTTTTGATTGAATCATTGACTGGAAAGATAACCAATCAGCGATGAATGATGCGTTGTTTGTGCTGATGTTGAATGGAACATTCATGTTTTATGGATCCGTATGTCTCCTCCTCTCTCCCCCAATTTCTACCTCCTCATGTCTCTCGTTCTCTCTCTCCCCCCACTCTCTCTCTCTCTCTCTCTCTTTCTCTGCCTCTTTACAGTGTATTCCCTTCTAGTCACTTTTACCTTCTCATTCTCCCTCTTGTCTTTTTCTTCCTCCCACTTTGCCTTTGCACAACCCTTCTGCAATAGCATAGTACTTCTCTCTTTCTCGAAAATTTTTACTTTCCCTCTCTCCCTCTCTGCCTTTGTACAACCCTTCTGCAATAGCATAGTACTTCTCTCTTTCTTTAACCTTCCATTTTTCATCCCTCTCTCAGTCTTTATACACCATAGTCATTTTCATTTTATACCCGCATGTCTGTTATAAAAACAACATGAGACCTTGAGTTCTAGATATCATGTTTTTTTTTAATCATGTTGTCTGCCTCTGCACGCTTCCTCATTAATTATCGTCTTATCGTTTGTCATTCTAGCACTGATAAACTAATGTATGTCTGGGTTTTCCAGAGAAAAAAAAAATAAACGCACACACACACAAGTAAATAAATAAAAAGATTAAAAAAAAAGAAAAAAGAATGTTTTCTGTCTTAGCAAAATCTTCAAAAGACAAAAATTAAACTGTAGAATGTGATGAAATAAGAGTTTTTCATTACTTAAATTAAAATGGGGGGGGGGGGGGTAGCCCCTCTGCATATTTCCTTTGGAAATATCCTCTCTTTTTTTTTAACCATCTCATATGCTTGCTTATATTTATAGTCTGCAAGCACAGACTCAAATTTGACACAAATTATACAATGTCTTGGGTGGAGGCTATAGACTTCTAAACCTGCAGTTTCTTCTGGCACATAATGAATCTAGTCTACTTCAGATTATTTACATTGTGAAGAACATAGGTTGGCCTGTAAACTATTCTCTCATTTATTTTTGAGTGACCTCAGAGCTCACTCAAAGATTGTGTGAGTCCTGAAGTTACTCCAAAGTAGGTGTAAATGAGTGAAATGAGTATTTTTACTCAAAATTCACTTACGATTCACCCAAATTTCACTCTAAATCCTCTCTTTCTGAAATTCTAAACTCCTTTTTCTGTTCATTAGTGGGTAAAATAATCTCTGAATTAGCTTGCAGTGTCCTCATATCAAGGGCTGGACTTGGTTAATTAGTGGATGAGTAGTGTAATGAGATCACATCCTATGGGCTATAAGATTATGAGGAGTTGCGATGAGAGACAGTTACATGGATTTCCCTGACCCAAGGGTATCCGATAAGCACAGCAGCTGTCTAGGGTCTGCTTAATTAGTCTAAACTATCCAAGGCCATTTATGTACTAAGTATTAATCACACATAAAATGTATAAGTTGAGAAAAAAATTATTTTCAGAGGCATCATGTGCACGCAAGTGGCATGATTCCATAATGTTGACGAATAAAAATCTACACATTTATATAATCATCAACAGTAATATGGCCTGCAATTGTTGGTCCAATCATTAGTCTAGATTTTAGCCGTTAGTTGAAATTTTATTTCTTTCCCCTCTCTTCATTCTCCACCACTGCACGTTAACCCTATTGATCGCGATATCCCCCCTCTTTTACATGTACATGTACGTCCTAACCATAGGATAGGATAATTTGAGGGGCTGTTTGTATTTTGGGCATAGAGATTGATGATGTGTATACGATTTGGGTAAAAAAAAAAAAAAAAAAAAAAAAAAAAGCAGAACGGTCCTGAGAAAGGACTACCCAGTCATCCAATCTTTGCAATGTCTCTCGATCTGGGCATATTGGTCATGAGCCAACCGCTTATACCAGTAGAAAAATGTTCCGGAAATTTTAGATCAAATCCCTTTTATCTAATTTCATTGGCCATTCTTTGAAGAAAAAAATTGTAGCTCAAAATTTATTCCCATTTTGGGGGGAACCACAAGCTGTTTTTCGAGGAGCCTACAGTGTACGATGTAATGGTCAAACAGCACTGGCATTCAAACACTTCAAAAGCCAGTGGTTTTTTACCAGTTTATACAAGAAGAATCACACACGTAAGCAAGAGGGAAATTAGATGTAATTCATACTTTTATTATTATTACCCTTCTGGTCTCAAATTCAATGTTAATTACATAGTATAAAGTAAGTATCTTCTCACATTTCCTTTTCATACACGTACATGTACATGTACATGTATAGGGCCTACATGTACTTCATGTGTTCAATGTCACTGTTCTGATACATGTCCATGTAAGATACAGAAAGGCACTATTTATGTAGGTTGGTTTTGAATTAAATCAGAAAAATTAGATAGAAATGTCAGTGAAGGCTTGAACAATCAATTGAAGGATAAACTTTTAGATTTTTAATTTTGTAGAGTCCCTTGCCAGTTGCTCTCCGTTTATTTGTGTATATTCCATTAATTGCTCCTTTCCATCATTATAATGAATATGAATAAAATGATTTTTTTTTAATTCCAGCTCGGTTTTTCCCTTTAATTCCAATGTACTTTTGTAGCCAAAAGTGTAGTGACACTGAACAAAAAAAAGAAGGAAATGCGAGAATATGCTTTACAAGTAATTTTTTTAATGTACACTGTCACTATTTAAACATCAATATTCAACAAACACATTATACACACTTTGAATATATCCCAACAATCAGATCCCCACAAACATGAGTTGATGCCTAGTTTTTACAGGCATACATGTACATGTACATGTGCCCTCGTCAGTCAGAATAAATTTTCCAAAGACGTAAGAAATAAAAAATAAAAAGAACTAGGAGCGCAAATGTATAAGCTGATGAACTGAAAATGAGATGGAGAAGGAGATGATGGTCGGCATGTTAGTTTTTACTTGGAGCTATTTACTCATCAATTCATCCGATCCCTCTGCATATGGATGCAGGCCCTCATCATCTACTACACAGATGGATAGAAGCAAGGGTAAAGATATAATGTACATCTTGATTGTCAGGGCTAAAAAGGTTTTGTATGAGGGAATCCTGCTTGTATGAAGGAAATGGCGAATGAAAAGGGAAATTAAAAAGAACCAAAAAAAAAAACACCCCAAAACAGACAAACAAACAAAACAAACATACAAAAAAAGAGGAACAAAATGATTATGAAGATGATGATGATGATGATGATGATGATGATGATGATGAAGAGGATGATGATTATGATGATCATCATCATCATCATCATCAATGCTTTTAAAAAGAAAATGAAAATGAAGTCATGGAGAACATGAAAAGTCCAGATAAATTGATGAAAAAGGAGAAATTAGGGAAGAAAATTCAGTGAAGGAGGATAGGAGGAGTCAATATGAATAAGAAGAAATGAGGAACAAACTTCATTCCTAAAACTGTGACCCTTCCCCCTTGTTACGTACAATCCTCTGCACATTCTACAGGAATTCAATCTCCAAGATTAATGAACTTGCAAGAAAGGCTTGCAGCATGCATGCAGAGCAGGGTCTTGCAGAGGATGTATCCAATGTGGAAATTTGGATAAATAAAACATCCAATATTAGTTCTGCAAGACCAGTGACCAGCTTTCTTTGATTATCCAGTGTTCTACAGTACAGTGAACTGACTAGGCAGTCAAGACATCCTACATAAAGAGCAATGTAACCCTGAACTTCAAGTGAAAATATTATTCTGTTTATGAGATTAGAATGTGGAAAACACTGTCAAAAAATTGATTTGGAAACGTTGATAACTACATGCACATGATTTACAAAGTAAATGTTGAGGTGATCAAATCCTCTTAGAACCTTTTCATCTTGCTATCAGCAGAACAAACTATAAGATTGAGCTAAAACTGAAGAAATGTGAACAGAAGTTTCTATGAAATATTTTATTACAGTTGGCCAAAGAAAAACAGTTTGGGTGTTGTATTTCATCAGTAATTACAAGGAAGTTGCATTCAGATTCGTATCAAGTCATTAAAACCTGAGAAATTGATGTGTGATTGACCCAATCCCCTTATCAAGCATTGTGTGAATTTATCATTTTTATAGTGCAAACATGTTAACCACAACAATGTTTATTGTGTACTATCAGTATCAGATTTCATTGTAAGGAAAGCCTCAACTTCAAGCACTTCGAAAGAAAGTGATATTTCCTCCTCCAAGTACATGTAGTTCATTGTGTTCAAGAAAATATGATATCATCGTACATGTACATGTACATGTACGCATTTACATCTACTGCAAATAGAGAGAGAAAGAGAGAGAGGGGGGGGGAGCAAGGCTTCCTCACATACCTCAAATTAGACAATAACAAGGAAGAAACAAGAAAAGTTGAAGCCTTATTTTCCTACAGTTACAGTACACTTCAAGTATAGATGTTCTTTGAGCAGAAACACCCTTTACGTGGTTTAATTTTCCATTTTTTCCCTTTCAATTTCCATCTAATATAGCTTTCAATTACAGTGCATATTTTTTCTCCTAACTCTTGTCCCAAGTTTTTCCCATGCACATGATCTTATTTCTTTTAAATGCAAGTACACGTTGTAAGTTCAAGTTGCATGTGTACTGTGGAGGGTTTCATTTCCTGAATATATATTATTTTAATGCCTATTTCCTGTTCAAGATTGTTTATTTTGTCAGGTGCTCAAATAATATAATTTTTTTTTTTTTTTTTTTTGAAAAATACTCATTTCTAACATATGTGCATGGAAATTCTGATAGTATAGAATAATTTGGTTTTATATCCTCGTAAGCTCCCTGCATTCACACGAAAGGTGAACCTCAGGGGTGTCCCTTCACCCCTGCTGTGTTTCAATCTGCTCATTGTGTTAAGATGTACGTTGTACTTGGGAAGGTGTTGGTTAGATGATTGCCATGATCGTTGCACTACATGTACTTGTTAATTACAAGGATTTAAAATGAATCCTGAAGGACTTTCTTTTAAATGTACAAGAAAGCCCTTTAGAATTCAAATCTTTAGCATTTAAATTCAATTCTACAGGTCAGTTTATAGTCCCTAACCACTGTCATTCAGAATTGATTTTAAGTTCTTCTAATTTATAGAATATAAATCCATCAATTATAATTTATCTTGTAAATTTCTTGAAAATTCAAGAATTCCAGATGTTGTATTCTATCCTCATAAACTAACATCTAGATAGTTGTATTGTACGATGAAAAATGAGAAAATTAAGAAATTGCTGTTTTGTTATCCCCTTATGACATTTTCAAACTCTTGAGCTATACCTTTAAAAAAGATGAGTCACCAGCTCAACATGTACATCATGTACAATGTAGGTAATCCAGCATAAATCAAATTCCATATTCCAGATTCTTTGGATATGAAATGATTCTCTACTACATGTATTTCATCGTTGGTTATAAAAAAAAAAAGTGTCATCCCTGTGGTAGATTGCACAGCCCCCCTCCCCATTATTTATTATAACACAGCTTAAGATCAATTGAATATTCAGCAATCGTTCATTTCCATGACAACACATAATCAAAGATGATGAGTAGATGATAGTTAAATGAACATGTCTAGCTTTTCTTCTTTTAATTCCAAAAGGTTATCATAAAAATATGATCTGCTTTATCAATATAAACACCAATTAATGTATGCTACAGCCTCAATACATTGGAGCACTTGAAAGATATGGAATCCCCAGCAATCCTTCATTGCCATGGCAACTTACATACAAATAATCACAGATGAAGGGTGGATGCTTGGTAAATGAATCTATCTAGTTTTCCTTCTTTCATAAGAATTTCAATAATAACGAATGTCGATATTTTGTTTCAGGTAAAGGTGTTATCTCCTTCCTTTCAATTTGTACATCATGTTTTTATAATATCTTTATCTACATGTACATATTTGTGTAACAGCATTTAGATTTTGGCGTAAATATTCATATTATGAATGATAGCACTGGAAAATCTAAAAACAACAACAACAAGCATTTACATTTAACTTTTGTATTTATAGTATTGATTCTTGAATGGAAAATTATTGAAGTTTATTTCATGTATATAGTCCAATTAAATCACTCAATGAATACAAAATACATGACACACCCACTATGAATATGTTTCAAGGTGCAGTTTTGTTATTGCCTATTAAAGCTGGAATAGTTGTCAGAATCAATAACAATCTGAAATTCTGGAAAGGCACTTCAAGCAGTTAAAATCATACAGACACATCTAATAATAAATAATTATGATAATGGTATTGGTAGCTTCTTTTAAATGTACACATGTCTATCAAGCATGACATCATTGATGCTTGTATAACAGAAAATATGAAATTTATATAAGAGAAAAAAGGACCATAAAGTCCAAGTTTCAAGTTTCAGTCTCCAGATTATAACAAAAGGGACTTTTATCTGGAAACTAGGGAACTGTGTACATATACGTAACAACCACCAAACTTAGAAATTGTATAACTTTTAATTTTATTTTCATTCTTCCTTTGTTATACTACAAAGTAAAAATGATAATAATAACAATGTATCAATATTGTAGGTTAGCTCTTCGTAACTGTTCTCTTACATTTCCCCTGCATACAATAAAGTACGATGTGAAATTTTTATTCTCATTGAGGGGAAAAACTACATATTTTGTTTCTGAACCGTGTGATAGACTATGACAGCAGTATGCCTGTTTATAATATTCAAGATGATAGTGCCCAAAGAGTCGTTTGCAAACATTACTTTAATATTTTCCCAGTTTCCATGGAAACCCTTTTATCAAATCTTTAAAATAAATGTACATGCAGGGTGTGGGGAATATTTGCATGCTTTTAAATGGTAGATCACTCACATGTATGCCGTCCGCAGCCTCATCTCCAGGCCAAAAAGGAGCTTTTTCTGTACGTTGGTTCAGTTGGGTCCTAGTTTGGACTTCAATTTTGATTTGTTAGATAGTTTTGTTTCTTTAACTTTGTTTCTCTCTCTCTCTCTCTCTTTGTCTCAGGGGATAAATTATCACATCCCATGCAAATAAAATGAGCAAAGCAAATGCTCTGGGGTATTAAAAAAATACACAACATAATAATGTACATTACTCTAAAAAAACCTCAAAATTAGTATAAAATGCGAGAAAAATCAATTTCTCTTGAAGTTAGGCTAACTAAGGTGTGGTTCTAAACATGCATACAATTTAAACAAGGTGTTATGTAGGTCATACAAGGTGATACAAAAGCAGATATTGCTTGAAGGTTACACCCAGCATGGCTACATGTAGTTGGAAAAAAAAAATTAATACATCAGTTTTAATTAAATTGGTGTCTTCGAATGGAGGGCAATTTTCATACATTTTGATGATGATTATTATTATTGATGACTGGGCGTTGGGGTTGCATGTATTTGTGCCAAGCCACACAGTATATATGATTTTACAGGGATTGGGTAATATTGAATGCAAAGTATGGGCTTCATATGAATTTCTTGTGGGGCATTGAATAAGTTAACACCTTTATGTTTCTTCAATTTCCTTCCTTACTAATACTAATGCAGTACCTTTGATTTTTTGGTGGTACAACTTTGCTGAACCAAATAAATGATTATATTTTAAACTGGTTAAATTTCCAAGCTAGAACAATGATTGTCTAGAATGATGATTCCTTCAAATCTTTTTCATTTGTCATTAATTTCAATTTTTGTCCAAAACTGAAATTTATCCAGGCTCATGTCCATGCATAGAAGTGTAATAAAAATAGCACAAGATTGAAGAGCAAGAAAGACGTCATATAATGATATGTCAGCCTGAGAAAGCATGCAAGCAGGTGATGAAAGATGGACTCTCGCTGTAAGTCTGCGCCTGGCTGAAATTATTAACTTGCCCAGCCAGCTGATTCTTCTGTCAGCAGAAGCCATGTTCACATACATGCACTTGGGTCATTATGTTATTGTTAAAGGTCTACTAAATTAGAAAAATAATTGTCCATCTTTCGTTAGAAGGAATCATCAGAAGTCCCATATTACCACCCATTCTTTTAAAAAGACTTTTGATAATTTATTATGATCATTTGAAAAGCCCATAATTGCCCATCCCGCTGCCATAAGCCCCGCCCCTAAAAAGCTTCATCGAAGCGATATTGTAGTCACGTGACTGTGACGTATTGTGAGTAAGCCAGCTGCAAGGACAGTGTGTATGCCGTGTAGAGATGCAGGGACCGCCCGAGCTGGCGGGGCCGCTACCCCATGCTCCCGTTGCACGTCGACCATATATACTGTTCTTTCACACATTAGATTAGTCAGCTAGAAATGATGTTTTGGACACGATTTCATCAATAAATGTCTAATTCTTGTGTATATAAGGGTTTAGTAAGACCACTGAGGATGCTAGGGCCTAGCTTTTATGCTTGCATCGTTTTCCAAAGAGAATGAAAGCTTTTGGAGTTTGGAGAAGTAAGTCAAGCTTACTTGAGCAGATTGGCTACGGGCCACAAATGTATACTAGTACTTGCAGTGATTTTGCCGAAGTTGACTTTAATAATAATTTAATTCCTAATTATATGAAGGAAATGAGAATATTGTTGAGTAGGTTTAGACCTACTGACAAGTAATAAACATCTCTTCTACTTACAGTTTATTAAAATAGAGGTCAGTTGATGATAAACCATGGATATACTGGAGGGAGCGAAGGCAGAATGAAAGTAGGACAGTTATGCAAACTAGTAGTATATACAGGCGACGAGATCAGACTATACATGTAATATGAGGCAGTGTGTTGTAATCGCATGCTATACTATGCAGAAATATGACCTCATAGGGCAGATATGGTGCTAGTGCGTGTCGTGTATGTATACACTAAATACACACATGACATGAATTTGCCCTATAGCTGCCCTATCACCTCTAACTCTACACACATATAAACTCACAGTCCATGTACAGACAGACGAGGATGTTTGGTAGAAGAATGATAGAATTACGCAAGATTTGAATATTTTGGGGCAAAATTGTTCACTGATGATATGTATCAGATATTTCTTAGGACTTTCATATACTAAATCTACATTCATTATTAGTCAATTTTGTTAGTTCTCGCTTGCACAAAGGAGTCCAATATTGCGTTTTGTGTACATAGATGCATTATGCCAGTCGCCGTTTGTTTTGGAGTCTTACTTTCAATACGTCATTCCGCTAATGAACAATCAGCTCACAGGTTTCAGGAATGTTACCAAAACCTATAGTTTTCCACATTTTTCGTCAAATTGAGACTTTCGTATGAAAAACAAATTTCACTTTCGTTTTTAGAAGGTAAGTATCCACTGAATAAGCCCAATTTGTTTTTCTAATTTAGTAGACCTTTAAAGGTGTCATGGCCTACATGTATGCACAGATTTGTGCATGTCTATTACACTGTAAAGGACTACATGTATTGTATGCACATGGGAGAGAAACAAATTACAAAATCCAATGACAAAATGGGAAATGGAGATGAAAAGCCGACATGAAGTATGTTGGAAAAGAGTATAGATAAAAGTGTCAAGAATGAAAAAGAGAGATGGAGAGCATGTTTGAGGGTGACATGATACAGGCCTTCATGAACATTCGTATATCAATTTGTAAGTCTCCGCAAAGTTACAGAATCCAGTTAAAGAGAGATACTTCAGGAGCAAGAGGGCAATATAAAAAGGATGACATCAAGAAGGGAGAAGAGGAGAGAAGAGAGAGGAGAAGGAGAGATAAGGGGGGGTGGGGGTGGAAGAAATGGAGAGGGGAGAGTGGACAGAAAGCATAAGACATGAAGACGAATCAGGAGAGAGAAATTAATAGGATAAAAAACCATAAGTTTGAGGGAGTTCAAGAGAAAAATAGGTTTCATGGGAAAATGGATTACAGTCTATTTGAGATGTTGCCTGTTGAAATTGATAAAATATAATGAAATTTCATAATACAAAAAATCACATAAAAAATCAACCTATACACAGTAAGTCCAGTACACCATCATTTGAGATTCGTCTGAAAGATTTGCGAGCCAAGAGTGCATAGGTGAACTTGCCTGGAAAATGTAAAAATTGGTGCTTACACAGTTGTGTGATTAAAACCAACCTTTATCAAACTAAAGAGGAATGAAATTAATTAGACATTCGATTTAATCATTTCCAATGAGAGCTAAGGCTTACTCCCTTTGACTACTCAGTAGATTATGTAATAGACAAGATGAGTATTAATTTGTAAAAAAAAAAAAAAAAAAAAAAAAAAATCCTTAGGATAAGGAAGTGTATATATTAGGAGCAGTCTAGACAAATTTCTAGTCATCTTCATGTGATGTCATTGTACAGCTTCCAGCAAAATTTCATCAAATAACTTCCAAGGTCTTAGGATTGTCTAATATACATGCTAGTCTGACATTCTTTGCTGAGTGGTAAGGAGCTAGAGGTCCAATCTGAATTTGAGTCGTTTTTAATAAAAGCAGAAAATGAGAGAAACCATTCCTGCAACAAAAACCATGAAAATAGATTTTGTAGCACATCTCACGTGATGTCCCATTAAAAATAATACATTGTTATTCCTTTGACTGAATTTCGTTTTCCTATCATAATCATTGTAGACCAATTCAAACAAGGAAATGTATTTTCCTTGTTACATTCATTTTGTATCTTGAGTCCACTAGTACAAAATTGAATTGAAAATTTAGAATACGTACTGTACTTGTACATTTTCTTGGGATTGACTACATGTAGGTACAGGGGGGGGGGGTGCAATATCTGCATTGGGCATGTTAATAAATAGATGGATGGGGCAGTGAAGAAATTGCAACAATGCAGTTGGGAGGTATGGTACATGTATGAGAAGACAGCGTTTCTTGATGATGACGGATGAGTGTGTAGGGACTGAGTAAAAACAGACCCATCCTTCATCGTAGCTTCTCCTTAGTTTGCAGACACAAGCTCTTGTTGTCATGTGACAGGGGTTTAAGCTTGTTTTCAGGCACACACCCATGATTTTTGCATAGCAGTGTCTGGAGTAGGAGACTACATTTTCACCTATGTGCTGAAGCTGCTTGCAGATAGTGTAGTTAAAGGGGAATCCAACCCAAGGAGAGAATCAACCTTATACAGGAAAGAGGAAAATGAGAGGAGCAATCTGAAAAAAAGTTTCATCAAAATCGGTTGTAAAATAAGAAAGTTATGGAAGTTTGAAAAGTCTAGTTGTTCCTTTTATGGGGATCCTCAAATTGGCATCATCGGCTTCAAAATGGCTGATCTTATGGACAACTCTCCATTCGTTTTGTACACAAATTTTCAGATTTTCCCCATTTTCTTTCGAAATATATCTTACCTCCTTCTGAGCTCGACATATGTTGTGTGAAATATATTTTCCCATGACATATTTTGAGCTCAGAAGATATATTTCGAAAGAAAATGGGGAAAATCTGAAAATTTGTGTACAAAACGAATGGAGAGTTGTCCATAAGATCAGCCATTTTGAAGCCGATGATGCCAATTTGAGGATCCCCATAAAAGGAACAACTAGACTTTTCAAACTTCCATAACTGTCTTATTTTATAACCGATTTTGATAAAAATTGTTTTAGATTGCTCCTCTCATTTTCCTCTTTCCTGTATAAGGTTGATTCTCTCCTTGGGTTGGATTCCACTTTAATGGTTTGGAGGCTAGCCTCTACCCTAGACAATAATTTGTTAAAGTGTAAAATTTGAGTCTGTGCTTGAAGACTACAGTAGGTCTGAGCTTCATTCGATATGCCCTTTAAGATATACGTCTGCATCTGACACAGCCTGAGAAACAATGTTAATTTCGTAAATTATTTTTAAATTTAAGACTGATCAAGACACAAACATCACAAAAAATTTTCATAATAGCAAAATGAAATAGAATCTGAGAAATGATGTAAATTTGGTAAATTTTTTTTTTAAATGGCTCTAGTTGAATATGCGAAATGTTTTGAAAAATGATTTTTTTTTTTTTTTTTTTTTTGGGGGGGTGATGTTTTTGTGTTTTCCCAGAGTGCTTTTAGAGTTTACCATTTAGCAAAAATGGCTCTGATATCCTGTGTATTTGTTTCACTGGTGAAAAAAAGGCCTACATGTTTTTGAACGTGTCCTAATAAAAGTTTCTGTTGACAGACTTCATTCTCCTCACAGTGCCTTTAATAAAGGTCAAGATACATGGAGGAAAAAATGGAAGGAAATTTGATGAATGCATTTGTCTCCTCGTAGCTGTCTGAATGAAAACGGTCTTCTCCCAATTTTTATTTACATCCCGTCAACTCTCCTGCCTATACATGTATATGTAGTAGACCTACATGTTCATATGAGATCCTTTTTAAACTTAAAAGGCAGAATAGATGACAGTTTGTAGATGAAATCAGTCAATTCTGGTTTGTGTCTATAGGGGCAGAGGCATTTTTTAATATGATAAGGAAAAAAAAAGAGATGAAAATTGAGAAAAATTACAATGTAAATTTAATTCAAACTTCTCCTTTAAAAAAAAAACCTTTTGTAGTGTTCTATAACTAGATCTAAGTTTCAAGTGATTTTCATTCATTCTGCTCATACATACTCTTTTTTTTTATAGCTTTCCACGTGGTATACAGATGTTTATAAATGTATGCTATTTGTGATAAAATACGGATGAAAATAATGTTAGAAATGGCCCTATAAGAGATGCTTTACTGCTACATATGTGTGGATGAAAGAAAAGCGTGTCTTGTCAGCTACATGCTATTTGTGCTAGCTTTCTTCACATACATACACTGTACAGATAAAAAATAATGTTAGAAATGGCACTAAACAGAGCTGCTATGGTTGAAAGAAATTTGTCTTGTCTGCTGGTTCTCTGTCTACTGGTTTGCTGTCTCTCTGGTTTACTCATCACCTCCATAATTATGATACACACAGTCTATTGATAGAACATACTTGTACTTGACTGAGCCGGCTCAGTAGACCTCATTACTTGTCCTGTCATACAACGTATCCTTGTGTATTAATTTCTAGAGCTCATGGTTAATTTTATATATTACTCCTTGGTCGTGTTATGTAAAGTAGTTGGGCAAATTTTTTTTCCACATGCGTTGCTGGCCGGAGGTGTTGCTCTGTTATAAAATGGGAGGGGCAGGATAGGATGTCCTACCAAATTTTCTGACAAGTTATTAAGGGGCAGGAGGTGTCCAACCAAATCTTCTAGCAAGTATATCGATCAAAAATCAGTATCCAATAATTTAAAAGTGTCATCTTTTCCCTCAACATGCACTGTATTTCTTTTTTTAAATAAAACACTCTTGGTCATATTCAAACTATTGTGGGACATTTAGCTGAAATTTTAATGTGGTGCTGTGCCTTTGAAAATGCAAATTAGGATCTGAAATCAACACAAAGGCTTCTAATTTACAATAAAAACATTGTTTAAGTTCAAACATTATGTGATCCAGTTTTCTTACGCTGAATAATTGAGCAAACAGGAATTTGCATGTATGGGACTATGGTGCTTAAAATGCCTCTTATTCTTAATACTAATCACTTTTGTCAGATTTTTTTGCTTAAAGGTAGTGTCATCCTTTTTCACAAATTGCGAAAACTAATGCAACTTGGCATAACTTTAGAATATGGTCAACCTATACTGTCTATTCAATCTTACTGTCATAGGTTGCCTAGATCAGTAATATGAAGCGAAAATCTTACTACCAATCTAGACCAGCTCTCCATCAACATTGTTGATATAAGAGCACGTGCAGCATGGACCACACACAGCAATATACACACGGCGCATCAGCGTGCATTATTCTCTGCGCTATTGGTCAACGATTCGCACCGTACGGTATATTTTACGAGGTTCAAAAAAATAGGAATGAATTTTTATAATCGCAATATAATGAAAAACATACACATTTGAGCTTAATCATGTTGTGGGAAGATATAGTCATTGATATACTTCTATATCCTCTCAAAAAATAGAAATGTAATATTTTTGCCTGCAAAAGGATGACACTACCTTTAAAGTATTTTTTCATGGACTACTCTAACATGGCATATAAATACAGGTAATTTGGATTTAGTTATTTACTTGAAATGTTGAATTTAAGGCACTGGTCGAGTCACCCACATTTTGGATGTCGTGTCACTCACGACACATAGAGGTGGACCATTTTCCACAGAGAGGGAATGATTGTTAAAGGGGAAGTTCACCCTGGAATTTTATTGGTCTTAAAAAGTGAAGAAAAATAATCGAAAAATATTAGTGAAAGTTTGAAGAAAATCGACCAAGAAATAGCAAAGTTATGAATATGTAAAGTTTTGATTCTGTGACGTTACTTGCGAGCAGCTCTCCCATTGGTTGTGTATGTAAATTCCTTAATTTTGTCTTTTTGGCATGGTTCTTGATAAAGGAATGGGTCAATTTGATATAGTCATGTATATGAACATATATGTTTGATGGTATATATCGACCGCAGAGGTGACATAATTATTTTCTTCTGAAAAAAAAAGACATTTTATGGAATTTACACTACATAACACATAGGAGATCTGCTCGCATGTGACGTCACAGAATCAAAACTTTGAATATCCATAACTTCATCATATTTTGGTTGATTTTCCCCAAACCTTCACTCATATTTTTCTTTTATTTTTTTGCATTTTTTAAGACCAATAAAATTCCAGGGTGAACTTCCCCTTTAAACACAATAAATGTCAGAGAGGTACACTATTCATACACATATACCAGCACTTATGGTACCCTTAGAGATCTACTTGGGCACAAATCCAACCGTAACCAATGATAGTCATTTTTTTTTTTGTGTCACTCACGCACTTTTTTTTAATCATAATTCCAGGACCAATTGTAAAATTCAAATCCAACTGGTAATGACACATGCCACTCCTACATTATACATAATATGGTAGTCATGATCCATTCATAACCTACAAGTGCAAAGATATGCGGTCTTCTATCAGTCCAAATGTTGTGTCACTCACGTTTGAATATGACCTCTTGTAAATTTCGAATTTGCTAATACAAAATTTTGGTTTGGATTAGGGATATCAAAAATGTACCCAAGCAGTTCCTTGCTGATATGTCAGGAAAAGGTCTGAACATGGAGACTAAATCCTAGCCTGTATCATAATTTCCCCAGGGGAGGTGTATTAGACAAGATGCCTGTTAATATTTCAGACTACCAATTATTCATTGTGTGAAAATTAATCTTGGAGGGAAATCTGAGACATTTCCTGGAGGATGATCAACATTTATTATTAAAATCCTTTCCATCATGCCCTGGCAAGAAAACATAAACGCAAGGGCATTGCTTCAAGAAGAGGCAAAAGAGCATGAATCGACTTGGTGTGAATTAATGCCCCTTAGGCACTCATCAGGCGATACAGTATGTCTTTAAAGAGAATAGGAAGATGAACAAAACTAATGTGAGCTTTTCTAGTATTTTAATGTTCATTAGGGAGGATCATAGTAAAAAAAGGTCCACTATTTAAAAGAGGATTGCACTTAAATTGCCCTAATAGTCCTAATGTAACCCCATATACATATGTATACCCAAAAAAGCTGAAATGTTCGGGCCCGACATTTGTGTAGTCCCACCCATTTCTGTGTGTAATACATGTGACTTTAAGCGGAATTGTGTTCATTTCTTATCATTTTGTTTACAACTGTAACATATTAAAGCTAACAGCACACAATGATGTAATAGGCGGATTGCTATCAACCTTTCCAAAGCATTTTCAGGCAGCGTCTTCCACATTTCAATCTCGTGACCAGAATAATAATTTCACTTTAAGTATCTGCATTGTGTCTGGACAAGGACCTAAGGATAAATTGAAGGTTTCCTATTGTCTTCCAAGAATAGAGCAATGTTTTTTTTTTCTATATTGCATTATTATTATGTCACAGACATGAATAATTATAGCTCTCATCCTTGGGGTTAGTTTTGAAGCAGTCAATGCAATTGAACTTCCTCTTTTTAAAGGTTAACTCTTTACACGCTGAATATATTCTGAAGGAAAAATAATGACAATTGTTGTTGAGATATTTTCTCTGAATTCTGCTTTTCAAATGACAATATTGATACTGTTTGCTTTAATACATACATTACTTATGATCAGCAGCTATATTTTACTTTCTCTTGTACAAAAATAGCTGAGAAAAACAATTATTACGATTGTTCAATTGAATTCTATGACTTTGCACAGATGCCTCTTCAGCATGGCAAGGGTTAAGATAGAACAAAAATTCGAAAAGGAAGTTTAAAAAGCGTTAATAACCCTATATTTAGATGAAGTTGCACAAAATACTAGATCAGTTTTTTAGTTCTTGATTTGAGAGGAAATGGTAGAAGAAGCAGGCCATCCTGCACATGATTTCATTGCTCTTCTTCTCATGTGAAATTGAACTTGAAATATCCGGTTTCAGGAAATATATAAAAGCTAAATATGAATTCTGTATTCTTATCTGTGGTTTTGAGCCAGTGAGTCACACATATTGAAATTTCAATTTACCTTTACTTTCTTCCAACTTATATTTACATGTATGTACATGTAGCTACTGTGTATTTTTTGTGTGTGTGTGTGTGTAATTAACGAACCCTACATATATTTCATTGTGGATAAATATTCAGAGTATTGAATCCTCAAATAAACATCCCTTCATACCAAGTAGCTGTAAGCTGTGAAGCAGCAATACACATCTGCACTTTTCTCAAATGAAGGAATGAATTAAGACTTTTAATGGACCTCACAAATCGGCCTCATTTCCTTCACACAATTAATTTTCCAGGTCTCCAATTTGTAACTTGGAATGGAACCAAACAGACGTTTCAAAGTATTTTATCTTTAATTTGTTTATGACCCCTGTGATTCAGACATTGATTAAATTAATGATACAGCATGTTAGCTAGTTAGTTGGTTTGAAAGCCATGTCGTGTGAGTGGAAACCAATTGATATTGATAAAGGACAGAAACATCAGTTGATGATAAGGGTTTCAAATACATGTCTATTGTCTGTCTTGATATGAGAAAAAATGATTTTACATTCAGTATTTTTTCCGCTGAATGATATAGGATTGTGTATATATATCTCAAAATACCATACAAACAAAATGATATGGCACCATTAGAATTCAATTCAGCACTCTTTGGAACATTTAAAATAATTTCTGCCCAAAACGAATTGACAGATATTGTGCGAGAATCACTTCGTTGAAAATCATTTTCTTTTCTTCATTATTGTATAACAGCTGACATCTTTCTACCAGTCACACAACAATATTCTTGAATTTACTGTATTATATATTGTACACTTTGTGAGTTTGTAGCATTTTGTGAAATGTCCTTTTGATGTGTCTGAAACTACCTTTACATAATTTCTCAAATATTTAGCTGGTTCCAACTCTGTTCCACTGGTTATGATTAAATAACCGCTCTGATAACTTTAATCATAATAATGAGGTATGGGTTATAACCAATGCTTTCTCATTTTGCCGAGCATCATTAAATTCCTATCAAGAATGCTTCCAATATCATCGGCCTTTTTATGACAAAACCGTGTGTTCTGTGAGTTGAGTGTTTTTCATGTCCTATGGATAAATTTCACCTCTATAGACTAGGTGGTTCTTCACCAGTATGAAGTTGAGATATAACCTGCTTCAGGGTGTATCAAGGGGAAAAGTTTGAATTCAGCTGAAGTGTCTATGCGTATTTCATGCCCTGCTGTTACTCCCGTTTCAAGTTTTTACCACCTAATTATTTTGGGGCTGTAGTTTTAGGAGCAAAACTACAAAATATTGCAATGTTTTGAAAAATAAGCCAAAGAAAATGTGGTCTGATATTTTGTTAAATTTGACCTGCTATTTGAGAAGAAAATCTGATATTCTTTGATCTGGGTAATTCCCAGCATCAGAAATAGTGGCCTATTTGGCTAGAGAGGTCGAGTGAGGCACCGCCTTTTAGACTTGCACTTACATATGTGCAACGGTTGCAGGGATAGGCTCATAATGTCCAAAGCTCTTTGGAAGTGCATATGGATGTTTTTATCATAATGTGCAGGTGCTATAGATGCAAAAAGCTAAATTTTGAATTTTATTAGTTCATATTATTTATTGAATTTTATAGATATCGCTTTTCCATTTGAAAATTTATCAGTACGCTCATTGTATGCTCCATAAAATTTTGCAAATTATGTTTTGGAATTTGTAAAACGTGAGAAACAGAAGACAATTAAATACAAATTAAATTAAACTGGAAAAATGTGTGAATCACCTTTTTCAGAGTTCAAGATCATGCAACATCACTATTACCCTATGCCAGGGTATTTATACATGTATGTAACAAATTTGCTTCATTAGACTAATAGCTGAGGGGAAGTAAAAGGTTAATTATCAGGAATTAATTTATAATGGCTATAAAGCCAGGGTAAACACTGGAGTGCCAGTTGCTTTATAAAGCATAGAAGAAATGAGCACTATGCATACAAAAACGCAATTATTATATTTATTGCATTTAACTCATCTTTCAATATTTGTTTTCTTCCCTTTTTGTCTTATAACTCTGCAGATACTTCACAAGTCATTGGATCCACTCAAGCTGAGGGCAAGTATTATAGAGCATTGCCTGCTGTCACCATACCAACCAAACTTTCAACCAATCAGCATGCTTCTTACATGGCTTTACTCCATCCATCTTCTACCTTGCTTGCTGTTTTGAGTGCCAAACATTTCACCCCATCTTACCTCTCTTATGATTGGTCTGATCCTTCTAGAGTTGCATCGCTTCAGCCAATGACTGCAGTTGTTTTACAACCTGTTTCTAATTTGCATGAAATAATGCTTGGCTTGGGATCTTTCTCTAAACTTGTTTTGCATGAAACTGCTGAGCATCTTTCTGCTTTTCAAACTACTATGATTTCATCATATCAAGCTGAATTCCATATATGGACATTGAAGCCAATCAGCCATCCAATCACATCAAGGCTACCATTCTCATCCCTGAACTGTCCAATCACTGCTGCTTTTACAAATAAACACCCTTCAAACCAACCAATCTATACACAAATACAACCTCATACATATTCAACACTACATTCAAAGAACACTCTCACAAACAGAAATATACACCTTCATGAATATTCATCACTCAACATTAGCACAATGCTTCTCAGAGAACAGATATCAACACCAGACACCAAATCCCAAACACATGAATTACCAATTTCCTTCACAACCAGTTCTTCACTTGATCCTTCAACATTTATAACACTTATTCCAATGCTAACCCACGCTTGTGTTTCATCATCACATCTAATCTCAGACATTTTTCTTAACGAGGTTTGTAATGTTTCTGTTCTTGTTGCTACAAAAGTGATAAGTTTGTCTACTAACTTCTACCCACAACTTTACTTCTGGTTTTCTAGTCGCACTAACCCTCTTGTATTCAATCTTAGTCAAGTTTCATTAGTATGCTGCCCATGCTCCCATCCTTCTTTAAATAATCCTAACAGCAATGAGGTACCAATTACTCCCATCCACTTAACAACTACCCTCATCATAATAAATCATTTGCAATGGAGCACATCGTTTGCATGGGAGAATCGATCTGGTACTGGTAACAGTATCCTCTCCCTGCAGTCAATACCATTTAGAGAGGTATCAAATATGACCTTTGACCTCTCATTAACGCTAATTGCCGATTCAATGACAAACGCAGATCACAGGCGACCCATCTCTGTCTTAAACACGACACCTGCTCCTCTTTACATTACACCTGATTCCCAGGGCAGTGTCTGTACTTGTTTGTCATCAGCGACCACTTTGCTGCTCGATCTCTCATTCGATCTATCAACGCCTGCTAGCGTGGACCGTTCCACTGCTGGTTTGTCCGGTGAGATGCTGCCCCTGACTGTCCAATCGAGTCTATCTCCCTTACCAAGTCTGGGGATAGAAACAACTCGGTTGCCCCCCAAAGTGATGTCACACCTACTCACAGAGACGTTTTTGATTTTGAATTTGGGGCAAGTCATGACCCCGTTTCCGATATCAATGCCATCTCTTGATTTGGCTGTGTCATTTGGATTTGCTTGTAGGTACAGTTCATTACCCCACCTAGAATCTGGACCATCCTTTGATTTAAAAGTTGTGACCATTGTAGAAAGTGCAGACCAAACAGAATCCCCTGCTTCTGAATTAAGATCAGAATCGATTATCATTGCAAAATCCGTCCAGTCATTGTCTTCTAGTCACCAGGGAGTGGCATGTCCTTTTTATTCAAGGCAGACCCTCTCTCTTAACTCGTCCAAGACCTCATGGTCAACATCATTGGAATCTAAAACAGTTGCGTTCATAATCAATCCCACTCCTGACACCCACCTAGTGAAAAGAACCATGTCTTTGCATTTTATAATGCCAAAACTGCAAATAACTAAACCCAACTTGCTACCTTTACCAGTCATTTTGAATACATTACCGCTGCCTGACTTGGGGATTGTGCAGAGTGTTATGTCACTGACTTCCTGTGCGTTCACTGCACCATCTCTCGTACGTCCCACGATACCTTTTGAGATGACAGAGCAAACTGATCTGTTATTGCAGTCTCTTGATCCAAGCCAAACTTTCCGGTATCCAATCTCTCCCACGTCAGGCTTATATCTCTTCAATCAATCACCTTTGCAATCTTCACCTAGAATGGTTTCCATGACAACTGCTTTGCTAGACCTTTGGGAAATAGTTAATTCTGCACCTTTGAGTGTATTTAGCAATTACCAGGGTTTGTCAGATGCAAAACCATTGTGTAAGAAAGGAATAATGCTGATTAAGGCATCTCATTTGACGGAAAAATATAAATTAAACTCTTATGCCCCTGATAGATGTAGCGCATTATCATTTGTTTATTTCTACTTCTCTTTGGTATATTTTCTGACTTCTTCAAAATCAGCTGCAACACATTCAATGTTTTTCTCGTCATCTCCTCATCCCATGCTATATTTCTATCTTTTATTTATTTCTATTTCATTTTTATCTCTTCTCCCTCTCTCTTCAGGTTTGCCATCCTTAGATTCAGAAGGTATCACAGAGTCTTCTGTAGCCCCCTTTTCTGTTCCAACATCCCCCATTAATGAACTTTCTCAAGTTTACTACAACCATTCTTCCACCATGCTACCAGTTTCATCATCCATGCTCTCCCCTTCTCCATCACTACCCCTTTATTCATTACCTAGTTACCCCTCTACATCTGGTTATCCGCTACCATTTGAAACATATTCTTTTCACGCCCCAATCTCCACATTGTCAGCCTCCAGTGTGAACAACCCCCTAAGGAGCGAAGGATTACCCCAAATTACCTTCGTAATTGCAACACCTTCCCTCCAATACCCTAGTGGAAATTTGAAACCCCTGACTATTTCCACTTACGCATCGATAAGCCCTGTTTCCGCTCGGCTTGTAAGCAGAGCCATCGAGACATCCCCGAACTTACCCATGCGAGAGTCTTCTTTAGTATCTCTCATTCCTTTGTCAATTTCGCATTTAGCTTTGAAATCCCTCGATGCACCCATGCATGAAACTGATTCATTACATCTTGCTTCACCGGTTCTGAGGACAAGTGAAGATGCTTCGTCTGATCTCTCCGAGATGAAAATCATCTCAATGTCACAGTCTCTAACATTGCCAAGAACCTTTGCTCCTATGTCGTTCTCTCATCCTTCCTCTGTTTTAGTGCATGCAAGCTTTAATAGTGACATCACTACTATAAAGGAGCCTTCATTTGGCTTAGTTTCACCATCTCTAACTGCAAGCTCAACTACAAGTATTTCTTCAGCACCTGTCAGTCCCACTGAAAGCCATCTTTCATTAGGGGTAGTTTCACCATCTCTGCTAAAAACATTGCAATACTCTAATTCCAATTATGTAGAAAGAGTGACATTATCTGAACCCATATCTGATCCAATGATCACTCAATCTTCAGTTCTCATGTCATACTTTTCAAGGAATGCAAACTTGTCACCCTCCTCTCATTCCACCACTCCAAGCATTTTAACTCAATATTCATCAAACAAAGCTGCATCGCCATCAATGCACCCTCCATCCTTAACACAATATCAGCTTTCATCTATTATTTTGAATGTGCAAGCATCATCAGAAACATCTTTCTTGTTGCCTAGCAATGCCCTTACTCCTACACATTCTGAGCTTTCATCCTGTATTTTGAATGTGCAAGCATCATCATCAGTATCCTCTTTGTTGCCCATCAGTGCTGCTACATCTCTTCGCCTCCCTTCTTCTTCTCCACCATCATCATCATCATCATCATTGCATGCATCTATCGCAAGAAGTAAAGATTCATTAACTTCATATAATCAGATGTCTCTGTTGCATATCTTCACTATTTCTCCATCTTTAGCCTTGTATCCCAGTAACTCCAACCAACATGACCAATCACTAACCAGCATCCCTGATCGCATCACCTCATTGACAAGTTCTTACAAATCCGTTCTCCCTCCTGGAGAACCGGTTTCCACACTCTCTTCCGGTCTCACATCCTCATCTTCCCTTCCATTATCACCTTCACCCTTCTTTCTGTCCTCACCTAATATTGCCATGGCAACCAGTATGCTAATGACTACATCCTCATCTTGGAAAGATCATCCTTTTAAAAATACTGCTCAGGTTTCTTCCTCTATCGGGAATTCACCAAGTGCTTCTGGAGCACTGTCCATCATGGATTCAGGTGTTCAGTCTAGGCTTGGTGTAGAATCTAGTGTAAACCCTCTGGATGGATCTGTTTTGCTTGAAACCCTTCTATTGACTCAGACCTCTTATGAATTTTTAACTGTGCCAGACTTTGACAGGTCCAATTCAGAGAGTGGAGAGATAGAAAGTACAGATCTTCAATCATTGAAGATGATGACACTACCTATAATGATGTCTTCCACCTCATTAACACCTTCATTTGTAACACCTATCACTCAGACTGCATCATTAGTGCCTAAAGAGCCTTCTAACTCTACACAACTTCTAACTCCAGTGTCTGAATCAAACACCTTGGAATCAACACCATATTATGTAGAGACATTAACAATCAGTAGTACGCTAACTCAATCACAATATTCTCAAATGCTTAATTCTAGTGCTAGCTTAATAGTAATTATGTCTTCTAACTCATATTTAATCAAATCAATAGGATTAGATTCTACTCTTGCAGAAGAATTAACACCAACACCAATTTTAATTGAGACACAAACAATCTACACCACATCAATACCTATATATGAAACATCTACACAAGCACTCTCTGCTCAGTCAACACCTTTGTCCGATCAAGTTCAAGTTCAAACACCTTTAGCTTCAATATCCTCCAAAGCAGTTCAACCCTCAACCTTGCTATCCTCCATCGTTTCCCCCATTCAAAGCATGCCTATCATCTCAACATTATCTGCTTATGAACCTGCATCTATGCATATGACTTTATCATCATCGCAAAGCATGCCTAACATATCAGCATCATCTGCTTATGATCCTGCTTCTATACATATGACTTTAACATCATCACAAAGCATGCCTACCATATCAGCATCATCTGCTTATGATCCTGCATCTATGCAAATGACTTTAACATCATTGCTCCTCGAAAGTACTATTTCGCTAACCAGCATAATAACAGATGCCATCATCTTTGCATCCCCATCTGTCAGTGATGCCACATCTTTGCAAATGACTTTCAAATCATCACTGCTTGATAGTACAATGCTGCTAACCAACACGATAACAAAAGATGTGAGCATGTCATATGGAGTTACAATATCAAGCATGCCATTTGATGTGTCTGTCAGTAAAGCATCTTCATCCTCTTCTATGAGCATGCCACATGTATCGATTTTAAATTCTGTGGACAAATTTTCACCGACAGATGGTGCGCTAACCTCTACCGTTGAGCCGTCACCAATGGCAACCTCATCGCAGGTCCAACTCCAGACCTCGGCGCCTTCATCACCTTTTTCATCATCTTCTGTTAAATCAACAAAACTGGGAAATGCAAGTACTGAAGTCATTAAAACATTGTATAGTTCTTCTTTAGAGACAATATCAGCAATTGTAGAAACTCCTATTCTTTCATCATCTGTGCAATCATTTGTAAACAGCGTGCAAACAAATGAAAGTATGCTTTCATCCTCGTCATCGTCATCTGATCAAAGTTTACCTCGAGATGTTTTGTCATCAACTTATACCACAATGTCAAGTGATGTCTTATTTCCGAGAAGCAGTATGGCGCCAACTATGGCGACCTCTTCTGTAAATGAAACACTTCTAAGCACAATCATGCCATCTTCCTCAATGCTCATACCAACACAATCATTGAATATCAATTCAACAGCATCATCATTAGTGGATTCCTTTTCGCAGTCAGTAACTAGTCAAACTGGAGCAATGCCTCTGCAACCTTCCACTTTGGTGGTTGAGAGTGAAATTGTCTCAACAACAATCATGTCATCAATTGCCGCGTTGCCTACGTCGTCTGCAGGTCAGACGATAATGGCAAGTTCTGTCGTGACAGAATCCTCTTTATCTTTGGTCAATCAGCAGAATGTCTCATTGTCCCCTGCTACATCATCATCTGAATTCAATCAAGCTTCATCTGTTTCCATGACAACAAAAACCACATCATCTTTATCCTCTCAGGTGGTTCTCCCAACTCCCAATATGACATCCTCATCTGACTCTCCTGGGATGAGTATATACATGCCCACCCCAAGTCTTCCAATCATGCCATCTTCTGGCTCCTTGCCACCCAACTCCACCTTGCCCACAGGAGTCATGTCAACTTCTCCCATTTCTTTTGTCACTCCGGTGACTTCAAGTGTGCTGTCTTCGTCACTCTCTCTTGCTCCCACAACAAGTTTCGTGGAGACATCAAATGTCAATTCAACTATTCCTTCAACAACTATGGTATCTATGGAAATTCTGTCAACACCCCTGGCTTCCCTTAGTAGCACTCTGTCCCCTACCCTCTCAGTTTCAATGAGTACCCTGTTTTTACCTACTTCACCAACTCCCCAAGTAAGCATGTCTACTGTTGATGCAACTCCTGTAGTTGTTTCTATAGCAACCGCATCTTTTTCTACAGAGCCACCAACAAGTGTGGTGAGCACGTCTGAGGGGACCCTTCCAACAAGTACACCGGCAGTGGAAAATGCGACGACTGACGCTACATCGACCAGTACTGTGATGTCTTCAGATGCATCCTCAAGCACTGCAATACTGTCCACCTCAGAGTCCTTGAACAACACTATGACATCTGTGCCAGCATCTGAAGCTACATCTTCAGTGTCTCTACCCGGCACCACTGTGATATCTACAACTCCTGTTACCAATCCCATAGTTACTACTGAAGCAACAATGCCTGCAGCAACCACTCAACCAACAACCGAAGCAACAACACCTGAAGTGACTACTACCACACCGCCTCCAGTGGTCACAACAAGCCAGATGCCAGGGACCACGCAAACCATGACACCAACACCATTTGATACATCTTTTGCCACCAAGCCTTACTGGCTGACTATGGGTAAGTGATTTATAAATCTCGCCTCACCCATTATGATCTCTCATTCCTCAAAATATTGTCCGAGATACCAGGTTGTAATGTGTCTACTGAGCAACCATTCTTGTGTGTGTCATGCACCTCTCTATGTCTAGTCTGCATTGGACGCAGGAAGGTGCATATTTTTTTAGGCATGTAGAAGGAAGGTGTTCTTACTATTTGTTTAAGGCATGTTGAAATGCAAGGAATTGTAGTCATCAGCCACGGGACGCAGGCTGCAGTATAGGATACTCACTTGCAAAAGATGCCCAACCAGTCGAGACCATGGCATATCGCATGCTTGCGTTTCTACTTTTTAAAATGTACGAATACAAATACATGTAGGTTTCAATAACCACAAGTTTGGATGAAATATCTTCTAGCATCAGGGCCATTTTATATAAAAAGTATATTGAGGTCCCCTGCCATTTGACCCAGATGCCAAATTGATTGATTATCTGACCAAAAAAAAAAATCATTAGTAAGACAAATCAACAAACTGTTGTAATATTATAAAACTACAATGTATTTGTCTTCTAAGTTATAAAATCTACAAAAGCTAAACAAGTTTACCAAATCTCACTATTACCTGATACTCTGGCACAGAATCAAAGATAAGGCATAGAAGACCTGTCAATGTTTGTCTCAAGAGACCACCATCAACGTATTGAAACATAAATTTCCTGAATATCTTATGAGCTATAAATAATATTAAGTTACCCGTCCCAAGAACGCCCCCTCAAATTGGATACAATGATGGTTATGGAGATCTGAGTCAGACATGTAATAGAGTCATCAAGTTCCTCAAGAAAGTTTTAAGGTCGAAGCCAGTGGGGAACCGGAAAGACAGGAAATGATTCTTCTAAACAATCCTGCCTCTCGTGGCGGGAGAATAAAAGAGAGCGAAAGAAGATTATGGAAAATCATCTAAGAAAGATTATCTTCTTTGTCAGATATATTATGAACCCCTTGTGTTCTATCAAGTATTTCAGAACAATTAATGAAAAAACTTTCTACACTTTCACATGATTGTAAAACTGGGCATAAAATTGATGATGATAAAATCCAGGGGGTGATTCGCTTACAGCTAAAACCAATCCCATTTCAGGACATATGGAACTATGTCATGGCTATTGATCCTTGAATTGATTTTTATATTAATTGGGATTGATTTTAGCTGTTAGTGGATCACCCCTTGGGGCCACATCCCAGCTATCATCCACTCTGTCTTTGGAAGCACATAAATGTATGTAGAATGTGATATTCTACAAGAACATAATATCAATATTAATTTTATTATGCCATTTGTCCCCCACCCTAGGTCTTGGTATAGATGAAAATGTTGATATCAAGATGCCCTCCTATGTGGAAGAGATGGAGCGTAACCTAGCAACCATGTACCAGGAGGGTGATCGCCGTAGCAACCAGAGGATGGTAGAGGTTGAGGACTTATTGGAGCAATTAGACCCGGAGAAGAATCCTGCCTTAGGTCCAGCAAGAAGAAAGAGAGCTGTGACTGTTGACACTATAACTGCACAGGTAACAGTCATTTAATCTTCTTGAGCAAATGGGGGTAGGGGGTACATTGTAGGTTGTAGAATCGCCCCTCAAATAATAAATAAAGAAATTCTAAATTTTCTATGATGAACAATACCAAAAGTTGAATTACAAGATAAATTTCTGTAGCACAGCCGCTATATAAACACATGTATACTCTACCATGCTGTAAAGTACATGCATATATTACAGACCACTATGCTTCTTCATAGACAAACAAAAAAATAGAAACTGAGTTGCATACATCATTGAATAAAGCAGCAATAATCTGATTACTGCAATGATTATCAACTGTTCCCCTTTAAAATTTTATCAATCTTTCTGGACGTTTATTATTTTAAAACAATTATTATCCCGTCTTGATCATAACTGAGATCTGTCCTTGTCCACTTTTCATGTCAGAGCTGATATGATCAGGATGAATTGATATCAAATTAAAGATTTGATCTGATATCCATGGCATGCTGCCAGTCAGAACAAAGCCAATGACAAGATTATAGTTAGATTATACTTATAGGATTATTGTCTTTGATACAACGGAACCTGCAGTAGTAATCACCTGTATAAAGACCTGTCAGTGAAGATCCCCCCACCCCTAGCAGCCCCTTTTAAATCGGATCAAACTCCCTCAACCGTCGATGTTATTATATCTCAACTTAAATGTTTTTCAAATGATTTAAAAGAAATCAAAGAGTTCTCAAAATCAACCACAAAATCTCATTTTCATTGATTTTGTACAGGATGTGGCATTTCCAGCACAAAGTCCTGTACAGCCCTGAATTTAAAATGTAACTCTTTCAAGAGGTTACCCAGAACAATACTACATGTACTTCACAGGAAGCTAGCACTGAAATTGAACTTCAAAATTACATTTTTCTCAATACATTGAAAACAATTCATGAACTTAACCTTTTTTGGATGAGGAGCTCATAACGTATGACCATGTCGAAAATCATTGTTATTGATGAAATGTGAACAAATGTACATGTATGTAAAATTGAAATGATTGTAAAAGTGCATAATTCCACCCATGGCTGCAAGGCATTGTTTTTAATAAAGACCATTATTGAAATGTATACACATCCATATTGGTTTATTAGATCTCATCTTTCAGTTTCAAGTGACATGTGTCTTGTCTGACAATGAATTCAAACTTTGAAAATTGTTATTTTTAGATTTACCAAAATTAAACGCTGGCAGCTTTATGCAAGAAGCTCAATTTTCCATTGTTTGTGCAAACACTATCTATTGTCCAATGAACAGGAGGTCAGCAGGCCATTTGGCAGAGCTTCCCCTGCCGTTAATCATCAATCTTCCCAAAATAGACTGATCATATAATGATTAAGTGCATCATCAAGCTCGATATCGTCATGGTAATTGCCTAAGCTCATAATGTGGTGTACTTGGAGTGAGGTATTAAAGGATGAGTGTTGTATTAGAGATTGGAGGGAAGAGAGCTGTTGTTTTAATTCAACTTTATTTCCTTCTAGGGCCTCAACATATTTCTCACACTTGCTCCCTCTTTTCTCCAGTCTCTCTTTTCTTTTTTGGTTACAGCTCATTAGTCCTTTAATGTTTGTTGGTTTGAAAGTTTGTCAGTCTGAAGGTTTGGTACATGTACATGTTGTACGATGGTAGTCCACACGTCTGTTTCTCCAAAAATGAAAAAAAAAAGTTTTGTTAATCCAAAAATGAAACAATCCCACTCCCATTCCCTATTTTATTTCTGAT
Source organism: Paracentrotus lividus (assembly GCA_940671915.1). Classification (NCBI taxonomy): domain Eukaryota; kingdom Metazoa; phylum Echinodermata; class Echinoidea; order Camarodonta; family Echinidae; genus Paracentrotus; species Paracentrotus lividus. Next base: position 33,526,749 of record CALNVZ010003426.1, read on the forward strand.
CAACAAGCCTTAATTTTTGGAAGAATGCATCTCATTTTATTTCTTGATTAACAATCCATATTTCATTTTCATATGAATGAGTCTTATATCATATTCAAAATCAGATTAACAAACCCTCTTTTATTTTTGAATCATCGAACAGGGTCTGATATAGCAGCAGCAATACATTTCACGTATGCAACACATATGCTGGCCATCAACATACATGTACATGTATTTATACTGATGTCCCTCCAAACCCTGTCTTGCATTACAATAAAACATAAAATCACAACATCCTACTATGATATCCTCCTACAGATAATCGACATGTCCAGATTGGACAACCCTACCGATGTTGAACTGACATTCTACATAGTGAAGGAAGGTACCAAAGTGCTCTCTGGGGATGCCAGGATCATCTTGGATGAGCTCACCCTTCAGGAAATGACTTTGTTTCTTGGTGAACCAGTCAACAGTCCTCCAATAGGTAAATAGGAGGGTTAACTTGTTAATCTGAAGGATGGTTAGTTAGTCCGAAGAATCATATTTTTGAAGTTTTGATTCACCAAAAATGACATAGTGTTTGAATATCTGAACATGAAATAAATTTTTTTTTAGATCAAACAATATTTGCTTTAATATCTAAAAAAGAAATAAGATTTGTTAATATCTGAAAAAGAAATAAGTTTCCCTAATCTAAAATGGAATAGGATTATTGTGTTGGGGTTATTTAATTTTTTGAGTGTATTAAAGCAAGATAAGACAAACATAAGTTAATGCTTTCTCTTCGGGTTTTTTCCAAACTTAGAAGTTGTACCATTGTCCACCATAATGCCATCAGCATTGCATGGGGATCATTGCTGCTATTCTTGTTCCTTTGGCTCTACTTTCAAATCGGAAATGAAATGGGGTTATTTTATTTAAAAATAAATCAATCCCATGATCAAATCGATTAAATTGATCAATCATGATCAAATCAATCAATCAATGGATCAATGCATTGTAGCAGAATAAAAGCAGAATAAAGCTAAGGTCATGGGTTTTTCCAAATATAGAAGTTGTACCGTTGACCACCATATTGCCATCAGCTAACCCTCCAGCTCGCCTGTGTATCGTTGCGGCTGTTCTCGTTCCTTTGGCTGCACTGTTTTTGTGCTGCCCCTGCTGCTGCTTTTACAGCATTGTGCAGTACCACTGGAATAGTTTTGAACAGTCATGGTAACGAGGTGATTCAATTCTATGAGACAAACTAAGATAATCGTTTTTCCCTTTGTGTTTTCCCCCAAATGTAGAAGTTGTACCATCAACCACCATAATGCCATCAGCTAGCCCTCCAGCTCGCCTGTGGATCATTGCGGCTGTTCTTGTTCCTTTGGCTCTACTGTTCTTCTGCTGCCTATGTTGCTGTTGTTGCTGCTGTGGACGTAAACCAAGGAAGGAAGATGGCCCCATGGACCCCGATACGTTCAAGATGCTACAATTCAAGGCAAAAGTAAGCTACACAGAATAACATTAAATGTTGACGTAATAAGAATAATTAGATAAATAGAAGGATGTCGGCTTATGTTTGATATTTACTACAAGATTCCTTTTCCCCCTCTTTCTCTAATGTGGTTATTGTTATAATTGACCTATTGCTATTACGATAATGCTCAACCACAACAATATTTTTTTTTTTTTAAAGGGCAATATTTTTTAAATTTGATACTGATCTGTTCGGATGTTGAAGTGATAAAAGTGAGTGAGAGGGAGAATAAGAGAAGTGTTCATGTTTTCTAGTTAATATAATGTTTTGAAACAATTAGGATTGTTAAAAATTGAAAGGATATAGCCACTGAAAAAAAAAATTGAACTGTAAATGCTCTTTTCTAAAAATATGATTATGCGGGTAGCAAAATCGCTCTCATTTACTATATAACAATGATGATGAATTGCGCCCTCTATCTCAGTACCCATACAGGCAGTACCCCGCCACCCCCCAGGACCAGCACCTCCAGCCTGTCCCTCGAGGTTTCGATGTTGTCAAGCAGGACTATGCCAACAGTGCGTTTGGTATGGAGGCAGGTACGATGGAGAGGAATCAACAAGTTGAGGAGGAAGCCGAGATGATGATCCAGAGAGAGCTACCAACAAGGTGAGAGGTTGATCTTGATTTTGATTTTTACTTTGTTTTTTTTTTATTTAATGGTAAATTGAAGTTCGTTCTGGGGATGATTCACTAACAGCTTAAATCAGTTCGAACTGGGATGAAATCAATTTGAGGATCAATAGCCATGTTATAGTTCCATAGGTCCAAGGTTGGGATTGATTATAAATGTTATGTTTTTATTTTATTTTTTTAAAGTTTTAAAGATTTTCAAACCAAGCCTTACTACACTCCAGCCCAGTTCATATACAAAATACTGCAATATTGCTGATGATGCATATCTGTCCTATATTTTGATGAAACTCCTGTTCATATATGACATGAAATAGGGTAATGATATCACAGTATAAACTTTTAAAATGTATTTTGATATGAACGGATTTCCGATGAGAAAAAGAGTGGCATAATAAGAGTAAAATGGGAAGAACCCCTATACCGATTATTGACACCTTGGTAAGCTGTCTACAAAAGCAACGTTAGTAGTAATCTTGTGTATAAATGGTCTTCATGAAGTTTTCTCTCTTCTTTGTAAAGAACTGAAATCTATTCAGCAAATTTAATGAAGAAAAGAGGAAATAAAAGCAATAATTTTTATTCTTGGCATCACCCTTTCTGTTTCTTTTCTTCCTCTAGGACGGTTGAGGGCCATGTATCACCTGTACTGCATTCTTCAAGACACCAGTATCCTGTGTGTCAGTCACCTACCCCTAGCATGTCATCCAGTTCATCTCTTGTACCCCCTCTACCAATTAAGGTAAGTCTGGCGGTGTTTCATATCTTTACAATCAACTGGAGATCAGATCTGGTGCTGAATGATTGAGAATATGATTCATGTAGCACACAAGAACCTGTTCCATTCGTTCATAAATTCATTTGTAAATTTACGAATGACTTGGTGAGACACCCCCCTGGTCTTGGTACTTAGTGTTACATCCTTAGTTGTGGATCCAGCTGAGTATAGTAGTAGAAGTAGAAGTTAGTCTGAGGAATATATATATATATATATATTTTTCTTTTAGAAATCATGAGATTTTGTTTCCAATGTAAAAACAGATTATTGGTAGAAGCATTTTTTTTTTAGATGTGTTCTTTTGATGACTCATGTATTGTCAGAATATAATATTATATAAACTGTTAAACAGCTGCCAACAATTCCTATCTTAGAGGGAAGTTTCCTAATTTTCCCCATGAACCCTTAATTTTTTCTCCCTCAAAGATATGCTGTTTAAAAGCATAAAAGATACACAATATTCCTATTTTTCACCTGAGGGACCTAATTTTTGTTGTAGAAGGTTGACAGGTACGTACATATGTATAATCATTATGTTTATTATATGCAGCAAAGCAAAGGTCATGTGAGGTCAAAGGAGGCAAGCACAAGTGGGAGTGATACTGGTGAAGAGCTTTACAAGCAGAGGAGAGAATACATGGCTGCTCAGGAGGAGATTAGCAGAGTACTAGAACCAGAATTATACTCATCACAGGGAAGAAAAAGGTATGGAAGGGGGTTTATCCACTTGGTGTAGTTTGGTCCAATTCTCTGATTGTCTAATACCACATAGGCTAAACCCATTTGGTCTACTTACATTTTGGTCTAATTTCTGCTTGGTCTAATACAAAGTTGGCCCAATCACTGATGAACTTAGCAATTCAAACCAAGGTTCTTACACTTCTGGGTTTACTTTTGGAACAAGAATTTCATGACTTTTCATGACTTTCAGGGAGTCAAAATTCGAACAGAAACATATCTAAAATTTGAAAAAATACAGAAAACTTTCATATTTATTAAGAATGAGATATTTGCAGAGTATTAGAACCAGAGTTATATTCATCACAGGGAAGAAGAAGGTATGGAAGGGGGTCTATATCCACTTGGTCTAACAGTAGTTGGTCCAGTTGTCTGATTGTCTAATACCACATGGGCTAAGCCCATTTGTTCTTCTTACAATTCGGTCTAATTTCCGCTTGGTGTAATAATAGTTGGTTCGATTCTCACTTTGTCTAATTGCCAATTTTTTTTAAATAACCAAATGATCTAAGATAATCTTTGAAAGTTTCAGTGGTGGTAGAATGATTAGCACTTGAAGGTTCCACGGTGCACCAAGTATTCTTTCTTGAGGTTATGAGTGGTCCTGAAAAGGACCTACCCAATCTCAAATGATCTAAATGCATTTTCATGCAATTCCCTAATGAATATTTGGTCTATAACCAGTTTATTATAGGTATTGACTAAATTATGTTAGAACAAGTGGACATTAGACAAAATGGGCATTAGACCAATTGGCAATTAGAAATTTGGTCTAATCGCATTTTTGTCGTATTCCCAGATGGAAGTATTTGGTCTATAACCAGATTATTACAAGTATTGACTAAGTGGTGTTAGACCAAGTCGATAATAGACAAAATGTGCATTAGACCTAATGGGAATTAGACAAAATTTTGAAGTGGCATTTGACAACTGGTTGTAGAGGAAATAAAATTTGACCATGTGGGATGACAAGAAACGGACATTAGTCCGTGATTTTAGATCAAGTTGCAGTTTACCTGTTAGTGTAACTTTAATAGTGTAGGAATACCACTAGGGAAACATCAAAATCATGAGTTGAACGAGCAGAAAAAGTCATTGTCAGCTCCCTAAAAGTGAGGCATATCACTGTGACACATTTGTGTGGAACCAGAACTCTTTCAATAAATGTCATATTAAAAAAGGCATGTGTTTCTTTATCAAATTTACTCTAGGATCCTCTGGCATAAAAGGTTTGTATTCTACGCAACTAAAAAAAAAATCAAACGCAACGCGTTTTTCAACCAATCAGGATCACATCTTTTGGACTTGTGTTTGATTTTTTTAAATTGCATAAATCCAAACTTTTTATGCAGGATGGCCCTAAGGTGATGTTTTCCAGCCAAACTGCATTAAATTTCCAACTCTTACATGTTTTTTGACATGCCTGTGCCTATTCCCTTATAAACTTTTCCCGACAAGAAATGCAACCAGCCCAGAAACCAGCAATCCTGGATATTATTCATTAATTACAGAAAGGGATATGTTGCTAGGTATCATTATCTTTATTGCCACAATACATTGTATATGGTGCCATGTGTGTATAAGTTTTGCAAACAAAAATTTAAAATATTGGATCGACTGCCCTTGCCCCCTTCCCCCCCCCAAAAAAATACCTTTCTGATTTGACTAAAATACTTATAATTCTAGCTTTCTACTCTCTATCTTGCCTATCCCTTTCTACTCTTTGGAACTCTCCATTTCCTCTTCTACTCTCTCAAACAGTCCTTTTTACACATGGCGAACCGTAAACATCATCATAGTAAAAAAAAAACTTCTCATTGGATATAATTCTAAACTTATCTAGAGCAACATGTATATGTACATAGTGTATATTGCCTCATATTAAACTCAATGATGATCAAAGTCTGGACACAAAATATTCAAAATAATTTGTTTGTTTAATGTGTACATAAATGATTACAATACCATTCTACATATCGTTGAAGTATATGTATAATATTTGAAAGGCACTATTTTACTAAGCACTTGGCAGTTCCACTGTACAAGATAATGACACAAGACCCTTCTCCAGATTCAGATTGAATTATCAGGATATAACAGACGACATAAAATCATTATCAGGGGGGTGATTCACTAACATTTAAAATCAATCCCAACTACGGGCCTATGGAACTATAAGATGGCCATTGATCCCAAAGTTAATTTTATCCCAGTTGGGATTGATTTTAGCCGTTAGTGAATCACCCCCATCAGAAGTTTAGTTATTGGATGGAGATACAGATACCTACAATTGGAACTGCTTGGAAATTACCCTATGATGTAGTTACATGTATGTAGTTGTGTTTTAGGCTTGATGTACCACAAACCTAAACAAATTAATATTAAATTTCTCCAGCCAGACAGAACAAAATTCGTGATTTGAATAAAAATAACAGTAAAATGTCTTTTCTTCTCATTAACAAAATAAAAAACATAACCATTTGATAAAAATTATGTTATAAGGAGGAAAGAGTCCAGGGAGAGGGTGTTTCTAAAAGCTGTTCATAAGTGACACACATCTTTACCAATGGTCTGAATATGAAGAGCCAATTTAAATGGGATGCTCAATTACATGTAGTTTAATTTGAAATATTCAGGTATAGATCGACCTAGTTATTATTAACAAATAATTTTAATGTGGATAAATATTTTCACAACTATGCTCAATTAGATTAATTTGAAATATGCAATTATAAATTAACCTAATTTTTATAAACAAACATTTTTAATGTGGAGAAAATTTGTTCACAACAATTAAGTTGAGATTATGGATAATACAGTCAAATTTCATTTGGCCCTTCATATTGTTCATAAAGATGTGCATAACTTACAAATATGTTCATGACCCCTCCCACCTCCCTCCACCCCCCCCCCCCCACTTCCCTAAATTACGAATATGTTAGCACAAGGCTTGAGTTGAAACTGCCTGCATTTAGATTTTTACATTAGTAAGGTTCACAAAAATCTAGGAAAAATAAGGATAATGGAATTTGAAGCTTATGTAAAAAAGTGGTTAAAATATCTTGGGCCTACCCCCCCCCCCCTTGTGGTAGTACAATGTAAATGTAAATGAAATATAGACTCTGAAATGTACACAAACAATATTAAAGTATTTTATTTACATGACATTTATGATACTTGATATAATTCCTATCTACACCAGCATTTTTTCATACAAAAATACATGTAGGCCATTTCTAAAGAAAAAAATGCACAACATATTTGAAAATTAATGAAGTTTAAAGTTGTATGATTTACACACTTAATATACAGCAAAATGAACAAGGGGAAATGTACAGAAAATCTTATATATTATGAAATTGATTGAGAGAGATAAAATGAGAAAGAGAGAGATTGGGAGGGGGTGGTGATCACAAAGAGTAAAGTCAAACTTAAAGTTGCAGTTAGATTTCTGCTGCATGTAGTAATTAACACATAATCTCATGGATGTATTTCTCAGTAGAGTGCATCCCTTGAGCATGATCAATGTGGGGATGTGTAATTCACCGCATGCAACTAGAAATTTAAGTGCAACCTTTTTAAGTCCACCTTAAAGTTTTTTGACACCTGGTTGGTTCTTAATTACAAGTTATCATTTTCAATTCTGTTTTTCATCATTTCAGTCAAAAGGCAAAAGCAGGAGCAAAGAAGACAGGGGTACAGAAGATGAAAGAGAGGAAAACAGAAGGAGAGAAAGCAGCTAAGAACAAGCTAAAGAAGATGGAATCCCTTCCAGATAACCATTATGCCAGAGCTGGTGTAGGTGCACAGGTACGTTACCACTCTTTGGCTGAGTTCCTTATCTTTGCAATGGCTCATCTTAACTTTGGATGCTATTGGACACATGTATACAATGTCTAGAAGATGTATTTTTAGAGATTTCAAGATACAGTGGAAATATTGTATTCATGTAAAGAGATCAGGGCCTGTAACATACATTTGTAAGTAATATTTACATGTACATTTGTATTTCTAATGTGAAACAATCATTGTGATTATTTCCTAGTTAAAATTTCATACATAAAGTGCATGCAACAAAGATACCGATTGGTTTCTATCAAATTCGCAGTTATGTTTTATGTTACAGGGCCCTAATAAAATACCTGATATAACAAGCTATTTCTCTTATTTAAATGAAATCAATTTTATTAGTGTTGTTTATTGACTACATATATACATTGTGTAGCAAGATGCACAATTTAGCAAGTACATGTACAATTTCCATGCTTTCTGACCTTGTTATAAAGAGTTTCCATTGTAATAAATGACCCATCTCCTCAAAATGTAGCTTTTCTGAAACCCCAGGTTCACAGCTTTTGAATGGTATGACTCGCTTAGTTCAATGCAGTTGAACCTACTTAAATGTCAAGTGTTACAAAATGTATTTAGAGAAAACAATAGTATCTATTCAGAAACTAGGATCTGTATTTTGGAACAAAAGAGTGCATGGTTTAATCCGTCTCCCCTGAGGCCAACCAAAATATGCTAATCACATTACCAAAAAAAAAACATCAATGAAGGTATTATCAGAATAGGATATGATTGGACCCAAATCCTGGATACAACCTTTTCATTAATTAATAACAAAAGGTTAGTCAAAAAAGTTACTTTGAGGTACTGCACATTTAATGGATGGCAGGACATACATGTACATGTAACATAACAGTAATATAACTCTTCATTGAAATTATTACTTCAAACTTGTTTGAACCAACCAGTTAAAAAACAAAACAAAACGAAATTGATTTACATATATCCAATAAAAATCACCCTTTTCCATAATGCTCTTGTCGACTAATTTTGAAAGCACACTGAAGTGTTGCAATGCTGAATATAAGTTCATACATGCTAGAATGTCTTGTTCTTGGTGTGACCCAAGTTTCTCTGAGCAATAATTAACACATTGATTTACAACTCCATTTTATAGCAAGTTTTCTTGAAGCACACACCCTGTTATGTGTACAAATAATATACGTAAAAAGAGATTGATTGAGTTTATGAAACATTTCATCGTTTAAAAAATAGTAGGGAAGATGCAGGGCTCAACACTAAAATGTTAACTAATCCCAGAAAATTTCACTCCAGTCCTCAAAATATTTTGATGGCTATAATGGTCTACTGCAAAAAAGACCCACAAGAAAACACATTCTTGAACCCCTCAGCAAAAAAACAGTTATTTGGAATCCATTTACAATGTAGATAATTTATGGAACATCTGGACTTAGGGGTGGGCTGTAGATAATCTTCTCAATCTCCTCAACATCATTTGGGCACGGCCTCGCATTCCTCTTGCTCTCATTCTCCATCACCGTACACAGCATCTGGTGCAGCAGTTGTGTGCATGATGAATTACGGATCAGCCGCCTCACGTATGGCTGAGAGATGTTCTTTAGCATGAGCACAAGCAGGGCCAGGTCCTCTTTGTCTAGGTCTGGATTAGAAGCGATGAGACCCAGGTTGGTCCGGATCTCGTTGTTGTTGGCACTGCGGAAGAAGTTGTAGAAGTTCTGGGCCTTTGTGGTTGAGGTCTGTGGGCTTTTTGATACCTCCATGATGTCGTTTTCTTGTTTAGTAGTCTCACTCACTTGTGTTTTTGTTGTGAAAATTGTTCAATCCTTAAAAGTATGGGACAAATCTGACTGTACTTTTCTATGTTTATTGCACCAAATTTTCTCTTTGAAATAAAGATATTATTACTAGGCTAAACTGCAGTTTCTGTTCAAGATGCTTAGTTACATAAGACTTGAATTCACCTAAACAACAATGCAGAAAAATGTGAGGTACGATGAAACATGATCAAAACACCTCACAAGGATTTGACGTCTGCACACCCTCCTGGAGCATGGGATATCTTCTACTTTTGACTCAGTGCTGTATTAGACCTCCTAGATCCCTGATCATTGGCTCATTGGTATCTGTGGATTTATTAAAAGAGAAAAGTAGGAATTAATGATAATAATATATTAATTGGTAATATTTCTTGTCTGGAGTCACAGAGATGTCTCCTGTCAGTCTCTTTGGAGTCACAGGAAAATCAAACAGAAGTCTAAAAAATTTCAAACATGCTTGATTTTTTAATCTGAGGCTTTTTCCAGTTGTAAGGTACATGTAGTCATGCTGTGACTACATGTAATTTTGTCTGCCACTGACTCACCTTAACTTGCTTGTGACTGGAAAAGTCTTTTGAATCCAAAAATTAGACGTATTTGATATTTTGAGAGACGTTTTCCAATCTCCTGCAAGTCGCAAAGACATTGCCGCAACTCAGTGGGAGACAGTATTGCTGGCGGAGGTATTGCTGCGATGTCTTCACAACTTATTAGACTTAGTTGCGAACCATTCTCATGGTTAGTGAGATATGGCCTTTACTCAATGCTGATCTTTCAGCAATGATTGGTACCATGTATATTGTTTATGAATCTTCATATCTTTGAGTTTTGCACAAATACAGCTTGATCCTACAACATTTGTTACTCCAGTATAACAAAACAATCACACTTTGGTCAGCAGGTAGCAACCATAATGTTTAACTACTATTTAAAAAAATACTAAAAATAGTACTTTTTATCAAATCAAAATTATTAACTTACTCTAGCTGGAAGAGTAGAGAACCCTGCTTCCTAAAATATATGTGCTCCTTTTTTCAGTGATACTGATAGAATGAGATAGGGGAGGGGGTCTCTTTTTTTCCCCTTCCCCTTCCCATACTTGCCAACTGTCCCTATTTAGTAGGGACAGTCCCTATTTTAGGGAAAAAGAAGAAGCATTTATCACCATTTACAACCCTTTGTCCCTATTTTTTGAAAAATCTGTGTACAGTAATCTATAGGAAATACAGAATTGTCCCTATTTTTAAAATTTGTATTCCCACTTTGTCCCTATATTTGGACTCAAAATGTTGGCAGGTATGCCTTCCCCTTCATATACACACCTTATTTTGGGCAGTTACCTAGTAACACCCATATTCATTACCAAAACAAACAACTTTTTACAAAGCCAAGTGCAACTGAAAATGTCCTGGTACAATAACTAAAGACCCTAGCTCCGACATTGATAGTTGTGTACATGCAGGCATTGTGTGCTGTTAGTCCCACAAGTTTGACAATGACAATCGGCCTTAGTAAGCTGCTCTTGACAATGGATTAAAGGGGAAGTTCACCCTGGAATTTTATTGGGTTTAAAAAATGCAGAAAAAAAAAAGAAAAACATAAGTGAAAGTTTAAAGAAAATCGACCAATAAATAGCGAAGTTATGAATATGCAAAGTTTTGATTCTGTGACGTCACGTGCGAGCAGCTTTCCCATGTGTTGTGTATGTAAATTCCATACATTTGTCTTTCTTCATGGTTATTGATAAAGGAATGGGTCACCTTGATAGAGGTATGTATATAAACATATGTTTGATGATATATCGACCGCACAGATGACATAATTAATTTTGTTTTGAAAAAATGACACTTAATGGAAATTACACTACATAACACATAGGAGAACTGCTCGCACGTGACGTCACAGAATCAAAACTTTAAATATTCATAACTTCATTATTTTTTGGTCGATTTTCTCCAAACCTTCACTCGTATTTTTCTTTTATTTTTCTGCATTTTCTAAAACCAATTTAAACCCAGGGTGAACTTCCCCTTTAATCTTCCCATTGAAATCCCAAGGGCTTCAGGCCATGACTAAATACACTTAAAGGTTTACTAAATTAGAAAAATAATTGTCAATTTTTCGTTAGGAGGAATCATCAGAAGTCACAATATACCACCCATTATTTCCAAAACACTTTTGGTAATCAAGGATAATCATTTGAAAAGCCCATAATTGCCCATTCCCGCTGCTATAAGCCCCGCCCCTAAAAAGCTTCATCGAAGCGATATCGTAGTCACGTGACTGTGACGTATTGTGAGTAAGCCAGCCGCACGGACAGTACAGGGCATGCATGTAGAGGCATTGAGCGCCCGAGCTGGCGGGGCTGCTATATTCCATGCTCCCGTTGCACGACGACTATACTGTGATTTCACACATTAAATTGGTCACTAGAATGTTGATTTTGGACATGATATCATCAATAAATGTCTAATTTGTGTGTAGATAAGGGTTGTAGTAAGACCACTATGGATGCCAGGGCCTAGCTTTATTTTATGCATGCATCGTTTTCCAAAAGAGATTGAAAGCTTTTGGAGTTTGGAAAAGTAAGTCAAGCTTACTTGAACAGACTGGCTTACAAATACTTCCAGTGAGTTTGCCGAAGTTGACTTTAAAATATTCCTAATTCGATATGAAGGAAATGAGAATACCGTTTACGTAGGTTTAGACCTATTGACAATTAATAACATCTCTTCTACTTACAGTTTATTAAATAGAAGTCAATTTTGATGATAAAACAGTCACTGTGGTAATAATTGCATAGAGCGAAGGCAGGACAGTTATGCAATATCCCGTGTGAAATATATACACGAGACGAGATCAGACTATATACATGTACTATAGTCTGTGAGTGTGATGTGTATTCGCATGCTGCAGAAATATGCCGATGGGGGCAGATATTGTCCTAAGTGCACAACGTGTGTGTATATACTAAATACACATACGTCCTTATAGCTGCCCGTATCAGCTCATAGCTCTGCGGTCTACACACAAATAAACTCACAGTCCATATAACAGTCGTTATGTTCATTTGAGGTACAACAATTGTGCACTAAACTTACAGGGACACCCAAAACGACTGTTATAATGCGTTTACGATAATGCAAAGACAGCAAGACTGACGAGGATGTTTGGTAGAAGAATGATAAAATTACGCAAGATTTGAATATTTTGGCGCAAAATTGTTCACTGATGATGTGTAACAGATATTTCTTAAGACTTTCGTATACTAAATCTCCATTCATTCTTCTTCATTTTTCGTTAGTTTTCTCTGGCACAAAGGAGTCCAATATTGCGTTTTGTGTACATACATGCAGTATGCCAGTCGCCGTGTGTTTTAGGGTCTTACTTTTAATACGTCATTCCGCTAATGAACCAATCAGCTCACAGGGTTTCAGGAATGTCACCAAAGCCTATAGTTTTTCACATTTTTCGTCAAATTGAGACTTTCTTAAGAAAAACAATTTTCACTTTCGTTTTTAGAAGGTAATTATCCGCTGAATAAGCCCAATTTGTTTTTCTAATTTAGTAAACCTTTAATGAGATTTTTTTTAATAAGCCTGTTAAAGAACTGGTTTTGTCCACTCATTAAAGGGATTAAGTAGCTTTCAAAAACAAGAGCAATTATATCAAGATTAATAAAATTATATTGATCCAACAGTAAAAACAAACTACTGAAAGTTTCAGATCAAATGGAAGTCATTTACTACCTTAAAACAGTGTAACAAACAATGCCAAGCATACAGCCGAACACCAGTACCCCCTGCTGATAGGAGCACCAGGCCGCTAGAGACGGGGGACTTTACAACAGGAAATGGGTGTGTGGAAAAGCACATGGTTTTATAAACCATCCGGTGTCGGTTTATAAATTTTGAGTATGAAATCATTGATATCTCAAAGGTAAAGCAAGCAATTAGCTTGCAATTTTGAAGAGATACCAGACTGACCTAAGTGTTTATAATTATGTTGGCAAAATAAGCTAAATCGAATAAATGTGATTTGAATATCATTCAATGTTACTGCATCCCTTTAAACATGAGAGTGTCAAGTCTTTAACACTGTAGAGCCTATGTGAGGAACCAAAAATTAATGTAAATTACTTCCAAATAATTTGGGATAAAAATATCTCAAATGAGCAAAAAAAAAACTTTCCAAAATTCTGACTTAAGTGAAAACTGTCCATTTTAGTGTGGGATATGTTTATTGCTCATTCTGACTTTTGAATTATTTGTAACAAGTTAAAGTACGGAACCATTCCTTTTTCTAGGCTCTTCACTATTAAAGCTGGTGTATAGTTTGGGAGAAAGAAAATTTTATTTTGATTCACATTAAGATAAATTATGATAGATTGAATCCAATAACTACATGTATAATAAAGCAAATTATAGTACTTGAAATCTCGCTTTAGTGTCTTTATTTCATAATATAAGGATCAAATCAAACCTAGAAAAGGCATGGAGAGACAAGTTTGATTGTTCAGACCCTGATGTCAACTTCACTTGAACCTTATTTTTTTTCTTTCGATACACATGTGACAACAGTTACAAGAGTAACACCCTATTTTTGCAGTGCATAAAATTTATAAGGAGATGCAGAGGGGCAAATAAGTTTTGTATACTTCAAGCCCAACATCAAGGTAAATCAAGGTAAATCAAGGTAAAGGATAAAAAAGATAAGTCGGGGACCCGTCTCAGTTAGCGCTCACGTGGAAAACCAATGGGGATTCTCTTGTGTGGGTGTTACACACAGATCGTTCGCACTAATTCACGCCGTAACATCGGGCGTGCGAACCTGTCAGCAGAGGTCTAAACGGCAGTTGGATTGCCCTTCATTCAAACTTTATTAATGAAATTCATCGGAAATATTGAAAGGAATGTCACAAGATCACTCACACATATCTTTTAGTGCAATGTGGACAAACTACATTTGATCGGTTTTGTGCCAATTCCTTTTTTGTTACCAAAACTATACACCAGGTTTAAACACCTTGCATCCAGTTTGGTTAAATAATGGTTACAGCCCACATTGTTTGACTGACCTGTCTAATAAAAATCTCAAATCCCACATGAAACATCAACATATGATATATTTGGTGTAGGTATACATGTATTATGTATTATGTAACATCATAAGGACATATTTAACTCAATCTTTCCAATTTACTTTAGGGCACAAGTTGAACATCAATGAGTGCCCAGTGTTTATAGCAGTTATAGGAATGAATTGACATGTCTGCATTTTTACTTGCTTGTAGTTTGGCAAAAGATGCATACAAAGAGTTACTCAAGATATCCCATTAGTAGGGCTACTGGATAAGATAAAGCTTTACTTTGGAGGCCTAATGTGCCTATAAATGTTCTTGTGTTGATTGTAATACAACAACAAATTCCTTTTTTCACAGTAGTTTGGGGGTATTTCTCTGAATAATACGTTTGCAACGTTCTTTGACAATTTGTGTTATACCACTTTCTGCTCGCTTTCATTTAATGGTTGCAGGACTGATAAACAAGTGCATTCAAGTATAGAAATTGCTGAGCTGTTTTCTTTTTGTGTGTGCGTATTTTTATAGTTGTTGGCTTTTATTCCTTTTATTTCCGTATATTTAGAGTATTTCTTTGAATGTCTTGATCTATCCCCTTCCATGATTTATCACTTTTGTTTGGCATTGGCTGAAACGTGACTCTATGAATAAATGTCAAAGGTCAATACCATTGATTGAAGGGTAAAGTGATACATATTCATTTTGAACACAGAAGATTTTAACTTCCAGTTATAGACTGCGGAAATTCCTCTATTTCCTACCGTAATCTTGAACACAACACCTTTGTCTTGAAAGGTGAGTTCTGGTTGAAATAAAAAATTGATGAGTTAACAGAATCCATTTATTTATTTGGCACAGTGGTACGTACCCCATGACCCTAAGAGTAATGCTCAAAATCAGCAACTTCTGTTTAAAAAAAAAAAAAAAAAAAAAATAGATATCAGGTGTGGTTTCATCAGCTGAAAGTTGAGAAGTAGCTCCAGCTACATGTACAGTCTTTTGCCTTTTATGTAATTCCTCACATGTTTCTAATGTTTAATATCATAACTTCAATACTGTAATGACATGACCGTGACTTTCCAACCTCATTGTGACTATTTAGTTCTGCTATACTTTTCTGAAGAAAATACAAACCAGCAGCCTCATATAGCACCACCTTTAGTCCTCAACTACTCAATTCTGCCCTGATTCCTAACCGAAAATTTCAAATCCATGGCTGTGTAGTCTTAGAACACAGGCCCATTAGAATGACAACACACTTTACCACTACTCATTAAATTCGAACTGTGATAATTGTATTACCAAGTAGCAAAACAAACTTTTCCCCTCAAAAACAAATTCACACTGTATTGTTTTTTATTTATCTGAAAGAGATATCTAGTTTATATTTATAAGACACTGTCAATGGGAGTGTTGGTCGGTTTGCTCTTGCTTTAAAGCTCAACTTCAGTTGTTTTAACCAAAAGTAAATTGGAAGTAATCTTATAAATCCTCATATTGTTTCATGTACAATATACCCAATCAAGATATATTTATCTTCCATGCACTATTGGAGGTGATAGTGGTCAGGACGGTGAATTTGTGTAAATTTGTAACTTTGCTATGTATCTCATCAGAACTCACCTCAAACAATATCAGATACAGTGCAAACTGTTCACTTATTCTTGGTCATATGTACAGTAGGGAAATGTCTAGAAAGTATTCTTATATAATTTCTCCTATTAAAAATCTAGATTTTGTTAAATACTTAAAGTTATATTGAGCTAGTCCAAATTTACACTTGCAGGACCATGCAGTAATTGTTGAAATTTACTAATACAATAATGGTTTTTGCATGATATAAAGAAAATATTAATATCCAAAAAGGAAGAATTCCAGAACGCTAGATACATGTATCTATGCAAAGAAGCAGAGCAAGAGAGTTATAGAATGAGACAGAGAAAAAGAGGGAAACAGACAAAGTAATTACTAATCAGTAGTTCCCCTGTCTCTACAAATCCTCCCCACCTAATTTCCAGCCAATGATTAATAATTCAGGAAGAACAAAGCAATCAATGAATAATGAAACTAGCATGATGTTTATAGTTCTCGTTTCCATGCCAACCTGTGCACAGCCAGTCTTTTGTAATGGTGGCATCATTGTTCTTGATATAAAGCACAAAAACAGATTCCTTACCAACACAATATTTGAGCTCTTTCATGGGGTCTATATTTACTCAAACAACAATCGCTCCATGGTCAAACCCTATTAAAAGAAAAAGTAACTTCAGCCATGGACTTAACGCTATTATACCAAACCATAAACTTGATATAAAATTCTATTGCAACCTTAACTTCCCTCATCCTACATACATTGTACATTGCACATCTTAGATGAAATGAAGCCTTGACGGAGCAATTGTCGCTGGAGCAAATTTCTGTTCCCAGTTTCAGATATTTGTTTGGTATGTTGTCATTCTGGAATTAATGTGGGTAACATGCATGAATAATTTGTGCCAAGAAAATATTTATTTGACAATCTCTTGAAATCAATAATCATTGTTAATGTGGCCATGATTGAATTGTCAGGCACAGTCCACTAACTTTGCAAATATTATGACATTTTTATAAAAATTTTGACTTATGTGGTTTGATATCCAATATTTTTCAAGGCCGTGGTATTCCAGTATCCATGATTGCTATTATAAAAGCTGTGTAAGAAATAGCAGGAATGACCGGACTATGGTATATAAAAGCTAGCATTATTCTTCAGATATATCATACGCATGTAAATACGTCGATGCGAGCCAGAGTTTAATAAATCTGTTCCTTTAATTCATTTTCATAATTTCAATGTGTACTTCTTGAACAAATGTTTAATCTTGTTTTATTTCCTTTTTTTAAGCAGATAATGCACCAACTAATGTGGATTTCCTCCTTATACATGCATTAAAGCTGGTGTATAGTTTTGGTAACCAAAAAGGAATCAGCATAAAACCTATACTTTACACCAGCTTTAAGTTTATTTTCACATAGTTTGTAGACAGAGAAAAAAAAGGTCCATGAATCTGAATCTAATAGTTAATAAACCAAGTGCATACTGACTATGATTTCAAATTCTATTTACAGTAATGTTCTTCTGTGAAGATTTATTCAGAATAAGAAAAAAAAAGTGAAAAGAATAGAATCATACCTGATGCAATTGATTAAAATGTTTGTCCCAGCCAATACACAATTATGCTTCAGATCATGTGTGCTGTATGTTCTAGATGTTTTGCAAGAAACAGCTGTGCTTGTAAACACTGAGAAATTGATAAATTCTCGTGCAATAGTTTGCCGTCAGTACGTGCACTGCTGCACAGTCTATTTTCAGTAGAGTAGAGAGAGGAGAGAAGTATTGTATGCTCCTGTGTTGTTTGGAGTGGGATGGGCTATGCGTTGGCTTGTCTGTTGTTATTTAAACCCTCGGCTAGACTGATTGCTAGTCTTGAATTACAGACCGTTTTAAGCTACTAAATTGCAGTGCAAAATGTTATGTTCACACAGTAGTTTGATTTTAAAACTTTATGGTTTTCGCAAACTCTGAGGTTTTAAAATCTCAGAGTTTTAAATTTTGACTCTGAGATCACAAGTTTGAGTTACCATTGAGGTTTGAAACCATAATGAAACTCCAAGGAATCCAAAATTCAGACTGTTGTGTAAACCTAACTAAAGATTATTACCCCTATCTGCATAGCACAGATGAGAAGACAAACATAATAGTCATTGAATCATTTTCTGTGGAAATTCGCTATTAAGATCACTATTAAGTTCAGTGGGTTCTGCTCAACATGTTAATGTAATGCCTTTAAACAGTATTTTGTGCTCATTGATAATAGTATGTTAATTCTCCTACATGTACATGTAGTTTACGTTCACCACACCCATACTTTAGTCTTCAATCAAAACTTCCACTGGCTTTGGCTTAAATGTGGCCAATCCTTAGAGAAATTGATAAAATGTAACTTTACAACCTGCTTCTGACAAGGAACACAAT
>CALNVZ010003426.1:33545165-33564735 GCA_940671915.1 Paracentrotus lividus
GTGACCTGAGGGAATGTATCATTATGATACCCAAGTGAGAATAATGTGGATGTGGAGCATTACCAGTCACTTTTATGGCTAAAACCACTGAGTTATAAACTTGCCTCATATATTCCAGCAAAGTGATCATTATGACAATACAGTTTATCAATGCAGATTGACAATAAGCACTCGAGGGTATACTATGTATGTGAGTTCTGCTTATAAATATTAAACACTGATTTGAAAATGTGCCAAAAAGATGTGTAATGAGGTATTTAGGTTATCATATCATAACAAGGAACTTCAGTGTAAAGTAAATATAACACTTGTAGAAAATGCTTGTAGACACGATACAATCCAAAATTAGGGTTCAATCTATCTTGGAATTTGGTAACATTTTCAGGGTTTATACCTTGTCAACAAGTGCTGATGTGTAAACCCTGACAATTTTACCAAATTTCAAGATTACTTGGTTCCCTGATTGGTGGATTGTATCAGGTCGACAAGAATCTTCTTCCTAAAATTAAGTATTTGCAGATAGACAAAATAATAACGGCATCACAATCATCTCTGCAGATTGATTGTAGATTATTTGAATATTAAGGCAATATGAGAAGGGTTTGTATATTGAGACTTATGGGTTTCCATTGGTAAGGCCTTGCCAAAGGTCAAGTTGCCTGGGTTGTTGTTTATCTCTGGAACATACCCTTGCTATATCCTCAGCTGTAACCTATCAGAAGCCAGCTTAGTCATGAATATGCATGAAGCATGGACAGGATGTCCATTGAGCAGGGAGATTGGAGGTGATTTCTCATGAATATTCATGATTTAAAGAGCTTGTATGTAAATAGACTATGTGTTGGTATTCCCCCAAAACAAACAGTGTAATGGGAAGTATGGATTCAAAGTCAAGAGATAGGATTGCAAAATTATGCTTTTATAACTTAAGTCATTATTATGATAGATTTAAAGGACTTTGTCATGAATATTGATTATTCATGATTTAAAGAACTTGTATGTAAATATTTCTAATATGTTGGTATTCCCCAAAAACAAAGAGTGTAATAGGAAGTATGGATCTATATTGAGAGATAGGATTGCGAAAGATACATTTATGAAAGACCTGGGTCCGTATTCCATAAATGTTGGACTTAAGCATGAAACTTAAGCATTTAATAAAAAATCTTTTTGCTAGAATTAATATTTGTTTGAATTTAAGAATTTTATCTTAGTCTATTTTTGACAGTTAAGCATAAATTCTTAGATTTGGGCTAAGTCAAACGTCTTAAATGGAGATGCACCTACAAATATGCATATAAGAAAAGATAATTTTATCCTAACTTTAAGCCTACTACCTAGTGGCTTAACTTAGATGTTGAATATTATGGCAAGCTCATTTGAGACCACAAATTAAACATGACAATTTCAATAAAATTCAGACTTTTGCTAAATGCTTTCTGAGCTCAGACAAAGTGCTTAACGTGTTTGGAATAAAGGCTAAAAAATTTTTTTCCTAGACAAAATTAAAAAAAAAAAAAATACTTAGACTTAACTCTTTACGTGCCGGATGCATGATACGTAGCCTACTGTTCGGTGCCATACTCATGCTTGCTCGCCTACTATTGACTGCTTAATCCATGCTTTGTTTCCTACCCTCCCCTGCTTCGTGCATGATTGCGCACATTCGGAATAACGTTGATTGATTACGCCGATTCTATTGTTCTGTGCACTGCATACTCACAGGGCAATCCGCTTTATTCTGCGGCGGGCACATCCGGCTTTTAATTGGCAAATTTTCTCTTTACACAGTTTACATCAAAATTGTTGTGAGTAATTAAATGTGTTTGTCAACATTTTGATAGCAATCTAGTGCACAAACAATCGCACACAATAAAAACCAAATTCACGCCCTGAAACTATGCAGGTTTAGATATTTGCACTATTATTTTTAAAAACGGAATTTGGTGTGGCTTTAGAGACAAATAAGAATGCCACATATTTTAAGCACAACATTGTTGTCGAAAGTTCCTTTAAAAAAGTTATGAGGAAGTATTGACTGTCATATTTAAGTACAAGGGGGAAAAAACTTGGCAGTGGGGGATATAGACCTTGGCATGTACGGATTACCAGTGCGGCAGAGGGGTTAGGGCAAGGTGGCACGTAAAGAGTTAAAGACCGTGGACGGAGTAAATACAACCTTACATCGATTGAAAGCTAAGTAGGCGTATAACATAAATACCCCAAAAATAAATTCAGTTTTCATAACAGTATTCATAAAAAGGTGATCGAACCTCGACCAGGCCATCCCTCCCAAATACTCGAAAAGTTACCCCTATTTTAATGGCGCTGTTGATGACGTCAAAGAATGTTAAGGGAATGCTACGGCCAGGCATGATTGGGTTTAGCCTTTAGAAATATGTTTGTATTGCTATGTCAGAAGAATAGACCCCATGTGTGCTAGAATTCTATTGTTATGGAATGAAAGGGCAAATTCATTCAACATTTAGCATTTAGCATTCTGTTAACATTTTTTGACGTCATCAGCCGCGCCATTAAGGGGTACCTTTTATTTGGGAGGGATGGCCTGGTCGAGGTTCGATCACCTTTTTAATGAAATACTTTCTAGATGGACCATAAAAACGCTTAAATTGGGAATTGTTGCATTATGAAAAAATATTAGCTTTCGTTTTTATAAGTAATTTGGGTTTTCATTTCTCGGTCCGGTCTGGGACTTCAAGACAAAATGCCTAAGTATAGTTTATGGAATACGGGCCCTGGTTTTATAAACTCATGAACATAATATTACCAGTTGTGTGAATGCACTAGAACTTTGTTTTCCCTCTATACACAAAGAATGTAATAGGAATTCAGGATTATAAAATGATGCGTTAATGAGGGACATGTTAAAGGTAATCATGGTGACTTGTCTAATTTGTACGGGCTCTAACAAGGAATATAAATGCAAATATATTCTCTGTTTTCACATAGTGTAATAGGAATTTAAAAAGGTATGATTGTGAAATAATACATTTATGGGGACTTGTTATTAGTGAAAATTATAATGGTAGCATTTTGTAGAGTGTCTCGGTCTTGAACACATGACACTTATGGTGCTGCAAACACAAAACAAACTAAAAAAAATCAGTGAGTGCTGCCTATTTTAAAAAAAAATAAAAAGAAGAAAATTCGACCAACTTAGCCATTACATGTTGGCATTATTGTGCAATACTTTCATGACAGTGTAATAATTTGAGCTACCTTGCACATAATATACACTTCCACTTTTTACATTTTCCTGATCTACGGACATCCCGTCAGGATCATGTGATGAAGTATCATGCCCTTTTTTATCCTTAAATCTATGATTTCCTTCAAGATTTAGTTAAATTTTGTTAGGGCTAGATACTTCTTGGTGGAAACAAGGGCCTATCGATACATACAATTTTATAATGTTTTCTTACAAACATTTTTCTTTTTCTCAGATTTTTTGTCAAATTTTAACTTATTTATTTGCCTTTAAAGCATTGGAAATGTGAAAGTCCCATTGTGATGCTGCAAAAATGAAATTTTGAAAATCAAATTTTGTATTTTTGATGAGATTAATCAAATCATTTATAAATTTTCTCTCTCCATTTATCTTCATGCCTCTCTTTCTCTCACTCTCTGTGTCTGCCCCCCCCCCCTCTCTCTCTCCCTGTCTCTGTAAACGTCTACAAATTGTTTCTTTCACAAACTCCCAATTTATCCCCTTCCCTCCTTTTTCTTCTTTTTCCCTCTCCTGCATCCATTTAAACTGTTGTTTCTCAATCTCCCTCTACCTCTTTTACCCTTTATCCCTCTATTATTCAATTTGTGTCTATACCCCTCCTTCTCTCTCTCTCTCTCATTCAATGTGTATCTATATCCCTCTCCCTCTGTCTTTTGTTTTCCTTCTCCCTCCCCTCTATCTCTCTCTTTCTCTCTTTCAGGATGACGGTGATATCCGCCCAGCAGAGCCTCTCCAAGAGACCAAACAGAAGATGCATGCCCTGATAGATGAAGCATTCTCATTGGTTGGCAAGACAAGTCCATCCAAAAACACTGTTGTGCCATTAAGCGGAGGCCTGTCACATAGCCAGGTATAACAAAGGGAGCCATGAGTATAGAATTGTGTTGTATTTTCATATGGCAATATCAATAACATTTAAGTACAAACTATGGTTGAGATACATATCAACCTTGATGAGTACTAAAGAAAGACCATATTTTTTTGGAGTTAAAAGGTGGAAGTTCACGGAGGTCACATTTGTCTTAAATTTTACTTCATCTCTACTCTTTATTGTAGAAAATCAGAAGCACAACATTCTTTTAAAACTAGTTCCAAATTTTCAATTTGTTTTATTGTTAAGAAAAAGCATAACATATTGTTGTCACTGATTTAAAGAGTCAAGATCCATAACTTGCTGATGTAAAGTGTATCCCCTTGTTATTGGTGGCATTCTGAATCAATAACATACAGCTATATTATATCAATATTGTGTACTGAGCCAAACAAACCGCTGAATGTTTTTTTTTTTACTTTCCATTCATTCTGAATTGTTTGTACTCTTTGTTGTCATTAGAATTACAACAGAGAAGAGGCCAAGAAAACTCCAAGAGATTCTTCACAGCAAGAGTAAGTACAAGTAAACAAAATCCTCTCAAAAACTGTTTTACAAATTCTGTTAACCATAGCATGAATGTTTAAAATTATGAATAAGAGATAACTACGTTACGAAATGATTTTGGTGTAAAATGTATGATAGTTGAGTCATGTGCAAAGATAGAGGTCTCTGAATGGCTGTTTCAAAAACAGCCATTTTGCCCATTCTTGTACAGAGGGGTTTATACGAACATGGGTCAAACGGCAGATATTTACTGGCTGTATGGGCACAAGGATATTTGATTCTAGCTTAAGCCTATATGCACAGAGGACAGTTAGTGAAACAGACAATTGTATGAGAATCATTTCAGATCAGTTATGGCCAGTTTTCTTGACTGGCAAATCCGTGAACACTAGAGATCTAGATTGATATTAAAGCAACGGTCATCAAAACTTTGAATAGATCAGGCATGATTTTTCTCCGCGGATCCGCGGATTTTGAAATTCTTAAAAAAAAAAAAAAAAAAACATTTTTTTTTATTTATTTTTTTTTTTTGCATATACATAGCGAAGGTGTTTTCGGCAGTGTTTTCATTGTGTATTCTGGAAATATTTTCCGCTCTCACTGTGTGTAGAATTTTCTATACCTAAAATTGCAAAATTTTCTGCGGGAGGGGGAACCCCCCTCCCGAACCTACCCCCAGGGTGTTCGGTCGTTACGCTCCCTCACTGGTAACAATTTTCCTCTTTTTTTGAAATTTCTCTGTCTCATGCCTGATAGATATAACTTTGAACAATTATCGTTTTCGTTCTATGATCTTTTTCTTTCACTTGATCAAACCTGTTGTTTTGCTTTCCTTGTAGGGCACCAAGGCAGCTCTTTGCTCCAGTTGTACCCCCTATCACAAGGAGAAAACCAAAGGACAGCGTGAAAGGTAATTTTTTAATGCAGCTTACCAAAAGATTATGCCCATGCTCCATTCGCTTTGCTGGATTATGTACTGGGTGTACTAAACCCCTCCTAATCATTGGACAAACGTCACTAAAAGGGGATATTTTCTGAAATTGTGAATCATTTAAATATTCTATACTGGTCAACCGTGTATTCAGCATTTGCTCTGACATAACATTGTGCAGGCCCAATTGTCTGATGACAATATCTGCTCTATTATGTTTGGGCATGAGCTGATACAATCTTTTGAACTAGCTGAGGCAGGATCCACTACTGCTTGTAACTGCCCTGCTTCAATCAGTGCACCTAGCTGCCAAGTATTGATTTTCAGTATTCATACTAAAGATCCTGAATATAAGTGAAAATATGATTGACAAAGTTCCAGCCTACTTGATCCAATGCATTTAAGTGAAATAAAAAGTGTCCTTACTAAAATAGAGATTTCGATATATTTTGAAAGGCGTAGGAGGACAATTAGCCCCTGAACAATCATTACCCAGGACAACTACCCCCCCCCCCCAAAAAAAAAAAAATAAGGTTAGGTGTAGAGTTAGTTAGGGATAGATTTTTTGGTGGGGGTAGTCATCCGGAGGGGAGGGGGGGGGGGGTAATTGTCTAGGGGATAGTTGTCCGAGAACTGTTAAAAGCCATGAACAAAAACTTAATCTGTGATTTTTTTTCTTCATATTCTCAACAGAGGGAGGCACACAGACCTCAGAGATGGGACAAACAACTCGTGTAGTTGTTGTACCTGTCAACAAGCCACCTCAAGAGGGCAGCAGCATTGTTTGGAATCCGTACATGGCGGGTGATGAAACAGCAACATTGTCTCCATCACAAGAACCAGTGAGCTATTTTTACTTCTTTCAATCAACCATTGGATTAAGATTTTGGGAATCGATGCTTTTACCATTTTGAAAAGTGCCAAGTCTTTCGAATGATACTATTGCACAATATAAAACCAATAATGAAAATATCATCTGTGGTTTTTCGGAAGAAAAACGTCACATTTAAATATTCACATGGCCAACAAGATGTACTACATTGATCTAGTTCAGCTGCACCCTGCAAGGTGTAACAAGTAGTGTGCTCCTGATAGATTTTAGTCCTTACATGTACTGTTTGCTTTTAACAAGAGTGCAATGCTTGGTTATAATATCCACAGCCCTTTGGAATCATTTATTAACTTCATGGTATATTTGGTTATAATATCCACAGCCCTTTGGAATCATTTATTAACTTCATGGTATATTTGGATTTTTATTGATACAATGATTATCATTAATATTATCGTTACTAGTAGGATTGGGAGTTGGGTGTCCAGACACCTAACAAAAATAAACCCTTGTATTTTGTCTAAGGAATAAACCAAAAATAGTAGTAAAATCATGTATGTTGAATAGTGCTTATCATCATAAATATTTGTTCCATTTAACATTTTCTAACATTCTGTGTTAAAACATTCATAGACAATGCATGTAAACTCTTGTAAATGATTACGGTAGTTGAAAACATGTGTCCGGAGACACAAGAAGTGGGTATACCATCACTTTTACTACCTCTACTACATGTTCAGTACTAATTTTATTTTCACACATCGTCTTTTCCTCTGTTCTAGGCATCTCTCCCTGGTGGCCTGAACCCATCTCCAATCCCTAGTCCAAGAGCGATCTCCTCCAGAGAACGAAGACCAGACGGAGACAGCCTCAGAGGTACCAAACAGGGCGTGGTCGAACGTTACGCCGATATGCTTCAAGACATGCTCACCAGTCAGCTCCCCCTTCCACCGGAAGATGGTCCTGACATCCCTTCCAAGGGTGGTAACAAACGAAAGGTCACGCTCCTCGAAGGAGAACCCGACTATGATTGGTCCTTCGACCGCAGCATCAATGGCTCCCAGAGGGTTGCGTCCAAAACACGGTCACCGCTCCCTGAGAGAACTAAACCAAACAAAACTGAAAAAGACTCTGCGTCCGCATCAACGGATGCAACAGCTCCCTCACTTGCCAGTAAGGAAAAAGGTGTCGGGAAAGCGGTGGATAAGTTCTATGATGAGCTGGATGTCTCAACTAATCTGAAATACCCAACAGGACAATATTCGTCTCAGGTTGCAAATGCAGTCCGGGAAGAACTGATTAGATTAACAAGGAGAATGGGAGATGGTGAAGAGAGCGCGTTGGTCTGATCTTTATTCTTCAAATATTTTTCTGAAATTTCAATGCCTATTTCTACTAGAAATACATGTATATGTAATGATGAAGGTAGGTTCTTGATACACGAAGCCTGTATTTTTGTAATAAGTGTTGCTACATTTGCTTCAGTATTACCATCCTACAATGTAGCTCTGGCAAAGCTGTTGATACACTGCTCCAGGAATCAAGAAAGACAGTCACTACTCCTGGGTCTAAAGAGCAAATAGCAATGATGGTGATTTCTTGCATATATGAGGCTAGCATTTCTTTCATAACTGTTGCTAAATGTGCTTGGGTATTTTTACCCTAGCTCAAGCACAACTGTTGAAACCCCGCTCCAGCTTTCAAGGTAGCCAGGTACTACTCCAGGGTCTAGAGTAGCAAATGCAGATTAAAGTCTGGCCAAAGTTCATTGTGCTTGTCTTCAGACTGCAACCTTTGCATGTGGCGAAGGATCAAAGATGAACACTTAAGGACATAGAGTAATTTGCAAGATAGGGTTTGAGCCTTGGGCATATTAATGGATTTTGGATAGATGCAATTCGCCAAATATTTGGTTCAGATGAAATATTCTATGATGAAATATTCCCTTTTCATGTAACCTGTAACATTTATTTTGTTGTTCAAAGTACTGTTGTACATCATCCATGTTAATAAGCAGATGACTGCTACAATATAGTGTTGGCATGCTATTACTTTTTTATTGCGTTGGTGGTGTTTTAAAATCTGATGCACATCAAATTTTAATACTATGTAAGCCAAAATTTGTCTGTATTATAAATGCGATTTTGGAATAAGCTGGGAAATTGAGAAACGCTAAAATTTACATTACAAATGACCTTGTACTAGTAGAAACTTTCACAAGGAGTTTAGGACAGGCTTGCCCAATTTGACAATAAAACCACCTCAGAAATAACTACTGTACACGTAGTATTAAGAGGCTAATTGGACGTATTTCTTTGTGCATTAACCAGCATAAAATATAGGAAAGGATAAGAAAGTAAATTAATGTCATATAGTATCTTTAATATTAATGAATTTTAAAGAAATATGAACTATTACAAATGTAAAGCATTAGACATTCCACTTGCAATAGATAAGATAGGTGCAATGTTTTGAAATATTCTGAATGCAAGTGGAGCAATTATGCATCTTGAGCTTCAGATAATTATTTCATTATATATTGATTAAATATTTGAATTGTTAGAAAACAGGTTAAGTGTTTTTATTATGCTACATGTATCTTCTTATAAAAGGCTGTCACTACTCATTTCATATTGAAAGAGGTCACATGAGATCATTTTAAGACTTGACAAAAGTTGATATTATTTTGATATTTGGTTGGTTAACATTTGATTAAAAAGTAACCCATATTCTGTCCAGTAATATTAAATTTATAGGTCAACTAAATTATAAGTCTTTACTGGGTGCAAGCCATAAAATTGTATTTAATAAATTATAAGTCGTTAATGAGGAGCTTTCAAATTTGGGTTTACATTTTTCTGGTCTGCACTTCAGTAAAAACTGAGTTAGGTCAAGAGCAATTAAAATACAAACTTTCCTTACATCATTATTGCAGTTGGTAGAATTGAGATTTCTGCTCTCAAAATTTAAATTCTCGCAAATTGATCTGTCCACTTCCTTTAAAAACAATAAAGTCTGCAATATCAATGTACAGTGTCATGGTGTATGAATTTATTAAAACAGACTGATTATCAAACTTGATACTCAAAGATATTTTTAGCAATTATGCAAACCGTCCAGCTCTGTTTCTTGCCTTTAAAGCTGAATTTGTTGAAATGAAATAAGTTATAAAAGTGGATTAATTATTCCTAACTATTCTTGTTTTGAAATAAAAGAACTACTGTCACAATTTGATTTTGTTTTAGCAAGTAGTTTAATTCTGTATTTCATAAAGAAATTTGAGGAGAATGTTAAAATAAGTCTCTAAAACACTATTTTTAGAATGGTCTGTTTCTATTAAGGAAATTTACTTAGGAAAATTGTTTTTTGTTGAAAATTATGAATTAGTTTAGTAAGGTTAGATTTTGCTAACACAATACTGAAAAAGAAATGAATACTTAAACTTTCTGATAAAGCTTGGCAAGGAGTTTTGATTGTCCAGTTTTTGTTTCAGTAAACTTTATGGCCCGAATTCACAAACGTGGTTTAGTTAGTCCATGGTCTAAATCAGGTGGTTTGTGAATACCAAAATTTAGACCATGGTCTAAATCCGTGGTTTAAACAATTGATTTAGACCATGGACTAACTAAACCACGTATGCGAATTCGGGCCATTGATTTCAGAAAAATTGTTTTTTGCAGACTTGGCAAATCTTTATTTAGGAATATGTATTGTAAAATAACAACTTGCAGACTTACATGTAACGCTTCAAAGCACTTAGTATTGATAGTAAGCATTGCTGTATATTTATTACATTATGTCTAATCACCCGATAGGCTGGTACAATAACCACAGCTAATTTAAGTGGATTGAGGGTGAAGGTCAAGTATCTTAGATTGGGGTTATGCAAAGTGATTACTGTTAAACAATTGAAATAAGATATGCACTGATGAAAACCATGGGAAATTGAAATTACATTTAGATATATGTGTTCATTATTTCCAAGAAAATGTTGTATTTATTTGATTTGCATGATTATTTTGGTGGTATTAATGCCAAATTCTGTTTCTTGCCATATTTGTGAATGAATTATACTTTATACTTTATACTATAGGAATGTGTGTTGTATATATTTTTTTTAATGTGTATATAAATTTGCCCCATACCCAGTCATTAAAAAAAAAAAGAGTAAAGTTTGAAAAGTTACAGATTATTTAATATTTATGAACCATGTTTAATCAATATGCACCTAGATCTTTAACAAGATACCCAAAGATGAAATTTTATAAACATAGATGTGAATAAGAAATAGGGTTAACAGCCACAGTGGTTTATGTATTTTGAAAGAAGAAATAAAGCAGATGAAATTTTAAGCAATATTGATTTTATAGGAGCTACTTTGTTTTGCTTTATATGTATGATTTTGCAGAAACTTGCACATTGTGACAATAGAGGAGAGATGCCAAGTTTCATTTAAATGGATTAAAAATGGATGATAAAACAATGATTGGAAAGGCTTTAAGATGATTTTTGTTTTGCCTTTGCGGGACAGCATCACTATTTCCAGCACTGCCATTGCCTACAATCATGTACACAGAACAATTTTCTATAGCTTTGTTGTAGGGTTACCAAATTTGTACCAATTATTAAGCCCATAGACGTAAATGGTTCGTTTTAGTGACAAATTGGCATTATCTTTAAACCACAATTCTATTAATTACATAATACACATCACCAGAAAGCAAAAATCTCTGACAAATTAATTCATTTCTGGGTCAGTATATCAAACAGTTCTTGAATATGAACTGTTTGAATTAAAAATAGTAATTGAAGGCAAACTTAAAATCACTACTTTTCATCCACAAATTGGCAATTTCTTCAAAGTATTTTGTTATATGTGTCTCAATCTATGGTAGACATGGGTGTGTCTCAATCTATGGTAGACATGGGTGTGTCTCAATCTATGGTAGATGTGGTTGTGTCTCAATCTATGGTAGATGTGGGTGTGTCTCAATCTATGGTAGATGTGGTTCAATCTATGGAAAATGTGGGTGTGTCTCAATTCTATGGTAGATGAGGGTGTGTTCAATCTATGATAGATGTGGGTTGTTCAATCTATGGTAGATATTGGTGGGTGTGTTCCATCTATGGTAGAATGTGGGTGTGTCTCAATCTATGTAGATGTGGGTGTGTCTCAATCTATGGTAGATATGGGTGTGTCTCAATCTATGGTAGATGTGGGTTGTTCTCAAATCTATGGTAGATGTGGGTGTGTCCCATATGTAATGGTAGATGTGGTTGATGTCTCAAATCAATGGTAGATGTGGGTGTGTCTCAATCTATTGTTAGATGTGGGTGTGTCTCCAATCTTGGTAGATATGGTGGTGTCTCAATCTATGTTAGATGTGGGTTGTCTCAATATTATGGTAGATGTGGTTGTGTATCAATCTATGTTAGACGTGGTTGTGTCTCAATCTATGGTAGATGTGGGTTGTTTCAATCTATGGTAGATGTGGGTGTGTCTCAATCTATGGTAGATGTGGGTTGGTCTCAATCTAGTGGTAGATGTGGGTGTGTCTCAATCTATGGTAAGATGTGGGTGTGTCTCAATCTATGGTAGATGTGGGTTGTCTCAATCTATGGTAGATGTGGGTTGTCTCAATCTATGGTAGATTGGGTGTGTCTCAATATGGTAATGTGGTTGTGTTCAATCATGGTAGATGTGGTTGGTTCAATCTGTGTTAGATGTGGGTGTGTCTCAATCTGTGGTAGATGTTGGTGTGTCTCAATCTATGGTAGATGTAGTGTTGTCTCAATCTATGGTAGATGTGGGGGTGTGTCTCAATCTATGGTAGGTGGTTCAATCTATGGAAAATGTGGGTGTGTCTCATCTATGGTAGATGAGGGTGTGGTTCAATCTATGATAGATGTGGGTGTGTCTCAATCTATGGTAGATATTGGTGTGGTTCATCTATGGTAGATGTGGGTGTGTCCTCAACTATGTAGATGTGGGTGTGTCTCAATCTATGTAGATATGGGTGTGTCTCAATCTATGGTAGAATTGGGTGTGCTCAATCTATGGTAGATGTGGGTGTGTCTCAATCTATGGTAGATGTGGGTGTGTCTCAATCTATGGTAGATGTGGATGTGTCTCAATCTATGGTAATGTGGGTGTGTTCTCAATCTATGTAGATGTGGGTGTGTCTCAATCTTGGTAGATGTGGTGTTATCAATCATATGATAGGATGTGGGTGTGTCTCAATCTATGATAGATTGGGGTGTGTCTCAATCTATGGTAGATGTGGTGTGTCTCAATATATAATAGATGTGGGTGTGTCTCAATCTATGGTGAATGTGGATGTCTCAAATAATGCTTAGATATTGGGTGTGTCTCAATCTATTTGTAGATGTAGGGGGTATCAATGTGGAAGAAGGGTGGGGGTTGGTAGTTGTCCTGGGGTAATTTGTCCACGGGTAGTTATTCTGATATGTCATTGTATGTGTAGTTGTAGTTTGTAGCTCATATCATCATATTACGTGGTAGATCATCATGTAGGCCTACCATTGTTCTATCATGTCGATAATCATGATAAATTAGTGTTAAAACAATAACAGAACAATAAATGGTTTATTCATGGATATGCAGTTCAAAATACCACATGGCTTAATAAAAACTTTGAATCATTTAAAATTTATATCTTTGAAAATGAAACGACAAAGTAACTAGTGGTTACCTAAATGTTCAACTCGTATTTAAACATTTGAAGTGGATATGGGAAAATGTTTAAATTGTAAAATATACGACGCTTGAAACAACGAATTCGAATAATTGACTTTATTAAGAGTGAAAACATGTTACAAACTTACACTTTGAAATAGTAACAACGATTATACACGCAATTATCAAGAACATACCGTACACAAGTCCACACACAAAGGAGATTGTTGCACAATTCGAAATATGATTATTAGAAAGGCAAAATTGGAAATCGGATACAGTCTACCGTACATTTACGTGTACGATCAATTTCCAACCAGTTATGATGGCGTGTGCCAGTAACACATGGGTCTGTACCATAATTTTTTGTATAGTAACCAATCAGGATCCTTGTTGCAAGGCCTTCTTGCATAACGAGTTTGTCAAATACCTTAAACCTTTTTCCTGAGTAAAGATGGTATCTAACCTGCATGAGACGTGTTTGTGTCTTGGAGGCTCTAGAGTTGCGGAGACGTCGCGAAGACGTCGTCGCGACGTCTCTTGAGGCAAAGCGATGTCTCATGAGCCGCGGGAAAATTGGACCTAAAATAAAATTGATGAGATTTTTCCAGTCGCAAAGACATCTCCGAGACGTCTCTGAGGTTGGCTCCGCGACGGCGCGACTGATGCGGCTAATCTGTCGCAGAGTCTAGGAGACATCTCCTTGAGATGAGATACCACCTTAAGAATGTTAAGCGAGGGTCAAAATCTCTTCTTTTGTTGTTGTTGTTGTTGTTGTTAGTTTTTTTTTTCAAGCGAAAAAAAAAACCCCACTTATACCCTCATTTAGATCTTATTAAAGCGGAATTCTACAGTTCCTTTTTTTTTTTTTTTTTTTTTTATTTAATATATATATTAGGGTGGTATTCTCACTTCGCGGAGATGTCTCCGCAACAGAATATAAATTCGTCTCCGCGACGGATAAAAAGTATTAATGACGTCTCCGATATCGCCGGAGACGTCTCGGAAACGGAATTTGGGACTACTTCAATTTTTTTTTTTTTTTTTTTCATATAATCGTCGCGGAAACGTCTCGGACGACCTCTTTACTTTCATCCTCGGGAGACACGAAATTTTCTATCTGTCGCGGAGACGTCTCCGCGGAAGTGAGAGTGAGAGTGAGAGTAATGTTATTACGAGACGGAAATCCATAATTATGCATGAAATAATTATTTTTCAATGGCTTGATTGAAATAACTATGTTCTGGAAACATGAAAACGCACAATATTTAAATGTTTTGATAACGATTAAATTCTAGAGACGCTGAATGTTAGGTCATGAAGACAAAATCGGGTTTTAAAACACTAAATTCAAAACATTTTCTGGCTAATAGTAAGCTTGAAATGTACATTTGAAATAATAAATTATGTTATTGAGATAAGATGTTGCTAACGTTCAATGTGATATAATAAATATCATTTACATAGCAATTTAATACAATGCTTCTGATCGCTTAGTATTAGCTAATTATTACTTAGGTTAGCTAAGCTGTCCAGAGAGTGAGCAACCAAAGCATATCAATTTTCCCTAACGGTACCCGTTTGCCTCACTTGGGTCGAGTGTGGCAAATTTGTAATTTAATGTTTTGCCAAAAGACTTAGCGAAATGGATGAAGATTCGAACCGCGTATACCTTGTACGATCTACAACCTATCCACTTGACATCACCACCTCGAACTTTAAAGGATAACATGCTTTAATACCTGTTTTGGATTTGCGAGTGTAACCAAGTAGACCAAAGTCTTTTAATTCTGCCAATAAAGGCAACACCACGTGATTCAGTCTTTATGCATCTATCCGACGAAAGAAGACGCGAATCAATTTTGAAAGAAAGGCTGAGCAGAAAGTGAAGGGCTGAGCGCATAAAAGAGAATTATCTGGTAATGATTTTCGAGTTTTTTCTTTATTATGTTTTTACTTTATTTATTTATTCATTTTTTTTTTTTTTTTTAACATGCTTCCAGGAAAAACTTGGAAAGCTACATGAACCCGCTCTGCCGGCGCACCCCTGGTGTTAACCAATAAATTATTTTAAATCTTATTCTGGATGGAGCAGCAGTGGGGGAGTTGCTGATGAAGTTAGCTTTAAGCTAAAACAAATCAAATAAGAGTTCTTTGGGTTATCGTAACGGTCAGAAATGGTCGACAAATAGTCGACAAATTGCCAACATGGCCAAGAGATAATTTTGAATATTTTGTGGGGCACCCTCACGCGAGTGAGGTCGGGGTCTACATCTGATCAGGATACACAACTCGGACCTTAGCCATAACTGATGTGTATCTTTCTACATGTTCTATGCCCAATGCATGCAAACCGCTATTAAACATGCAGAACATGTAGTTAGAAGACGCCCTCACAGTATAGGGCAAGACTGAACTGAGATTCCCTTGAGCAAACAACAGGACTTTCTGCTGAGCAAGGTCAGCCCCAACTTCTGGTATCCAAAGACCTACATCATCGTATTGCTTAGTAAGATTCATAGCATCGCGAAGCTCCTGTGCGCTCGTAAAATGTTCGGTTGGAGGAGCGTTGGAGACGAGGAAGGACTCCACCCCGTCTTGATCGTCTAAGGTGTTGAAGTGGTAGATGGTAATGATGGGAACTGTTCCGTTGGGCGTGGTGATGTGCCAGAAGATAATGGGATCGCTCTTTCGGCGAGAGCAGTCGTTATTATTGACGGTTTGAGAGGGACCAAGATAGAAGGTGTCAGAAACCGTTATGTTATGAACAAGAGGCGTGAAGGACGGCGTGACTGAGGATGGCTCAAAGCTGGAAGTTAGGTCGTAGTAAATATCATAATCTGCAAAGAGACGAACCAGATTTAACGTAATTAATGATCGGCGATTATCGTGTGCATCGATCAGAACAAAATTGAGCATGTGGACGACATGGCGCAGATCCAGGATTTTTTGTACACCCAATGTATGATATACTAGGCCGTATGCTTTGCGCGTCCAGCAAAACAGGGACGAGGAATAAATAAGTTTACCCACCCTGCAAAAATATTAATATCAGTGTAAAATAGGGATTTAAATTTTGGATTTGTGACTAGTGATCAACAGGCCTACTCTTAATGCTTGTTCATGATATTTATTCGCCCGTCACAAAATATTTCAACAATGAGTTCGACATGCTTCTCTCATATCTCTTACATATCTTACTCTTTTTGGAACCTGAAGCAAAGTCAAATAAATACGATTCGCAATACTATGTTCTATAAAGAGCGCAATGATGGAAAGTTCCACTTTTATTGACACAAAACTTTCAATTCGACCGTACCGCCCCCCCCCCCTCCTACATACTATTAGTTTTAGCTTTGAAAGGTGATGTCGCACATCCTTTTCACTATACCATGTTATGGATTATGTTTTAAAAAATAATGCTCTCAAGACTAAATTGGGACATTTTCTCCCTTGGTCATTACGTTCCCTAACCATGCTAACAAGCAAATAATAGAAAGCTTTTGACTTGGGGGGGGGGGTTGATGTCACCAACAACGTTTACCCCGCGGTCGTGAAAAGAAATCGCCGCCCTGATACTAAAGTTATGATAGTGTGACCAGTGCCCTGTAAAACAAAAAGTTACATCAATTGCAATCCGATAGTAACCAATTAGGATCCTTGTTGTACAGATTTCTTGCATAGAATTCTTAATGTGAACCAATCAGAAAGTTGTTTCAAATTTTACAATTGATCGTAACTCTTTATGTTACAGGGCACTGCTATGGTACAATTTTCAATTGAAATTATAACAGTAAATATGATTATAGCAAACGCTATTATTTTATTTTATTTTCACCTTGTTCGCAGAATTCACCGAAGAAGCATGGATCACAGAGGCAGTAGAAGTCGATGGTTTCATCATCATAACAAGTGCCTCCATTAAGACACGTGACCTTCTCACACATAGGTCCTACATAGAACACGACAAAAACATTTCAGAAACGTGTTGTTTTTCCCTACCATCCCAGCTGTATTTGTCATGATCTCGAGTAACCATTACCCTATGATATCCAAAAACAGTATTTTGAACGGGATATTTGAAAAATTGCCCCAGCGACAATAATTGTTCCACGGTCAACAACTAACACAAATGGAATGGAATCTTTATTTATTTATTCAATTGTTGTTGTGTTTTTTTTTTTTTTTTTTTTTTTTTTTTTTTTTTTTTTGGGGGGGGGGAGGTGGAGTTAACATTTTATTCAATTGAATTTATCAACAAATATATCATAACGAATCATACAATACAAGAAATAGTAATAGTAACTGTTTCATTTCAGTGACAATCTTGCATTATTTTGTTTGAAACCAGAATGCTGTGAATCAATATAAATATTTTAGCAGAAAGAATAAATACATTAACGGTTCTTGAATTTAAAATGGTTTAAAGGAAACTAATTATTGACAATTGAATAAGCAAATAAAAATGTATGATAACTTGTTTGATATTTCACTGTTATCTTCTCAATGTTAGCTTTAAAATAGAAACAGTTTATTTTTCCCAGTAAGTCACTTCATTTTGACAAGGATCATACGCACATGTATGCATGATGTCTAGCCCTACCGTGGTATATAGTATCATTATATCGATGATAAACGATATTTTGGTCATTTGAGATAGGCCTAAATTGTGTATTTTTTTATACAGTTTCTCCCTTGTCTCACTTTTTTATAACCGGGGTATACCTACTCGTGCGTTCACAGGTGTAACCTACGTAGTCTCCCACGCAATCACAAATAAAGCCATTGATATATTCACTGCAAAGTCCTTGATTCATACACGGCGATGACAAGCAGGCTGACAAGAAAGAAATAGAAAAAATGCTGGGACAATATTCAAATGCAATTGCAAAATTGTATTTTTATGTCTCTTTTTCTTTCGTTCTCTTTATATTTGTCTATAATGTCACCCCTCTGTCTTTATCTATATTTATCTTTATCTATCGCCTCTTTTAAAGCCTTTTCTTTCAATATCTAATAGTCCATCATATTTTTATACTACACCGCAATCTACGTTGAGTCGTTTGACCCTTTTTACTCAAAATAATATAAAATCATATTACCTGGGAGAGTGCATTGGAGATTGACAGTTAACCTGTAGTTTACGTGTACGGGTGTTAACATGCCGCCATCTTGTTTCGTCACATACTTCGGAATGAGAGGGATGACGTCACCATTAGTGTGAATCGCTGGGCACCTGGGTGTGTTGCTTGGGCACAGCATAACATCCATGTTTGCCTGACCATCTGCACAAATAATATAAGACATTTTAATCGAAAAATTACACCTGTGCGATAGAACACAGTGTCCCACAGTGTGCTTCCTTATAGTTCACTTAGAAATCAACAGTGTAACGGTTATTTTACACTGTGGCATGGTTCTCCACAGAGCGTGCATTTACTGATGTTAAGATTCGCACTTCGAATTTACCCCCTTGTAGTGAGTAATTAGCAAATGTAATGAGCAGTGTTTAAAATAATCGATCATAACAGTGTGACAGTTTGAAGTTCATTTCAAACTGTGACATGGTTTTCACAGGTTGTTCACATAGTGATATTCTGTTTTATGCTGTGAATTCACTTCCTCACAGTTCGAAAATGTGATTCAAAGTGTTAAAACTATTGAATTCAACAGTGTGAACACTATGACATGGTTTTCCACAAGGCGTTCACATAGTGATGTTCGGTTTCATGCTGTGAATTCACTTCCTCACAGTGTGAAAATGTGATTCACAGTGCTAAAACTATTCAACAGTGTGAACACTATGACATCGTTTTCCACAAGGTGTTCACATAGTGATGTTCGGTTTCATGCTGTGAATTCACTTCCTCGCAGTGTGAAAATGTGATTCTCAGTGTTAAAACTATCAAAATTTACCATGCATCAATCTAACAGCGTGAGGTTGGTTTCACACTGTTTTGTAGGTTTCTGCACATGTTCAGATTTAACCTGTGTATTTAGTTCTTCACAGTTTGAATTCTGATTCACAGAAATAATCGAATTTAATAGTTTGAAGATGATCTCACACTGTAATTCACATTTTTAAAAGTTGTCTATCGAATTAACAATTTCAAGCTGATTTCACACTGTGTTGTAATTTGCTACCAAGTTTTCATTTAGTTATAATCAGATTCACGCTGTGGAATTACTCTCTCACAATATGTTGATATCATTTACGGCGTTAAAATGATCTATTATCAGTTCGCAGATTATTTCACACTATGGTTTGGTTCTCCACAGAGCGTTTACTATAACTAGACCACGTGATGTTGGGATTCACACAGTAATTTTCGTTGCAATGTGAAAATGGAATTCACAGTGTTAACATGATCAAATTTAACAACGTGTAGTTGATATCACTAGGGTTGGGCGAATCTCAACTTTTTTTTTCAAACAAGTTGTTTCTATAGTAAAATTCGACGTAGAAACTGAAAATGACAATT
>CALNVZ010003426.1:33583682-33593705 GCA_940671915.1 Paracentrotus lividus
TGATGGTGACATTACCTACCATCTGATATAAATAGTAATTGAAATTTCAAACCAACATCGATTCGTTTAATTTCATTTTTTCAAAGTGTATAAATAATTTTTGGGGACACTGTATAACTTGTTTGATCACGGCTTGACTTATTCCGTCGAATCCCATACTTTTACTTGCTTTAAAATCTTTAACAATATTAATAATCTCAGTTTCATTGGTTGGTTTTACAAATATAGAGTTTGGGCAGTTTTCTATAGGGAAGGAGGAAAAGGGTAGGTTGGGAGTTTGTACATAATTAGCTTTGATATTTGCAGCAATATTGGAGAAAAATGAATTGAATTCATTTACGATTGTTTGATTATCAGTTATTTTATCATCGCCCTTCATAAAGTACGCTGTCGATATATTTTGTTTTTTATTTCTACCAATTAAGTCGTTAATAATTTTCCATACTTTAGAAAGGTTATTTTTATGTTTCTGCAATAGGTCACAAAAATATTGTTTCTTAGCTCGTTTTAGAATTAAGTTTAATTTATTGCGATATCTTTTAAATTTTATTTCTGTTGAAGCACTTCTTTTTTTACAAAGATTTTTGTATAACTTTTCTTTTTTTTACAATACATTTCAATGGTGAATATGTTATCCAAGGTTTCCTAGGGAATTTTTTCCTATTCTTCTTATTGGAGATACAGTTATTCGTATAAGCATTTTTAAAACTATGAATAAATATATTATAAGCGTGGTCAATATCACCAGAAGATAAGACTTCATCCCAGACAATTTTAGATAAATCATTTTTCAAAGAATTTAAAGTGACGAGAAGATCTCTTAAGCAAATTGGTTATTGTTTCTTTAAATAGGAGGAGTTCTTTAATGCGGCGGGTAACCGTTGTAGGCTACGGGGCAGTGCCTCGACGTAGCCGCGTTGCGTGTGCAATGCAGCCAGGTTAATCCCTTCTGCGATTCCTGCAATTCTATAGTAGGGTATTGTTAAAACTTCTGCACGTCGTACATGCCTGTTACTGGAGGTACCTCCGCTGAACGAATTTTCCCTACGAGAAAAAATTCCATCGTGGAGTTGCTCGTGAAGGTACGGCGAGTTGTGACCGCGCATAATATTGACTCCTGAAACAGGATTGTACCTGCAAGGCTTTTCGATTGAGTTTTGCGCCCGCTGTCAGTCGAGACGGTATAGTCTAGTGAGGGTGGTATCTATTGCGGAGACTCTCCGCGACGGATAAATAAGTATTAAAGATGTCTCCGATATCGGAGACGGATTTGGGATACTTTCAGACTTTTTTCTTCATAATTTTGTCGCGGACGTCTCTGCGATCTAAACTTTTTCCGTCGCGGAGAACGAAGGCGTCTCCTCGAAGTGAGGATCAATCTAGACGGCACCTACAAGTATAGGTTTAATTAATACACTTTTAATTTTTTACATGATTTGATACACCTGTTGGAAACTCTGACTTTGCTCATGCAGCTTGTCCAATTTCGATCGTATGCGGAGAAATTAACTGCCAGACATTCAATCGTTATCATGTCAATTAAAGTGCCTGGCGGATGAACCAAAGACTTTTGAAAACTTTACTGAAGCAATGTGGACGAGTAAGATTGATGTTATATTCCCAAAGATCGCTCGTTGTGCAAGTAAGAGGTAAGATTTCAGAAAATCCGGTGCACTGGGAAAAAATATATGTTCCTAGTTTTCGAGATTGCCTTCTTTTGTATTACACAGGGGAAAGTCCGCCGCACTAATAGTGTTTATGAAAGATGAGCCAAATGTATAATTTGTCACTTGAGCATTGTTTTTAAACATTGGAAGAATTGGAGGAGGGGTGCGGTCCTCTGAAAAACGTTTTTTTATTTTTTCTTTTTATTTTTTTAATTTTAATTATTCATGCTTGTTTGTGCTGCTAATATACTTTGTAATAGTCATAGTGTGGGTGTGGTGGCAGCCAGTTGCCTCACCCCTTCTATATGATACATACACTGCAATAAACGTTGGTGTTAAGTTGCTCGTTAAATCGAACCTACTCACTGGTGTTTATGTAGGACAAACACCGAGGAGTTGTGGTAGAGACATGACTGGGTTCCATGGGGCCATAGCCACTCCAGTCCAATAATTGGAGGCATACCGTTATAACGAATGTTTGGCGGAAATGTCACCGGTTATAGTGGTGTACGGCCCCAATGGACTCCAGATGACTGTCAATTTGATCCCTTAATTTTGGTGTGATAGTGGTATGATATCGCATGAAAGAATGGTTCATGTTCTTTTTCGTTAGTTCTCCTGTAGATTGGCCTATCGTCCCATGTCTGAAGCCACGGAGGTTTTGTCAGGAGACGTTAGATAGTTACGTTTTGTTCAATTAATGCTTAGAGACACTCATGGACTACATAGGTGTGAGAGTGAAGCATTCGGTTTTTATTTACATTTCTCATTCGCTGACTATGTCATTGGTATCATAATTGCTCGCGAAAGTTGTGATACGTTAATTTGGCTCTAAAGTTTGCATATTACTTTTTTTCCTTGAACACGATGGATGATGTATTAATTCTTTGATACACTGAATTGTAGCTAATTCTTCTACAAAACTATTAAACTTGTATTATATTTGTAGATTGATCGATATCATCTTTATGATACACTTCTGAAAAATGAAGGTTCAGATTTTTAACTCTTAATTCAGTGTCAAGAAATTTAGCCTTTTTTAGAGTCCACAACTAATCAACGTCCGATTCAGAGCTTCTGATAATAAAAATAGTACTTTTGGAAACTATTGGCTCATCGATTTGCTGTGTTGAAATAAACAGGAACGGATTCAAGTTTAGACATTTGTTTCTGATTTTCCCTGGTCAGGAGACCAAGATGTCCAATAAATTTGGCTACCAACTAAATCGAACCTCTAGGGGTTGGTGATAGCCACTTTCTTATTTTTTTTTTTTGGCCTGTTCTTTATAGAACGTATTGTGAGGAGTTCACATGTCTTAAATGGAGGCACTTGGTTATAATGATGAATACCATCGGCTTTACTGCCTCTGTGATCCTTGCTTCTTCGGTGAAATCTCCCTGCGTCATGTTCGGATCATCTGAGCAGCGAATGGATTATGATTATCTGTTTTACTTTTTCATTATTAATCACGTTAATTAATAAGCTGGTTTAAGTATCCAGGGTGGGTGCTTTCTTTTTTAGGACTGGGGGCGGGGGAAGGGGGCTGAGAGAAAGAATCAGTTTGTTTAATATATTGTTATATGATAATTGGTTGTTGATCACAGAATCAATCATACGTTAAATCTTGTTGGTCTCTTTTATTTGCATAATGTCAATATAAGAGCGTTACCATGAAATAAGCAAATGCTATTCAACTTCGATCCGTTTTTAATGCCTTCTTCATAGGTCAGTTTCCCAACACCTCCTAATGATTCCTTTTTTTTTTTTCCTCCAAACCGTCGACAATAAACGATTGTTATCACTCTTGAAATTTCAAGGCGAGAACTCCCTTTGAAACAAAACATATCAAGGAATTTTTTTGGCTCGCAAACGAGGCTTCGCAAATTTTGTTGAGGATTCTTTATTAATAACACTAATTGAAGAACATTGTGGTTAATCAATTTGTCTTTTCTATTTGGCAGAGTATGGTTTTTAGCTACGACCTATCTTACAACACTGGAGCCCGTTGCGCCACGTACTGCGGGTTCATAACATCACGGTTTCTGATACCTTCTCTCTCGGTCGTCCTCAAACCGTTGACAAGACGACTGCTATCCGCGACAGAGCGACCACTATCATATTTGGGACATGACAGTGCCCAGCGGAACAGTCCCCATCATCAACCATCTAGACTGCAAAAACTGGGTGTTAAATTTAACACCACTGGTGTAAATCTACCCGGCCCGGAATCTATATCCGACACGCCAACTCGGTGTTATATTAACACGCAGTTTGGGTGTTAGAATCATTAATAAAACTATTTGGTCGTTATTTTCAGTTCAGTTCGATTTATTTCTTATCTCAATCATTTAAAACAAGTACATAGATGATATACATATACAATGTAAAACTTTTAACTGTTTTTACATATATAACAAAAGAAAGAAGGGAAAACTACAAAAAGTTCAGTGAACTTGTTGGCGTAGATCCCGAACCATAATATATCTAAAACAGTTTAATCAAATACGGATACAACACACATCATTTCATAGCAAACACCGCATCAGCAGGCACACGGGGGGTGGGGGGGGGGGGGTAATGGTATACAAAGTTTACGTACATGTACATTCAGAATACTGCATTCAATATAATATTTTTCAATTTAGATTTAAAAGAGTGAGAGTAGAGGACTTCCTGATACGTTAGGAAGATATTCCCACTGTCGTGGACCACAGAATGTCTAACAGAAACTTTAATAAATGATTGGTCTTAACTTTTTGGATAATGAATTTGTTACTTGAACAGGGCGGGGGGTGTTATACGATACCGACTTATTCATAAAGAAAAATATTTGGATCGTTACTGGGAATAATATATTGAAATGATCGCAAACATTAAGGTTGGCTATCTGACATTTGTATATATCAAGAAAATATTTAAGGTTTTTAAATGAAAAATAAGGGACGTGAGTGAGCTCTGAAGAGGAATTAGGTGCAAAATTCTTAATATTTTTTTTGTAGGTTATGGAGAGGGTTCCAATTTCGTCACTCCTGCAGTTCGCCCAAATGATATTAAAATATGTAGTGTGGCAGGACAAGGCAATTTATAACACGTAAACGTTCTTTTAACACGCAAAAGCACGAAGTTTACCATAAGATCACAGTTTGTTGAGAACTTTGGGTTCCTTAATGGACATACACGATGGTGCATTGAAAGACAGATAGTGTCATGACCAAAGTTAACACCAGAGGAAACTTTCACACTATTTACTAACAATATAAGGTTTTGTTCAATATATCTTTAAGCCAGAGAATGTCGATTGTATTGCGTTTTTTTACTAGTACAACATTTGTACAGGTCCTTTTATCAGAATATTATTTACTAATTTACTTTCATTTACACGATTTTGAAAGATAGACCAATTTTACACTAATATTTCTACATATAATTATATATTCTACAAAACACCAAGTGTAGCTTAAATTATCCACGTAAGTTGTGATGCAAGAGCTGAAATTTAAGTTATTCATCCGCAAAAGAAATGAAGTGAAAAGTGAGGAAAACAATTTGACATAATTTCATGAAGGACTTATATTTACTAGTAAGTATAGAAGGCAGCGAGTAGGGCTAAGTGTGGGCCCTGGGGGACAACCATACTGGCGCTCTCATGATGAAGACTTCAGGATGTATGCTAACTAGATAATTTTATCAACATCAGATGTACTTGATACTACTTGATTATTATGAATTCATATTATGAAACCATGTACGCATCAGTAGTCAAACATACGTATTCCAAATCTGGATAATTTTAGTAAGTAAAATTTTGGTTAATTACTCCAATGTGCGTTTGACATGATCGTCTTGATTCTCGGAAAAGAACATGTGCATAGGAAATATAGTCTATTCAAAATTGATGTATCAATTAGGTTCTCTTTTGCACTATTATTATGAAGGCGATATCCTGGTACATTAATGGAAATCATTCAGCAGAGTAATTTGTTTCAAAAGAATGTTATGAAGATCATAGAGTTCCATGATGAGTTTGCCTAGCATATTTGAGAATATATGATATTTAAAGGTTGTTCTTATCTAATCTATGACTATAAGCCTGTTATACTATTACTTTTCTACTGTATTTCTTGAAAAATCGGAAGATAGCGTGAAATTGTCGATAATTGGAAAATTGTGAGGCATCACCCCTTTTTTAATACAGCGGAAATTGATTTTTATCACACCATTCTCTCATGCGCTTTTCTAGAACTGTCTCCTAATTATAAATGACAAAGTTCTATTCATGTGAACAGAGTTTAGTAATAAAACTCGTACAGTGTCCCGTCAAAAATTATTGTAAGCACTCTTGAAAAAATATGTAATTCCAAATAAATCGATGTTGCCGCTTTTTGGACAATTTAATATACCAATTCTACCTATTCAAAATGGTAGCGCAGTATTATCAGAATCATCTTCAGTATCGGACACCTAAACACTCAGTAATCTCAAATGTTCCGTCAGTTCCTTCGGAGTTCTAGGTCCTGCCTCATTTCGCAATTTCTCATTGGCCAAAAAAAAATTTCAATTTGTAGCACTATCAGAATGAGTGGTTTTTAGGTAAGAATGTTTAAATTTTGGGGGGGTCTTTTGTTTGCCTTCCGGACGGGCATCAACACGCTACCTTGGCATACATGTCGACAACTTTGACTCCACTTCATTTCGGCCAACTTACCATTCCAAGTTCCGCTGGACGTGTCCTGGAGCTGGCATGGGAAAATTTGGTTTTGTTTGTTCTTCTTGAAAGGGCCGTCTTAGGGCTTCGCTTCACAATTATCTTCTTATGTGCTAAATGGGATTAATCTGGCTCTGAGGTGCACTTTCTTGCAGCTGTAAACATGTTTCTGTTGCAATATTGCTTTAATATGGTTTGGTGTGTACTGGCGGTCATTATTCATGTTGGACGTAAATTGAAACGACGCATTTAGACTTGAAGGCGATGGGCATCTGGAGCCATCTGAGGGGCAAATATCACTCATG
This sequence comes from Paracentrotus lividus, assembly GCA_940671915.1. Taxonomy (NCBI): domain Eukaryota; kingdom Metazoa; phylum Echinodermata; class Echinoidea; order Camarodonta; family Echinidae; genus Paracentrotus; species Paracentrotus lividus. The sequence continues at coordinate 33,590,361 of CALNVZ010003426.1, forward strand.
GGCTTCAGCATATCATGATGCCATGTTTATGAAATTATAATCTCTCCAACTCTACTGGCTGCCATAACCCAATCATGAAACATCCTCCTCCCTGCTCACTTGTTGGCTTCCAAGCATGACTACTGAATCTTCCTACAAGACCACATGGTCCCGTGCATATATCCAATATTTGCCACTATTAGTTTCTTAGAAACGAGGTTCTAGAACTCCGCAGGCTTGTTTACAGTTGATCTGGGCACAAAGCATGACGCTTCTTTTTGTAGCTGTACTTACGTTTGGTTTGTTCTTTGCCAATTATTCCACTTACGTCCATGTATGCCAGTTTAGCTCTTTGCAACACTGTTTTGAGGGCACCCCCAGTCACTCCATCAGGCCTCTGGGCGTCCCGGATGCAATTTTCTTTGGTCACAATTTGCAATATTTCTTGCTTACTGTCTGTCTAATCGATATCATCATGAAGAATGATGTCCATGAGACTATTTTTGCCTCTTAAGAGGCTCCACTTGCGTAAGGGCTGATTGGTCTTAAGTGTGTTCCAAATGACAGGGACCCCAAGCATGCAGCGAAGTCATATAAAGCATTATTTTAGCAAGAATCGAAATTTTAAGAGAGCTAGAAAAGGCACTCATACCCAGATTGTAATCCCTTAGCACATGAGAGGTCTTCAGAAGCGACGCGCCCTCAAGACAACTCACCAATCAAACCTCCAGCAGCTCCATGGACAACGCGATCCAGCGAACTTCGAATGTTATTGGCCGTGAAATGAGTGCTGATGTGTTGACAGTATGCAAGGAAGTTGATGACTGCCCAGGAAGCAAAAGAAGGCCCCCAAAATTTCTAACACTCCTTTAAACACCATCTTCTAAAGTGTACACAAATATTTTTTGGCCTTTTAAAATTGCTAACATGGCGGCCTTAGAACTTCCGAGACTGACGGGAAAATTTGAGTTTTGGGGTTCAGGGTGATGGTTCGACATTACCTCCATTGATATAAATAGTAATTGAAATTTAAACCAACTCGATTCGTTTTAATTTCATTTTTCAAAGTGTATAGAAGTAATTTTTGGGGACACTGTCATAACTTGTTTGATCACGGCTTGACTTTTCCGTCGAATCCCATACTTACTTGTTTAAATCTTTAACAATTTATAATCTCAGTTTCATTGGTTGGTTTTACACAATATAGGTTTGGGGCAAGTTTTCTATAGTGCGAAGGAAGTAAAAAGGGTAGGTTGCGGGTTTTGTACATTAATTAGCTTTGGACGTATTTGGCCAGCATATTGGAGAAAAATGAATCTGATTCATTATTTACGATTGTTTGATTATAGTTATTTTATTCATCGCCCTTCATAAAGTAACGGCTGTCGAGTCATATTTTTGTTTTTTATTTCTACAATTTTAAGTCGTTATAATTCCATACTTTAAAAAGGTTATTTTTATGTTTTCTGCAATAGGTCACAAAAAAATATTGTTTCTTAGCTCGTTTTAGAATTAAGTTTATATTTATTGCGATATCTTTTAAATTTTTATTTCTGTTGAAGCACTTTCTTTTTTTACAAAGATTTGTTGTATAACTTTTTCTTTTTTTACAATACATTTTCAATTGCGTGAATATGTTTATCCAAGGTTTCCAGGGATTTTTTCTCTATCTTCTTATTGGAGATACAGGTTATTCGTATAAGCATTTTTAAAATATGAATAAATATATTATAAGCGTGGTCAATATCACCAGAAGATAAGACTTCAATCCCAGACACTTTTTAGATAAATCATTTTCAAAGAATTTAAGAGTTGGTTTGGACTGATTTGAATTAGGATAGAAACAAATAGGTTATTCAGGTCTCGATTCTTCGGGATAGCTATTGTATTTTGAACTATAGGCAAATGATCAGTAATTTCATTATACAAATAATTCTGTTTGGACACTCGAACAGAAATGTACATTTGTAAAAATGATTATCATAAGAGGTGATGGATCTGGGTAGTAATTGCGAGTGGGTTTGTCACTTAAAGACGGATGAATTAATTATAGAATAATATTTACAAATCCATTTGATACAAATTCACCGGAATTACCAATCTTTAGAAGGTCCAATATTCGAAATCGCTCATGAATGTAAATATTTTTTATTTTCACAAGAATTTTTTCAAGACATTATATTTATTCATCATTGAATAATTGATTCCTTTATTAGGGTTCTATAAATGATACAATAATTATATTTTTCTTGTTGCACATTATAATCTCTATAAACAAGGACTCAAAATTCATCTTTAAGCATATATCTGTTCTGATTTTAACATAAAAGAATTATGAATAAGCAAACCAACACCTCCAACCTCTTTATTTTGTCTTCATTGTGTAAATAAATAATTATTAATATTAAAAAGTAGCGGTGTATTGTGTGTATCCATGTTTCACTAAATCCATAAACAGAAATTGAATCAAGTTGAGATATAAAATTTTCAATAGCATCAAAATTTTTTATATAACCCCTGAATTAAAGTGGAGTATACTAAATTTGCCATTATTACTTTTGAATATTAACATCTTTATTAATTCATCATGTAACCAATATCTAGTAGGAGTTTCAAATGTAAAGAAAATTACATCGGGATCTAATTCATCAATATTCATTGCATATTCTTCCTGTTGTTACATTAAATAATGGTGAAGGAACATGGTTATAATATTTATGTGATTGGAGATATTGCACATCAGAAAACTAACATTTCCATTACCAAGGGGGAGAATCAGAAGTAACTAATTCAATCATAGACATACCACAATGCCAATCAACACACACACGCAGTCAAAAAGAATATCAATACACGATAATAAATATTTAACAATTATAGAATGTTTGGTGTTCACTGGAAAAGTAAACTGTAGACCGTCCATTTGCCTGGCATATATAAAAAATTGTTGCATAACATTACTTGCAGGTTACAACTCCATGAGGAGGATGTACAAAATTAAGTATTAGAGATTTTCAATATTGGAGTACATGTAAGTCACATTCTCTAAATCATCCAAAAGATACGATATCCTGCTTGCTTAACACCAATTCTGGTGTTATTTTGACACTTTTCATAGTGTTAATTTCGAATTTGATACCAGTGGGTGTTGATTTCACTGGCGTAATCCGTATAGAATGCTATTCATCTGGGGAAATTACGGTAAAATACAAAGCGTCCATCCCCTGATGTAATAGATAGGGCGAACGAATTTACGCTAGTGAGTGGTTGATTTATTCTTGTTGGTGTTAATTTAACACCAATCGGTGTGGTCGGATATAGATACCGAGGGCTGGTGTTAATAACCACCAGCTTTGGATAGATATA
>CALNVZ010003426.1:33593730-33618565 GCA_940671915.1 Paracentrotus lividus
CTTTTGGTGTTAAAAAATATTCAGTTAACTTCATAAACTAAAGCTAAATTTGCTGCTATATTTGTGTTTATGATATTTATAATTGATATAAATCAAATGATATGACTTTTACCTGCAAAAATTTCAACAAAGTGCTTTTTCAGAATTTGTCTTAACACCAAGTGGTGTTAGAAAGATAGCATTCTAATTCCGAAATCTAACACCACAAATTTAACACCCGCATGGTGTTGCATAAATTTAACACCAGCGTTTTTGCAGTGTACGAATTCGACACGTACGAATACTTAGATGGTATTGAGTTCTTCATTGTGGCCAACACTCCTCCGCCCGAGTATCATGAGTATGGAACATTCGAATCTGACAGTGTTCCGAACGCACCAGAGCTTCGTATTGCTATGAATCTTACCAAGCAATAAGATAATGATGTAGGTCTTTGGATACCAGAAGATGGGGCAGACCGTAAGAAGCAGAATGTCCTGTTATTTGCTCAAGGGAATCTCAGTTCAATCCTGCCCTATACTGTGAGGGCGTCTTCTAACCGCATGTTCTGCATGTTTCATAGCAAACTGCTTCAAATGGAAATAAAGAGATACACGTCAATAATGGCTAAGGTCCTTGCTGTATATCCCGATCAGCTGTAGACTTGCAATGTCATGCACTGATGGAAACAGGAGAATACGCAAACACAAAAACTGTATTTTTGCTTGTTCAACATTTATTTTAACCACTCCAAAATCTTTGGGACTTTTATGTTTTACTCATTGGAATTTAAAAACCAACTAGTCCACCTAATTGTTCAGCACCCTCACTGACGCCTCCTGGATAATAACTTTTAAAATTGACTTTCTTGGCTATACCGTATAGAATCACATTTATTGCCAAGCTGTAGTGGCTTTGCTCCTTCATTAGTTAAGTGGATTACAGGTTTCGCTAGTCCGAAAATGAATATAAATTCGTCGTTCCTAAAGTTCGTCTTTCTGGACATGCAAATTGCCCTTAAAAGGCCGTTTGTCCGGAAATGAATTAAAGTTAGTTTTCTTTTCGATAAACTATTCCCGTACAATCCTCTTCCACGTATTGTATTATAGTCGTGGTAGGCCTATACGCAAAATTTAGATTGTCACTTAATAGTCTAATTTTGACTCACCACATCGTTTTTTCCATTTACTTTTGGAATACCATTTTAGGATAAATGAATTTCATTTCATTTTCGGAATTCCAACCTTCATTTTTCAAAGAAAAAAGAACTTTCGGATAGACATCAAGCAAATAGATATGATCCGTTAATTTTTGTCGCTATCTATTGTAATTATGTAAATTGCAATAAAATTCGAAATATGAAAATATTGAAAGAGGAATAAAATTGCATTTTAGATACTAATACTTTCATGGTTGTCCCACTTGTCCACCTACCATAATCTGAACCCAACGATACATAATGAAAATGATGTCATTTTTTTAAACGAGCGTTAACAATATTTTATTCTCACTCATGTATATTTTGAATCTTACCTTCTAGTGCTCCCCAGAAAAAAGTAAAAACAATTTTGAGAGCCTCATATTAAAATTTTATAGCTTATGTGACCTTGTTATTTATTTCATCATAAAGAGTAACTCATATCCTATTCAATGATACCAAACTTATAGGCCTACCTGCATTGTGACTGACAACTGAGCACTCGGGCTTTAAAAAATAAGCGTAGAAATTAAAATGTGCCATGTTTGGGCAAAAGCAGCCCTTGCTTTTCAATAGTCCAAGTAATTCTTTGTCCCTTATGATTGGACTTGGGAAGGCTGATGTCACTCAAGGAGTGAATGATCAGAAAGACAGTGTTGCTTCTGAAAAAAAAAACTTAATACTTAGTGTTTTTGACCAAAGTTTTTAAAAACTCAAGTGTTCAGTCATCCTTGACAGTACAGGTATAATTTTGACATCACTGGATAGAATCATGATGAGTTATTCTTTGTCATGATGAAAGAAATTAATGAAACACATGCTATACAATTTCAATACGAATCTCTCAAAATTTGGTATACTTTTATTTGGGACGCTCTGTATATATATTACTATCATGCAACCCATTCCATAAAGGTAAGAGATTGCAGATTATTCAGTGGCGTATATATCCAGGGGCATTGGTGGCCTGTGCAATCATGCCTTCAATACTTTTTAGAGAGTAACAGCGAAAACGAAATCATGATAATAGTATTGCTCTAAGATGTCATGATATTTTCAACGTATGAAACTGAAAAGAATCTCTCGGTCGTCATGCTACATCTCAAAATAATATGTAAAAATGAAACATAAAAACCCATTCTGGCACAGAGGTGTGTCGAAATGTAAATACCTATCAAGGGATGGAGTAAATCAATTGGGCACCCACCCTTTGCAAGATAAAGGAAAATTGATAGGAGTAACAGTTGGTAATGATTTAAAAAAAAAAAAAATTATTTCAATAACTTTAACATTATTTGGTGAAATGCAAAAAGTTTCACATACCCTATATATGTTTTTTAAAACCGCATAAATAAATATACATCCAAAGTACTTTTGCTCAGTCGCTATGAATTAGATTGTCAGGTCTTGTTCACATATCATTATGTGGGTTCTGCGGTTCGTGTTACTGCTTACAGGTTCACACTATTAGAAGAAGCAACACACACTAGTATTTTTAATTTTCCCTCACTTTACCCCAATGGATTTTTCTAAATTCCAGGATAACTGTTTCGCCATATTTCAACCCATTCTAATGCGTTGTGGCAAACAACAGTGTGAAAACTGCTTATCAAATTATTTGACTTTTCCCTGATCGTAAGGCTTTTCCCTCAAATTCGGCCCTGAAATGAGGACCCTATATCAGGACGTAAACTAGAATGCAAAGTTGAACAAAATATCATTATTTCATTTTTTTTTAATCATACATGTGTATGAAAAAATATATATCCCTTATATTGACATAACTTACTGGAATGATGCTCTTAATTTAAATATTCCTCTAGGAGTCGTTCCTGTTTCTATATTGGAGAAGTATATTTGAATGATTGTTTAAAAATGATCATCCAAGGTTTTAGCTACGATTTATCATTTTGTATAATGAGAAAGTGAGAAACTATAAGTGATTGTGAGAACAGTTTGATTCCACGAAGACAGCACGTCTAGCATCTCTCGTATTTTCTGTGTATCCTCCCCCCCCCCCGCGACCACCCCTGATCTCATACATGAAGCTTGATTTAGTATTCATAATCTGTAACTCGAATGTGCAACAGTCTGTCGTCTGCTATATGGAGTCAGCGCATCTATCCATTTGTGTACATAACATACATGTATCACATACTATTGAATGCCGATGTCGAGAGCAGCGAAAAAGGAGGTGTATCAGGTGATCAAATTTGTGAACAGACGTCGTATATTATTTTCCGTGAATTTCACCTTTGACAGCTTTGTGATATAAAATTAGAGGACTATGGCAGTTCACCAAGACACTGAGTTTCAACATCTCAATTTCCTTCTTAAGGTAATGAGAGTAATACTTACAAATTGCCACGATACTTTTATTTTTGTTTTAAAAAAAAAGTAGTCAAGAACAGTCCCACATGTTGTTTTTTATGTATGTTATTTTTGTTTTTAGAATTAGGGCTCAATTTTTCGTCCCGTGGAAGTGCTTTTTCAACAAGGTCACGGGGTACTGAAGATGTTTGTGTGTGGATCTTTACTCGTTTTTGATCTTACAATAGATTAGTGGGCTATATCCGCCAATTTGTCTCCTCGACTCTGCTTGCTCACTGTGTACAAAGTCGATGGCGTGGAACGATGTCTCCGCCACTGACGAAATGAACGGGAGTGAATGGACTGGTGACATTGTACAGGTTATGCCGATTAGTGTGTAGATCTATGTGTGGAACGGTGAGGCAGTGAGGGAATGTGACTGTGAGAGGGGGGGGGGGGAGGGGGGGGGACAATGAAAGAATTGACACTCTTGAATAGGCTTTTTTTGTTCTTTACTTTGGAGTGCCTACCATGAAAATTTTTGAACTTGCCAAGACCAGTGCCCTGTAACACAAAGACTTATTACGATTGATAAAAATATAAAAATATATGATTTATTTTTTATCAGTAGACAGGGTGGTCTAAAGTTAAAGATCTTAATCCTACTAACCCTAGCCCTAACCATATTAAATCTTAATATAATCTTATTCCTAACCCATGAATGTACCTGCTTTCCATGAGGCTACCGAGAAAAAATCAATCATATCTTTTAATCAATCGTAAGTCTTTGTGTTACAGGGCACAAGTCTAAGAAAACTCTATATACATAGCATGTTCTCACTTAGTGTGTTTACCTGTTTCTTCTTTATCCAGGCCAGTGGGAAGGAGGTTGTGCAGCGTGCATGTGAACATGCCTTTCTCCATCACATTGTCATCACATTCCCGATAGAAGTCATAGGAAAGACGGCCGACGGACTAGGAATCAATGTCCGAGATGCAGAAAAGGTCAGTTGTACTCAGTGACACAACATCTGCTTTTGCGACAGTTGCTCGGGGCTCAATTTAGTCTAAGGGTTAGCATCAGGGTTGCAATAATGTTTTATGTTGGGTTTAGGGTAGGGTATAGTGTTAAGCCCAGGGTTGATGTTAGTCACATGATAAGTGTATGGAATTTATATCGGAGCAATTGTCGCCGGAGCAAATGTCATGAAATTGCTTTACCCATCAGTACAAAAATGGCTTTTGGTATATTTTGCAGTTTTCACTACATTATGTAAACAGGTGGATGCTTCACCAAATTACACAAAGCACAAACTTCGCTGTCATACCAAGCCACATGATTCTTGTTTAATCACATCAACTTTTACACTGTTGAAATATGTTAACTTACATTTTGTTTTTAGTGTTTGTCAATTTACTTTAATCAAGATGTTATGATCAAACAAGTTGTTAAAAAGGTATGTGCTTCTTTTCAGAAGCCTAATTTTTTTTAATCGTTGATGGCCTGACTGAGATATGTTCAAGAGCAGAATCTGTTAATCTTCTTTTTTTTTTCCTCAGCATTTTTAAATTTTCAGAAAAACCTTTTCTCAGCCTTCATTCTGTGTTTAAAACTACTCCCAGACAAATAAATACCCTTGAAAGTCTTCCTGGGATTAACTTGTGTATTGTGTTCTCTCTTCTTTTCCTGTAGCTTCTAGAAACGCTAAGGAAAGTTATCAAACATGCTCTCTATATTGGCTGTACAGATGCTGCTTCTGTGCATGCTGTTTTCCCCGGTAAGTCTCTTTGGACAGAAACCTTTCACTTTAGTATTTTTTATTTAGCTTTTATGTAGCTTTTCTTTATCAAATTGGCAACACTTCCATATTTTTATTGTGTCTCCAAAAGTATGTACTTGGACATGGACAGACATTAACATTTAGAATAACAAAAGTATCAAAGACAGGAAATCCAAATGTTTGCCAATATTATGCAATTTAATTTTAGTATTTAACATTTGAAAAATTTTCCTGACATCAAGTACCATCTTTGGAAACATAAAAAAGAGCCACATGTTATCAATGATAAGTTTCAAGAGAAAATCAGATCAACTGGCAAACTTATTCATTCTGTTCCCATAAGATTGTGAAATGAATTTTTATTCAATTTTTTAGATTTGTTTTGTTACTTGTTAATATTCCAAGGTATCAAACAAAATTATAACATTTTGAAAATGAAATGTTTTTATCTGATGTGTTATTGATTTAATGAATTTTTAATCATTTATTTTATGTGTCATTCCTTTACTGTTTACCTTTGCATAGCTGGTTTCCACAAAAACCTGAAGGAGCTTTTATCCAGAATTATAGGAGACAAACTGTAAGTTTCATGTGCATTTAGTTCACATTATTTTAGTTGTTTTGTTCATGTACTTGGCATTAAAAAAAAAAAGGAAATCCCATTTCAATATTTTGCAATGAATACATTAACCCTTTAGCACTTAGAGACTACGTGAAAAGTGTAAGTTTGCTCACTAGTGGAAAGGGTTATACTGTGTTTCAATCACGTTTTTCTGATAAGAATAGCTCTTAAAAATTATTTTCTTGTGCAGAATCGGACAGCACACATCCAATGGGTAATCCACAAGAAGTATGGGCATGTTTCATCACATATTTTTTATACAACCTTGATTAAAGCGTGCTTGAGACAGGGGCGGTTTGGGGCAGTTTAGTGAGTAAGCTGAGGGGCGGTCTTGGGCGGTTTAGGTGCTAAAGGGTTTATGAGCTATCATTCGTAAAAAATAATATCAGCTGAAATTACAACTTTTTAGCATTTTAGTGATTTTTAAAAAATATATTTGTATCACAGATTAGTGTTAAAGGTCGTTCACTACTAATCGAGTCCTTAATACACAAATTGAACAAATTGTCCAAGCCTTTTGACAAGAGCAATTCCTATTTCAGATAATAAAGTGAATGAAGCAGACAAGAAATCTCCCAAGGAGAAAGAATAATGTTAACTTACTGTAATTTTGCAAATAAAAATCTAGACAATGGTGTTTAGTGGTGTGTGACCCTTCAAACACAACCAAGGTACATAAAATTAGAAATTTAAAAAATTATACCTGTATTTTTATATAAATTTTTATATATGGTAAATCCCATGCATTATTACCCTTTTTCATCCATGGTGACATGTTGATTAAAAAAAAAACAACTTTGTGTTGTGAATTGAATGTAGCATACTGTACATGTAGATTTATTCAAAACTATAAGTGGTTGTTTTTCTTCCAAACAGAGACAAATGGAGACAGGTGGCAATAGAAAACAAAGGTAAATTGTGATATTTGTCATTTGATTGTACTTGTTGTGTAATGCATGTTTTTTATCATCATTTTCATCATGCAGCATTAATATATTCAGCATAATCATTATCACCATCATGAAAATCACCATCGAAACCTTGATGATCATCATTACATGTATCATCATCATCCTTATCAACATCTTCCTCCTCCTCATCATCATCATAGTCATCATCATCATCATCACCCATCATTATCAGCACCATCATTATCACGATCATCATAATCATTACCATCTTCATAATCATAATCACCATCACCACCACCACCATTATCATCATCGTCATCATAAACATCATCATCATCATCACCATCATCATCATTATGAGGATCTTTCTCACTGTCTACATCATTATCATCTTCACTATATCGCTATCTCCATCCTTCATCCTTCCTTCATCAATATAGTGGGGCTCCATACTTCTTATGATAATTTTTTTGTGTGTAATTATCATTATCATCCATTTTATGTTGAATATTTTTGTTTACTATATTTTACAAGCTATGACTATTGTTATGATTATCACAGTTTCGCAACCCAAGCTGGTCGACTTTGATTGGAGAGTGGACATCAAGACGTCTTCAGACACATTAGCAAGAATGTCAGTACCAACCTGTATTCTCCAATTACAGGTGAGATATCTAGATAAGAGCCCCTTTGCAACAAGTGTCTCACAATGCTTTTCCAAACGGTACTAGCATATCAATTTTTAAAATGAATCATCATTAGAAGAAACCTTCAAAACCAAACTAAGAATGCTGTTTCATTCTTAAGTCAATGTCCTTCCGTATGCATAATATTGTTTTATTCTGTTTGGTATATAATGTCATGTTTTTCTTGGGATATTGATTGTAACTCGGGAATAGTGCCTAACATAAAAATTTTGGGCCTTTCGGGCCCCCTCTGAGCCAACCGGAAAGATAATTTTTGACATATCCGGTTAGGGAAGAGAACTTCCTATCCTTCCCATGGACTTGATTTAAATGGAGAGAAAAATATTGGATGACCGAGCAATTTTGAGGGTCTATACGAATCTTAAAATCCTACATTTGTGCCCCCCCCCCCCCTCATGAAATCCTTTGTCCAACCACTGTAAATTATGTATTGTGTATTGGCTCATTATCTTTCTGGTATATGCGCTATGATCAAAATAAGTTCCATTATTATAGATATTTCCAAGCCATAAAGAATGGTCTGATATGTTTTCAATCTTTACGTCTCAAATTCCTCTCATTCATACTGTACGTCTTTCTTTTTTGGGGGGGGGGGGAGGGAAATAGAATGTAGTTTTATTGACCTCGTGTAACTGACCATGTGATAAAATTTGCTAATCTATGCACGATAAAATTTGTTTCCTTTTGCCACTAAAAGATTGAGGAGACTGCCTCCCGTTCCGATCTCATGCCAGGCCTGTCCACCCTTAATGTAGAGCTGAGTAAAGAAACATTGGACACCATGTTAGATGGGTTAGGTAAGATCAGGGACCAGCTCAACTCTGTGGCCGCCAGGAAGTGAGGTGCAGAATGAAATTGGGTGATTGAATCTCAAATTTCAGCCCTACAAGAACATTTTGGCATGCAAAGCAAGGATGAGAGGAATCAAACTGAAAGTGATATGAGGAATGGTTCCGTCTGGATGAGATGAAAGGAACATCTTAAAGAACTCTGAAAAAAGTTTTAGGACCATGGACTAGGCATCGTCTGAACTTGAAGAGCCCAAAGGAGTACTTGTTAGGGGATGTTTCCAATTGTGTTAGAAACAGTTCAAAATATGATAATTAGGAAATCATCTGCAGGCATGTACATGTTTGTATAATTTACATTAAAGTACACAAACATCTTTGGAAATCATCTGCAGGCATGTACATGTATATATAATTTACATTAAAGTACACAAAAATCTGTGTTCTTATGTACAGGTTGAACTATATATTTGTTGTTAGTTCTACTCTCCTATTGTGATGAAGTATTAGAAATTAACTCATGTTGCATGAGTTCAAGGTCTTTGTAATAGCAGTTAACAATATAATAACAAAGGAAATGCATGCAAGAGAGTCTCTATTTTTACCTTACGCAGGTAGGAATCTTACAATCATCATCATCTTTATCATCGTCATTATCACCATCGCCATCACCATTAAAGCCATTATTAAAATCTTCATCATCGTCACCATCAGCATCACCACCACTATCATCATGATCATCATCATCATCATCTTCACTATCACCTTAACAATCACCATCACCAACATTGATTATAGGACAGTATAACAGAGACACATTTAAGAGAATTTCTTTTTATTATTTCAATGTACACAGAAGCACTTAAGATTATACAAGTAAAACCTTCACTGCAAGAAACCTCGCTCAAATACCTATTTACAATGCTTTTTAGGTGTTAGCTGACGTTTGATCCAGCGACAGTTGCTCCAAGGACCTAGATTTGTGGAAAGGGCTTTCGGATGGGGATTAATATTAGAGTGCTGTATCTTGAGCATATTGTAGGGTCAAGGGTTGAAGTTAGGAGTTCAACTAGAGTATGAATTTGAGAGGGGAGCAATTGTCGCCAGAGCATCATACAAACTTTTGAACGGATAAACAAAGACACAGAGTAGTCATGTGAATTGGCATTTGTACAAAACATGGCCACAACCTTTGACCATAATGGCTGTGATAGGCAGAGTGCAAGACACAAATACGGCAGGTTACCAGTTTGTTTAAAATTCTAACCCTCGCAAAACCCATTCAGGTGCTTCTGCTGCAAAACAATATACCCCAATGCACTCTAATTCAACTTGCATCAGACAAACAAATGCACAAGAAATGCTATTGCTCCAGAATTGGTGATCGGTCTAGAGTTCATGGAATCTTGTGTTGCATGCCGGTGTGACTAAATTAGTCTTTATAAAAAGTCTTTATAAAATTAAACCTTCTTGTTTTTATCAAATGTGACACAGAGGAATTATTTGCATGGCAAATAAAGAGTTAAACTTGAACTACATTATATATTTGACTTTTTTTTTCTTGAAGAAATGCTCATATATCCATCTTTAAAACTCAAACATGCAGTGCTTAAAAAAATGATCCATTGAAGTTTACAACAATTAAAATAAATGATCTAATGTACAGCACATTAAACATAAAAACAATTCACATATGGACAACAATACAGCAATTAAACTACAATTCGAAAGAATAGTTTGTTTATACAAAAACATTTTATCTATCCATTGATTACATAGTGTCTATTGAGAGCCAGATGGATGTTAACGTTGTAGCTAACGCCCTTCTTCATCCAAAGCTTGTAGTTTGGAGCACATCACTCCTTACTGCATGCAAAAAAAAAGAGCTGCCTTTGGTCGTCGTAAGGGCTGCAATAATGTTTATGATCAGTGCTTGCACGCCCAAGGGTGCATTAATCTGTGGTAAAAGTGATGTGTGGTCCAGACGTTAATCAGATTAATATTAATTATACAGTGTATGTTATCCTTTCATTAATGATATCACATGTATGCTCCAAGAGATGAAGAAATTGTAATAATATTTACCCTTGAGATTCTACTATTATTTTTGTAAATTATATGCAATAAAATGATTATACATGTATAAAAGTCAATACATTTCAAAGATTGATAATTCTCTTTCAAATGTCCATGTACAGCAGTTGATGAGAAATATAAAAATGTTTTATATGACCTTGTAGAATCTAATCAGATATTACTTTCCTGGACCGTTTCGTTAACACGATCTTAAAGATGTTGATATAGTTTTTCGTAATGGCAAAGTTAAAGGGGAATTATCCCCCTCAGAGAAATTTAGCTTCAGTGAATGGAGACAAACCCCAAAAACATATTGGTAAAGTTTCAGAAAAATCAGGCAATGAATAAGAGAGATATGAACTTTTAGATTTTGAGATCACTTATGATATGGAGATCCTCCAATTGGCAACGCAACCATGATGTGTGATGTAATGCAGGGAGATCTTTCCCATATCTATTGTACACATTGTACTAAAATCCTCTTTTTTCTTGATTCTAAAGGGAGAATAAAGAATCTTTTTATGGGATGACTTGTAAATATATGAAAGTCATAATATATCATGAAAAGAAAAGCTGTTCTATCATTAGAATGAAAATAAAGAGACATTTTGAATAGTTTTTGTGCACACCATTTGGGGAGTTCTCCCTTTGTGACATCACAAATGGTGACCGCGTTGCCAATGCGAGATTTCCTATGTCATTAGAGATCTCAATATTCAAATACTCGTAACTTTCTTATCATTTATCCGATTTTCACCAAATCTTCACTAATGTGCTTATTTGATTTTTCTGCATCCACAGTAAGCCAATTATCTACAAAGGGACAATTCTCCTTTAAATGTATGATTTGGACCCAAGATTACTTGCTTTTAACAAAAGCACAACAATTAAAGGAATATAAAAGCTAAACAAGAGTTATGCTATGAAAATCACTGCTTCTTCTTGACCATTTTTGGTGGAGGGGGCTGGCCTACTCGCGGTCTCTCTATCCATACTTCTAGGATATATCATAATGCAGTTAATGCCGATTATTATGAGTACAGATACAAGATTATCCCAGTCCAAAATTTAAACATGTGTATATTGATTGTGTTTGCTCCCGAGCATCTCATTTCAATTGGAGAGGTCTGAACACAAATCATATGGTGAGCAGTGGGTCGGGATGTCACATCTCGTGACTTATTGTATTACAATTTGTCGGAAGAGGCAGTAATTTTTAATGTTTCATACTTTGTGATAAAGGCCAGGGGTAATGACTCTCACATTAGATTTACAAAAGCTCATATTGATTTAGTTTCGGGTTGTCATGCTTCACTTTTATCAAAGACAAGATATCTTATGCGGCAGTCACAACTCGTCGTAGCCTACGGGGCACGTGCCATCGACGTAGCCTGCGTTGCATGTGCAATGCACGCACAGGTCCTGGGTCAACTTCTGCGATTCCTGCGTTTCTGTAGTAAGGGTATTGTAAAAACCTCCTGTACGTCGTACATGCATTGTACCTGCGAGGTACCTCCGCTGCACGATTTTTCTACGAAATCCGTCGTAGGGAGTTGCACGTCGAAGGTACGACGAGTTGTGACCGCCGCATTAAGTGCAATTTTTACAGTTTGAGGCCAGCAAATGAAAATTAGTTGGTGCATTTCTGTAGTTACATTTCAAAGAAGTTCATAAACTGATCCTTAGAAGCTTTAAAAAATGTATATTCCATAGCAGATGATCACTTCCATTGCACGGGAAATTTAGTTCTCAAACAAACGCTGTCATAAGCGCTCCCACATTTGGCAAGATGGTTTCATCCAACACGTCCAGTTTGAGCGTCAGATCAATGAAGACTTAGACCGTACCAATCTGGAATCGTGGAACACGTCGTCTTCTGACAGGAGAGGGACAGATCCGCCGAGAGCCCCACCTACTCTTAGAATGGATCGGTCCAAATCGATCACACACTGTTCATTGAAGAAATAAGAAATTCGTTCATATTTGTTAACGAAGTGACACATTCATAACAAATAATCTAAACTGAAAACAAATGATTGTATTGAATCACCTGCAGTTTGCAAAAATACTTCTAAACAATTATGTTCAATTGTAAGCAAAACTAAGGTATAACTGGAAGGCTATTGACCCCCACTTTCATATCAAATGAGAGAGAGAGAGAGAGAGAGAGAGAGAGAGAAAAGCATACGAGTCCACAAAATGATCCATTTTGAGGACCCCTGTGGAAACTTCCGTAAACAAATAACTCTCTCTTCGTTTGGTTCTATTTTCATGGACTCTAAAATTGCTCCACTCGTTTTGCTATATAAGATGGCTCTGAATCAATTTATTAAGAACAACAAATAATAATAATTGGGTCTCAGTAGACGAAGGATATAACTTACCCTGCATCTTCTTAAAACATCTATTCCAATGATAGGCAAACCTTTGCCGTCCCCTGTTGAATGTAACATAAATGGGACGAAGAGAGAAAATAAGAAGGAGTGAGAAGGAGAGAGAGAGAGGGGGGGGGCAGACACAAGGACATACAAAAAAAGATCAAGCCAGACGGACAACGATGATGAGAGAAATGCAGTGAGAGAGGCAGAAAGTGAGAAAGAGAAATAGAAAGATACAGTTGGGGAGGAGAGAGAATAGGAGAAAGAGGATAATGAGTGTACAAAAAAGAAAAAAAAAATTGTCTTGTCAATATATAATTTAAAAAAATATTATGAAGAACTTTGATTTCAGATTCAATCCATGTGGCCCCCTAAACAAAATTATGTAAGAACATAATCATAATGTGATCTCAAAAGTTTTCCCCGATAGTTTTTTTTTTCTGTTTGTTGTTGTTTTTTTCAATCAAATTCGCACCTGGGTTCATATGGATTGTTATGGTGTTTTGTAATATTTAAGTTGTTTAAACCTGCCCAGCTTTAAATGTATACTAAAGCATTTAGGGGAGACTGGGGTAATTATGGCCCCGGGGTAATTATGGCCCCTTTGTCTTTGAGAGCTTATAATTCTTTGCTGCATTACACAATGATAATTTAATTTTTACACATGCCTAGCTAAACCCTTCCTACTATCATATGAGAAAAATAAGCCATTTACATGAAATTTTGTGCTTAGGGGAGCCTAAAATGTACGGCAATTACAATTCTGTTCGTTGGAAAGTCGCAAGTCTGCTTTTTTATGTGGGGTGTGATATCATTACTTAAAATCATTTAAGATGAAATTTTGATTGAAACTGAAACAATAGGAACTAAAGAACACAACAGAAAAACTTCCACCTGAATATCTTCAATAGTAGAGCTGTAAAGGGGAATCAAATTGGAAATGTCATTTGGGGTAATTATGGCCCCCAATGCATAAACAGTGTATAAGCGCAGATAAGCGTAGATGGGGACATATATTAACTTGTACGATTTTGTACATAGATATATGTATTGCTATGATTACAAAATCATACATTTAGGCTGAACCAATTATTGATTAAACCATTGTTGGTTGTTGATAAGTGTATTAGGAATACCCAACAACATTAATTATACATTACCATAATTAATTAGCATAATATCTTTGAATTTATACAGTCATTACAATAGGGGCCATAAATACCCCAACCCGTGGGGTAATTATGGCCCCCCCCCCCAAAGTTGTTAACATAATGGTAATTAATATGCAAATGAGAAATAGCAGGTTTATACTTTCCTTTGTATATTATAGGTATATGGAACGACTGTATCTTTTTACATATTTAGAATATCACTGGACTTTTCATTCAATAGTAGTAATAGGAAATTTGAAAAAGGGGGCCATAATTACCCCAGTCTCCCCTATACTTTAAAAAATATAAATTTATATCTTTTTGATTTTACAGATGTGGGCCAGGTATCTTCTATAATCAAAAGGCGTCAAAATATATAGACGTAAGGCCGCTGTTTGTCAACCGTTCACGTTGATATCGAATAGTTGTCCTTATTGTTCATTATAAGCGTTTTAGCTGTGCAATATTATGCCATATTCCATGGTCTAATGTAAGCTCTTGAATAATGGTCATAGATAATAATAATTATATTGGATGACTTTACTTCATGGGATTCCAGAATATTCCACTTGTTAGGGCTAATGTTGCACTCATTTTCGATTCGTGCAATATCTGAATATTGGCCCTATCTTGTGGGATATTTCTGGTATCCCATTCTTATCTGTGCCATCCATTATAATACAAATATTGAATTGTTATGAATCTTATGAAATTGTTCTTTACCCGTTTCTTCCAGAATCTCAAAAGGCGTTTGTAGGAGTATCGGGCCGAGTCGTAAGGCGGCTGTTTGTCGGTTATTTGTGTTCGTTTGTACGCTCCTCGAGACACTGTATAGATGAAATGGAACAACACAAATAAAGAAGTCCAATAAGAAAATTGATTTGATTGTAATAAAAGCAGAAAATGAAAGAATTTTATCTTGGTTTGACGATATTCTTGAAAGGATATGAAAACTGTTATTCTTTTTTTTTTTTTTTTTTTTTTACTGAGAGGCGCTCTATGTGGTAGCTTTTGACTTTTTTTTTTTTTTTTTTTTTTTTTTTTTGGTGAAACTTTCACTGAATGTGTTTTTTCATATTCTATTGCTTTTCAAACAAACTTAGTCGGAATAAACATTAACTTATAGTCCTCAATTTCTTTAATAATTGATTGTTATAATGTTGTTTTGACGGTGATTAATTGCCAATAAATTCATTATTGTATTATAAGAAATATTTTTACTTTGTAATAAAAGAAAAATCTTGTAGGGACTGCAGAAAACCAATCAAAATCAAATAAAATTAAAACACTCGTGCGTTCTGTGATTGATTAAATAAGGTTTAAAATTAAAACGAAATATTCACATTGTTTGAATTACCTCAACGTACGTTTTAGCATTACAGTCCGACCTCGCTTTTTTAGGACCGAGCGGCCCCTATCTGTATAAGGGATAGGCCTATTAGCGAAACATGAGAGTATAAAGTGGGACACCCATAGAAAATATGAGCAAAATTTTATAAGTAAAAGCAATTGCTTGCTTTTATTCCTGAGGGTGATATCTCACCTCGCGGAGACGTCTCCACGACGGAATTTTTCCGCGACGGATAAAAAGTATTAGAGACGTCTCCGAGACGTCTCCGCGACGTCTCGACGACATTTTTCAAAAACTGTGACAAAACAGTTTCTAAGAACCGCCTCAAAGTAGTTTCCGCGACTCATGAAACGTCGCGGAGTCGTCTCGGAGATGTCGCGGAGTCGTCTCGGAGATGTCCCGGAGACGTCTCCGCACAAAGTTTCAAAAATTTGTCCCGGAGACGTCTCCGAGACCTTTCTTTGAAACTGCTTTGTCACAGTTTTTAAAATATGTCGCGGAGACGTCGCGGAGACGTCTCGGAGATGTCTTTAATATTTTTTATCCGTCGCGGAGACGTCTCCGCGACAGAATATAAAATTTCGTCTCCGCGACGGATAAAAAGTATTAGAGACGTCTCCCATATCACTTAACTCTGAGTGCTTTATTTACCACTCGATTTTGAGTGAAAGTTAAATCGTGATAATGAGTGACAAATCAATTCCTTTATAATATTCATTTCTTTTTATAGATATAACTATAAAGCAGTGCTTACCCATGTAATTTAGCTGTCTCCGTGGGGACTCCGCTTCTTAAGTTTGTCGTGCTCAATTGGGCAAACGTTTCCATGTCGTTCAACTATAAGAGGACAAGAAAGATGTAATTAGAAGCCTGCACTAAATACTAGGATCGTTCAAACTGTTCAAAATTGCTGCAATCGATCACTGATTTTTTTATTTTTATATAATTATATATATATATTTTTTTTTTATTATTTTTTCCCAAATTTTATTACCCGAAACAAAGTTGAAACAGAAATTTTATTTGTCCAATTGACCGTGGGCTCGGCAGCAACTGAGCGGCGCAAAATCAACGTTGTTCTATCACTGTCTTGTTGAACGCCAAACAGGGTAACAACAACTCCAACTCTTAACGTATTTTTGTATGACGCGACGGGCGATCGAATCCACGACCTTCTGATTATGAGTTTGACGCTGTATCCACTGAGCCAACACATCGGTTTCAGTTGTTGTCTGAATTAATGTATACATGGTAAATTATACCAGTAGTCGGTACGTCTCTAGTGGCGGATCCAGGATTTCCTAAGGGGGGAGGGATCAAAATTTGATTTTCACATTTTGGTACACCCAGATTTTTTTCCCCAGTCACATCGGACGAGCAAAAGGGTACATCCCCCTTTTTTTTTCACGTCACGCTGGCCGAGCGGATATGGGAGGGAGGGGGGGGGGGGTTTAAAGAAGGTCCACATAATATTTGCCAGTGGGTAGGGCTCAGTTGATCTATTGGGTCATTTATCCATCAATAATCACTTATCTTATAATTTTTTATCTTTTTTATTCTTAACTTTGTATTTAAAATTAATTTTTTTTTTTTACTGGAGGGGGGGGGGGGGGGGTAGTCGGTCCCTGGATCCGCGCCTTTGTGTATGTATGTGTAAATGAAACTATTTTAAGAGTGTATTTTTCATGGGTGGGTGTCCCGAAAGTCCTGATAGAATATTCCCTATATGTTAGTATGAGATGCTTATTATTTTCTGTCCACATCTTTTCACAATTTGTTATTCATGTGGCTTCATAATATTTTTCAAATTTTTGTGGATAACAAAAATAGTAATAAATAATGTCTGTATGTATGATTGTGTTTTTTAATAAAAAAAAAAAAAACATAATTTTTTTTTAAAAAGTTTTACAACTATATATAAAAAGAAGACATTGTCACTGCAATGAACACAGTTTTGAATGTCAATGACAAGAGGAAAACGTCAGCCTCATTGAAAATCGTATTCGGAAAGGGGGCGGTAAAAGATTTATTTTAGGCCACATTTACCAAAGGTGCATGATCGACGTCGTGAGCTCAAAGACAAAAATGTATACGTGTTTTATATAATTTATCTCACAGTACAGTGCGTCCCAATAAAAACTATATGCACGTAACTGACATTTTCGGGGTCTTCGAGAGTTTAAAATGTTTGATTATGATAGGAATCAATTCGGATAGTCACATTGTTATTTTACTTTCAACGGGAAAATGGTGGGGGTAAAACTTTAGAGCTTAAAATATTGTCAGTCATCGTTATTGGACGTCAGTTTGTCGAGCTCTTGAAAGCAACCGGTCAAGATGCAGGCATACTGCAGTAAAACATACTGCGACAGTCGTTGGATCCTTGTGCACTTTTTATAGGAGGTTAGATATAGTCCCTTCCCAATAACGTGAAGCGACGTCAAAAAGTTTTAGAATATATTTTTTGAGCTGCAACGTAGACATTGTGCAAGCAATAAATTTTTATAGAATATAAATTTTGTACTAACAAAATATAGTTATTTAAATAATAAAAAGGTTATATTCATTTCATTTTGCATTAAACACATTCTGATTATTTTTTAATTAATTATATTTTTATAAAATATTTGTTTTCAATCATTTTTTTTCATCAAAGATTGTTAGTTATACTGAATTAAAATAATGTAAAAAAAATAATAAATCAAAAAAATTAAGAAATTTTTTTCCTGAAGTATATCGATCATATATTTTTAATAACTATTTCATTTTTACCCGGTTATTTTGAACATTTTAAGATTTGATTTATTCATAGTACAAAATACCTTTTTATTTCTGTAACAACCATTCCTCTTCTTTTAATAATTCCCCGTTATTGATTACTAAATGAAATGTAGGAGAATATTACCCCAAAAAATGATAATAATTTTCGTTACAGATCGATCACAATAATTCAGGTAATCACTTTACTTAAAAAAAAAAAAAAAAACCCTGTAATTCCAGAGATTTCAAAACAAGATTTCTTGATTTATTTCTCTTACAACTGATAGCATCTTGAACTTTATTACACGATGATTTCGTCTTATCATGGAGGTCGATGATACCCCCTCGATTTTTTAGTTTTAATGTTTTTTTATTTCTATACCTACTTGTTTATATATATATTTTTTTAACTTGGAAGATCTAACTTAGTGCCCCGTATTTTGTTTATTTTTATTAGCGTTTTATGAATGGGCAGTTAAGTATTAGGAATCAATTCGGATAGTCATATTGTTATTTTACTTTCAACGGGATTTTTTTTTTTTTTTTTCCATATCTTTTACTTTTTTTTTGGGGGGGGGGTAAAACTTTAGAGCTCCAAATATTGTCAGTCACCGTTATTACGAGCTTAATCCTATTGGACGTCAGTTTGTCGAGCTCATGCAGGCATACTGCAGCGAGTGCGTGGAGGTTCACGCCTCTCGGCAGCTCAGGTAACTGTGCTTCCACATCATTGTACTGTATGAGGTCAAATATAGTCCCTTCCCAATTAAGGGAAGCGACACCAAAAAGTTCTTAGAAAATAATTTTTGGACTGCAACGTAGACAGCATTCAAGAGAAAATATATTTTATTTTAAATAAATTTTGTACCAACAAAATATAGTTATTTAATGATTAAAAAGTTATATTCATTTCATTTTGCATTAGGCACGTTCTGATTATTTTTAAATTAATTTTACTTCTCAAAAAATATTTGTTTTAAATCAGTATTTTTTATCAATAATTTCCGATTGTTAGTTTTACTAAATTAAAATAATTTAAAAAAAAAATAGATAAATAAATAAATTTTAAAAAAATAAATAAACAATCGATCACAAATTTTTATAATTATTTCATTTTTACCCTGTTATTTTGAACATTTTAAGATTTGATTTATTTATAGTTCAAAATACCTTTTTATTTCTGTAACAACTACAGTATTCCCCTTCTGTTAATAATTCCCCGTTATTGATTACTAAATGAAATGTAGGAGAATGTTACAAAAAATGATAATAATTTTCGTTATCGATCACAATTATTCAGATAATCACTTTACTTTAGAAAAAAAAACAAAAACAAAAAAACCTGTAATATCAGAGATTTCTTGATTTTATTTCTCTTACAACTGCTATTATCTTTAACTTTAATTGCACGATGATTTTGTCTTGTCATGATCATGCAGGGCGATGAAATGCCTTGCATTTTTATTTGTATATATACTTGTTGATTTTTTTTTATAACTTGGAACATCTAACTCAGTGCCCCGTATTTTGTGCCTCAGTATATATTTTTTAATACAGTTTAATGTAATGTAATGCCCATCATTTTTGACACTGTATCTTCATTATTCTCTATTAGCCATAATTTTTTTTATATCCGTTTTGCACATTCACGATGAAATTCCAAACATTTTAAATAAATGCTCCATTATCGATTACTTTTTAAAATAATCGATCTAAAAGATATATATCTATTATGCTCGTTTTTACTTATAGTTTGCCGTTTAACTCGATAAAGTCGAAAAGCTTCGCAAATTTTCGGAAACATTTGTCTTATATTTATTTTTATTGATTTGAAATAATAAATGATAAATTTCCTTTTATTTCATTGACAGGATTGAGAGGTAGGTTTTCACCAAGTTTTAATAAATAAAAATAATCAAATATTTTAAAATCTTAAAGATTTTGGAGTATTGCAGTCAATCACAGTGCACAATACCCAAAAAGTGTGAGACACTTACATTGAAAATGTCGGTTTCATCAAATAAATTGTCGGCCGTCGATCGCGCGACCGCGCCGAAAATTTGCACGATGGTAGTGAGCCATGTAATCTACAAGACTGCACTGTTAATTTTTCCAAAATAATATGAATTTTTTTTTATATGAATTAATTATGCTAATTTATGCATGAAATCATACTTTTTGCTCTAATTAAAAAAATAAAGCTCCTAGAATGCTAATTTTGTGTATTATTATTCCTTATAGCATTCCTAACAATTGTACTAGAAAAAAATTCTCGTTTCAAAATTAATTTCTTATGTATTTTATTGTTTTATGAATTTCTTATGTATTTCTTTGTTTTTTCGACCTTTTGTTTTTCTTTTTTTTTTACGCAAAAATCATTTCAGAACCATTTTTAAGCATAAATAAGCTAAAATAAATTGATTTCAGTCAATGAAAGTGAAAATAATCATATCTTTATGAATTAGGTGAGAAAACTCAATTTGCATTGACTTTGTACACAAAATCACGTTTTTGAGCCATTTTCGGTCTGACGGATATTTTTGAAAATCGTGCAGCGTCGTAACGGTACGACCGATTTTTGCGAAAATGGTTTCAAAAGATGCGCGAGACTTGAAAGTAAAAAGTCAGCAAGCGGCGCGATCAGAAAATTTCGTGCGGCGGAGTGGTCGCGGAAAATGTCGAGGGGGGGGGGGGCCATGATGGCCCCCCCCCCCCAGTCTGATTAGGGTTAAAGCTCATGTATAGTATTGGGAGAATAGATTTTTTGTTGAGCTTCCAGAGCAGAATAATATGAATGAATACCTCAATTAACCTTCGTGCATAAAAGGATTTGTTATTAAATCCACTCTAACACCTGAATTTAGCAACAAAACTGTGTAAATATATCTATTGACAGTGCCACAATCGATAGGATCTCACAGGCACAATGGCAGCATACAGCGGTTTGTGTGCTAAGTATATGCTCTTCCATACACAGACTGTACACACAGAATTCACTCACGCTATACCAATCAGCTGCTGGTTGGCATACCCAGAGTTATGGGTGAGAGTGAAGGAAGTATGGCCTCATTTTGATGAACATCTCCCCGTGCTCATGCAAACTATTACATATCGTGGAAAGACATGCATGGAACATGATTATATCCTTTGTCCATATATTGATATGTCATTAGAACACTATGAGGACAGGTTGAGCAAGTTAAAAAAAAAAATGAATTTTCTCTACTACAACTATACTTGGGCTTTCAGCAAGCATAAGGTCTTGAAGACCCTTTAAAAAGGTCAGTGTCTATGCCTCTCATTTAGCATGGAAAAATTGTTGCCGCAACAGACTTAACACGTAAAACACAGTAAAACAAATTGGTATTATACCCATGTTTTTCATTAAAAGTACTGGATATTTAGATTTGTATAAAATTTAGAAAGAATTTCTAATAAAATCAAGCATTTAAAAATTTTAAGGACTCCCCACCCCCCCCCCAAAAAAAAAAAAAAAAAAAAAAAAGCAAGTTCGTGTCTTTGGCTCCTTGTTCGCTAATATCGTCATCCATACTTCAGCACGTGTCTTTAAGCGCATATTGCAAGTCGTCGATCGCCGCAAATTTCGATTTCAACACATTAAGTAATACATTTTTTAAGTGCTTAAAGGCGAACTCGCAGCTCTCTGTTTTATTTTCTCTGATGGGAGGGTCGCCGAATGTAACTTTTTAAGACGTTGCGACATTATTTTCCAGTTTTAAAAGAGCCTTGAATAACACTACGATTTCAAAGTGCACACTGCAGGCGAAATTGCAGCTCTCCGTTTTAAAATTTTAGGTTCGTCCCTTCACGTTACACTGAACAAGCGACGTTAAAATTTGCAGTAAAGAACAGTAGCGGACGCAGACCGGAGTCACACAATGAACTTACCGGGCCCATGCGTAAACATAATAGAGACGCTTTTGTCCCCAAACAATTGGGCCCCGAAATGCATTCAATTCGATTTTCTTGAATCCGCGCCTGAAGAACCTCAGAATGTAGTTGATATTCAAGAGTGGTTATAATGCATAACCATTGTGGAGAACACCATAAAAGAATGTGAATATTATATATTAAATACAGACACCGAGAATCAAGACATCTGTTTTACTGTTATGTAATGTGCATTTCTTAGGCAGGCAGCTCCCCAAATCTATCTGACATTAATTTTTGTGTCTCGTAAAGGGCCTGTCCCACAGGTGGCGATCGTTGTGGCGACAACCTGATAATTTCATCAGAAGTTCGTTTTTAAAACGACGATTATAAACCTACATACGACTCTATCTAAGCTAGGCTACAACAACAACTTGCTACCACACTCACAACAGCAAGATCGCCAGTTGTCGCAACAACAATCGCCTCCAGTGGGACAGCCCCTTTAGTCTCGGTTTAAAGGTCTCATGACACATTCAGCTACACAGATTACGATTGATTTTGAGAAATGGGACATAATAGAGAATAACAATATTGAAATGCACTTATACTGGATTGTTTCTTTGACATTGTATCAAACCAACATAAGAACTGAAAACCCCGCCATTATCGCACTACAAACTCAAATTCGACAGTAAATTAAGTGACAATGTCAGAAGTTATAGGCCTAGGTGCTCATGATCAACTATACTTTTTCGAAGGAAATTGTGTGACAAGTAAGACAAATAACATGAATAAGGTTTTTTGAATAACATTTCTTAGTGATCAAGTAGAGCCAAGTTGACAGCCCTGAAGGAAAATATTAGGCAATAAGTATCGTGAACAATGTCATCCATCTACATTTTTAACTGGGGATTGTTTTATTAATGTTGTTGGTGGATGAATAAGCTCATGCCAAATATGTAAAGAAAAACACCTGTATATACTAATGGGCTTGAATACATTAACACGCCAGAAAAGTTATGAGGGTTTTGTGAATAACAAATTTGACTTACCCTGGAAGTATGTTTAATTTAGTGACTTATTAGACTTATTATAATTATAGCGTTTTAAGAATGGGAAAGTGCAAGCTATTTTACAACTTTGTCCCATGCGTTACTGACACATATTTTACCATAAATTAATTCTAAAATAATTTATTTTATGTTTTGGGAAACATTTCTGAAGCTTAACCCCCAGAAATTAAAAATAATTGAGATGCATCATTTCATTAAAAATTTATGGTAAATTATGTGTCAGTTACGCGAGCGTGGGTCAAAGTCGCAAAATAGCTTGGACTTGCCAGAATTAAGGCCCCAGAAAAATTATCCCATGAATATAGAGTTTGTGCTTGATTGCTGTTTACTTTTTAAGCAAGATTAGCCTCTTCAGATTTATTAATTGAAGTGACTGCCAAAATTAGTTTTGATTTAATTTTTATCCAGTTGAATTAGAGGTCTAGCGATAATTTCAAATTTATTCTAATAAATCTGTATTAAAAAAATACAGTTATTTAAATAGATATTTTAAACGCATTTCGTATTGAGTAGATTTTGATTTCTTTTCAATTTAATTTAATTTTTCATAATATTAATTTATAATGATTTTTTTTGATAATTCTAAATTGTTGATTACTATATGAAATATAAAAGAATCTTAAAAATTATTCGTAATAAAATGTTTTTGTTTAGTATATCGATCACATATTTATGCAATTATTTTCACTTCGTTCTACCCTGTAATATGTAACATATTAAAATTTGATTTATTTAGATTACCCAGTACCTCTTTCATTTCTCTTACAACTATCTTTCAATTAATGATTCCCCATCATAGATTATAACATGAAATGTACAAGAATGTTTTTTTTTTATATACATGAATGAAAAAATAATAACATTTGGTTTTTAAATATTTCTAGTTTGCAGGAGCGAAGCGTTTTTGAAAGGGGAGGAACTGGCTGAGCCGAAAGTGGGACGGGGGCTGAACAAATCACAAATCTATGGTATTTTTGCGTTTTCGTACACGTTTGCTGAAAAAAAAAAGTAGTGGGCTGAAGCCACCCCCACCCCCTGGTTTATGTCCTCATTATTCACAAGAAGTGAATTATCTATATCAGACAGAACTGTTTCTGATTTCCGATTTGCACGTTCTCGATAAGATTCCAAACATTTAAAACAATACTCCACCATCGATTAATATTAAGTAATCGATATAAAAATAGATCGATCATGATTTTACTTAAAGTTGGCTGTTTAACTGGAGCAAAAATCTAAAAGCGTTGCAACTCTTCGGAAACATTTATCCTTTAATCATGCATTATTGAATAAAAATGATGAAATATTATAATAGATTGTTTTATAAGGACAAAAATTCATTTTTTTTTTAAATGTAAAAGCTCATGGACTCCCCCACTATAAATATTATTTTTTATTTTTATATATACATTTTGTTTCATTGTGCATGTCTGATTAATCTGTTTAATTAATAAACATTTGTTTTTGAAGGCCCCAGCGAGCGCGTTCGGTACGATCATGGGGCAACACTAATAACTCAATGCAATATAACGCGCTCCTTAGCTTTATACTCACCAGTATTCCCTTTAGATATTTCATCCACAGCTTTATGCCTCATTCACACAGACACTTACGAATATCGATTTAACAATAATTTGTTACCGGCCTCTTTTGCGTCAATGTTTCACCTAAATAATGCCATCCATTCCTATCCCACAAGACAATCTACCAATATACATTTATTGAACCCTCGTACACAGTTAGCCCACAAGTCTATTAGACATAACGGCCCGGATGTTTGGAATTCTTTATCTAATGACACTCGAAATATATTGACTGTGCATTCTTTTAAAAGAGCGGTTAAGCACCTGCTTGTC
>CALNVZ010003426.1:33640147-33697103 GCA_940671915.1 Paracentrotus lividus
TCCCCGTGTAGTCCAAGAACAGCCCGTTCTCTCGTGTCAAAGGTTAAAGGTCAATCGAGTTTACCAAGATGCACTGTGGTTATAAGATGAAATAACAGGAGAAGACATTTTAAGTAACTTGTTTAGATGGTGGGAAAAGGATTTCATAGGCGTAATTTGCATTCAAACATTCAAGAAGTTAAAGAAGCAATGTCTGCTTGTCTTAATTAGTGCTGTGCCGTTTTTATGTGCATTGAAGAAAAAAAAACAGAATTCTTTAAAAGTTTGATTAAACTGCAACTGCAAACTTTGTCGTTCATGTTATGTTCCTTTATTACAAAATATATTACAAAATTCCTTTATTAGAAATTTGAATACAGCATAACATAATCCATGGTTATTAAATTATTTCAAATCTACCAGTATTGTCGCTATATACAGTGCGTCCCAAAAAGAACTATACACTTTTGAAATGGCTACCAAATAAACAAATATATAGTTCTTGGGGAAAAAAAGTTTAGATATATATAAAGCTCATATCCTCAATTATATCACTTCTATGAATATTCATGAGAATTCTAGATAAATGATTGGTCAATTGGCGATCACGTGATTGAATATAAATCCCACTATAGGAAAAAGAAATCTCTAAATCAGCTTCGAATATCTTTTTCTATTTTTTCCGTCGGAGAAATTGGCGACTATACGATCACACGATGTTCACGATCGATCACATCGACAAAATAATTTTTCGTTCATCAACATTCAGCTGCTGAAAAAAAATGGCGTCGACGCAATTATTGTCTAAACTACTCAAATATGTTTGAAGTAGGCCATAAAAGAGTAGAATCATATAAGTATATCGATAAACAACACCTATTAATCTTCTCTTTGGTACAAACTTCCTTCACGAATTGAAAAAGTGGTAAGTTTGCAGTTCATTTCTTGTCGTCTTTTTTTTTTTTTTTTAAAGCAGGGCCCAGGGGAACGGAAGCGCAGCTAGTTCATGTCTGCCCGGTCTGGGCCGGCGCTGGCCGCGCAGCGCGTAGGCCCCGAAACCTACTTTCGTACTTCGGTTCAGATAGACTTCTAGTGGTGAAGGATCATGGCTTTTATTCTTTGAATATTGATTGATGAAATATCCGTGTTGATGGTATTTATTATTAAGCTAGGAAAGAAGAGATATAAAACAAATATACCAAGCATTCCGTTCAAAAGTATAGTAAAAATTATTTATCTTCGGAGGGACTGGCAAGTTACTATTTTCTCCTCGGGGGCTTCGCCCCTCGGAGAAAATAGTAACTATCCAGTCCCTCCTCAGATAAATAATTTTCCACTATACTTAATCACAGCTTGGTATATTTGATAACTATCATTATGACACCAAAAAAAAAAATCCGAAAATAACCCATTCTTCAGTGAACAATGCCCACTTTTGTGAAGGACACAAAAATTAGCCTGCGCAGGAATTCGGTATTCATTTATCACCTTTGTATGGCACGCCAAGAGGGATTCAAGCAATAATGGAATAAATCAGCCAACAAAGATAAAAAATAAACTGAATTCAAAGCAAAAAATCAATGATATGAAAACAAAAGGGTGAAAAATACATTTGTGTATAATTTTTATTGTTTATTTCTGACTTTCGGTATGTTTTTTTACTCTGTTAGCTGAGTTATTTCATTATTCTTTGATTTCCTCCTGGCGTGCCATACAAAGGTGATAAATGAATAGCGTATTGCTGCGCAGGCTGTTTTTTTTTTTTTTTTTGTGTGTCCTTCACAAAAGTGGGCATTGCTCACTGAAGAATGCGTTATTTTCTGAATTTTTTGTGTCATAATCAAAGTTAAGGATATAAACTTAATATACATATAAACCTTTTACCCAAGAATAATATATTTTTTATTTGATAGCCATTTCAAAAGTGTATAGTTCTTTTTGGGATGCACTGTATAGGCCTGCTATTCAAATTACACACTTTCAATCATCAGTTGATGAAGGTTGTTCGTAGCTTGCCGAGATGATTGAAATAAGGATAAGTAAGAGGACAATCCTTGCCCTTATATAAGCAAACAGCTTGCTCACAAATACATTTTTGTACCTAGTTGATTTCTGATAGTTTTAGTATAGCATTGATAGTAAACTTATAGTCATGCAGTTCACAAATGTCCTATCCATAGACACCTATATTTACAAAATAAGAGCAAGGTTTGTAATCCACCTGTTCTAACAGCAGTTGGTCCAATTCTCTGTTTGTCTAATACCACATACGCTAAACCCAATTGGTCTACTAAAAATTTTGTCTAAGTTCTCCTTCGTCTAATATATACTTGATATGAATACTTGATCCCATTGCCGATTCGTCTAATAACCAAACTGTCTAATTTTACTTGATCTAATTCCCAAATGCATATTTACTAGTTTGTTATTGGAAGTAACAAAGTGGTGTTAGACCAAGTGGACATTAGACAAAATGGGAATCAGACAAAATGGTAAATCGACGAGGTAGCAATTAGACCAAAAGGTAATTAGATGAAATGGAATTAGGCTATGTGGCGTGAGACCAAACGGGCATTGGTCAAAGTTAGTTAGACCAAATGGCAATCTACCTAAGAACAGGTTCACATCTAACAATGACAAAAGCCATTTGAATAGAGATTTTTTTTTTTCACCTGAGACATTGCCTTGTATATGATCTGATGATTTTAATCGAAACATATTGGAACGATACGCTGGAATTATACCATCGAATACATTTGCAATGTTTTTTGCTTATAGTTTATACAAATGTCAATTTTACATTTTATGTCATGTCTCCATTAATAATTGTAATTTTAAATAACAATTTAAATGTAAATTGGAAGGCTCAAATGCCATATGAGATCTTTATTTTAGAAAGAGATCAAAGGAGTAAGTTAAACCTCAATAAAGTAGGCATTTTGCAATAAGCATTTGAGGACTGTTTTGTAATAAGTGTAAGAAGATTTACGTATACACTTCCTGGAATTTTCATTCTCGTTTCATTTCCTCTTTCCACGGTCTCTTGTTTCTTTCAATTTGGAAAATGAATTTCCTTTTCGTTTCAGCATGAAAAAACAGGAAGCAAAAACAATATGCCCGGAATGTGTAATGTAATAAAATAAACGGGGAATTTCCCATCCACCATTTCTACAGTGCGTCTTCAATAAACGTAACCTCAATAATGGACGACAGAACTGTCCACAGACAATATATTTAATATCGTCTAAAACGTTTTTAAAAAACATAATGATAATAATAACAATAATAATAACTTGTAAACCTTACATTACTAGGTTTGCTGGGTCGTTCACTACCATGATTGTAATAAAGAAAATTAAAATTAAAGAACAATAATTGACGTACATAATATAATTATTGTAAGTACAGTCCTTTTACGAAATTCTGTAAATATAGTATAATGCTAAAACACAACCAAAAAGATATGAAGTTAAGCCATTAAACTAACAAATGTTGAGGAAGAAAAATACACCTTGAAATATTATGATTTATAGTGTATAAGTTAATGTCTTTCCGACTCAAGATAGATGATGATTAGTATAATAGGAAATTATATTTGATTTCTCCCCGTTGGATTGCTGTTAGACCTTATTCCGTTCAACAATATTAACATCGTAATATTATATTTACAAGACACCCTAGAGTGCACTCAAGTTCGAAGAAGGTCGTTTCTCTAGATTATACCCATAAATTGAAGCCTCGATTACCCATTATCGTTCTGTTACCATGGGCACTAAAATTAGATCTATGGTATTTTCCGGGCTGTAATGTATTATTTATGGTTGATCATTAAATGGACAGTTGTGATGAAATTTGTTGCAAGATTCCTTCAATACGCGCATTCACAGCCGCCCGTAGATATTAAACAGAAATTACTAGTATTGGATCGTATATATGATATGGTCATTTACATGCACATGCTCGGACCCACAAAGCAAAGATTTGTGTTCAATTGATAGTTTGAAAAAATAATTTAATTAGTTACTATGGTGACCCTTTTGAACCAAAGCGGTGCATGCAACAATGTATAGTAGTCAAAAATGAATAAATACGTAAATAAAAAATACACTTTGTTTGACCCATAACATTGAACATTTGCCCACGCGGTAATTGAAAATTCCTATTAAAAATCATACCATTTTATTCTAGTTTTTATAGTTCATCTCTTATGTGTGGCTCACAGCAAGTCTTGGACTACTTGGCACGTCCACGGGACGTAGCTTGTAGTGCATGTAGCCGTCGTTGCCCAATTTCTGATATTTCTATGTTTCTGTACAGGAAATGCCTTGTAAAAAAAAAAATTGGTTCGATGTTGCACTTAATATGAATGTCGACTTTTCGACGTGAAAACTTTAATGTTTAATGTTTAGTGTTTAGCTTCCTGTATAACTTCACATACAATCCGATCTATTTATGTACAAATGCAGGGGGTGGGGGTCATCGCATTTCCCTTCTCCGAAAACATAACGTTGTTAGAAAAATCGTCGACATGCTTTTGGGAAAACTTAAACAATCTTTAACACATTCTAACAATCTCCTTATTCAATTCAAAGGAAAGTTATTGAATCACATGCTTGTTATCTCACTGATGTAGATATACAGTATCTTGCGTTATGTATCACGTTGACATTATCTGATTATATTCCTCTCTAATGCGATGTAGACGTTCTTTGATAAGATTAACTATCAGTAAATTCGTGGCCTTTATAGTTAAAAACTCGTTAATATTCCTCATCATTCCAAGATATTTTTTGCACAGCTGATAAACGTAAGCACAACTTTTATCGATATCAGTTGATTCAGAAATAAATATTCAAAATTCCCCAGTGATTGAAAATGAAATGCTACCGTCACCTTGCAAAGATTAAAAAGACACAAACAGGGAAATAAAGACTGAGCATATTGTAAGAGGAAGAAAAAATATTAATGTTTTGGTATACTTATGCGACAGGGCCCTGCATGATTTTCCTTCTACTAGACTATTTTATTTTGCCATTTCCTGTAGAACAATTATTATCTGTATAACCTGTATAAACATTACTTTTATTTTACACTGCTTTTGTTCGTGTCTGCTGACAAAGTAGTTTATATATTTATTTATGAATACATTTTTAACCAGGTTACATACATCAAAAACGGTGGTGTTAAATTAAAACCACTGGTGCTTATACATGTATAAGGACAACTCTCATGATGGTGTTGTTCTATAGAAACATCAGTGGTGTGGATTTAACACCAATTTAACACCAACATTTTTGCAGTGCTGTGGTTGGAGCATGCACTGTTCTTCAAGAGAGAAGTGCAAAGATATTTGAAAATAAAGTAATAAACATAATAAAAAGAAGAAAAAAAACAAAACATTATTCTAAACATTCAAGCAAAATAATGATGAAAAATAAGTGGAGCCGAATGTCATTAGAAAGTTATGATTCTGGGACAACTACTCCTGGACAATTACCTCCCCCGGAAAACTACCCCCTAACTCTACTCCTAACCCTATATCTGGGGGTAGTCAGTAGCGGACGCAGACCGGAGTCACACAATGAACATACCGGGCCCATGCGTAAACATAATAGAGCCGCTTTTGTCCCCAGACAATTGGGCCCCCGAAATGCATTCAATTCGATTTTCTTGGATCCGCGCCTGGGTAGTTGTCCTGGGGGTAATTGTCCAGGGTGTAGTTGTCCTAATAAGGAAAGTTATCATTTCTCATATTAGCACATCCTCCCATTGCATTATGAAACCTCACACACCCCACGTCCTAAATTCTATCTACCGGCTGTACAAATAACATGTATTGGTTGTCTGCAGAGACACGTTTTCTAGTTCGTCTTTCACCTGAGGGAAATCAAAGACCATACTTCTTTCTGATTGGATTGACCGTCGTGTGAAAATCATGACCACTGTCATATCTGTCTGAGTCCTCGTCATACGACAAGATTCTTACTCTATAAATGACTATACAGAGGTGAAGAAGCATCTTCACATCGATGTAGTTTTATTCAACCAATCCATCATACAAAGTGTTTTTTTTTTTTTTTTTTTTTTTTTTTTTTTTTTTTTTTTGGGGGGGGGGGGTCTTTTTTAAATCATTATCATGGAGTCAAACAATTTCAGCCTCTAACGAAACGTTCACTTCCTAACTAACCGTAGTCGGCCGCTGTATCATTTGTATTTTTTTAATAGGCCTAATCTGATTCTTCTTTTTTTTATCAATTAGTCTATATAATTGTCTGTATATATTGCAATTTTACCTTTTTTTTAATTAAACACACAATCTAAAAAAAAAATCTTTCGATCTCATTGGCATTTTAGATAACCTGTCAAACGTACCAGCCCGCTTCTCAAGAAATCTATTAAGAAAAAAAATCTTCTGGCTAAATTCAAGACGTTGTGGCAGAGAATTGTCACCCTTTCAAAATTCTTTCAGTTTTAACCGCTAATAACATGCATCTAATGATATAAACAAAAATATACCTATAATTATAAATCGCATAATGTCCTGCAATATTTTGTCGGTAAATACATGTATTATAAATGTATGCTTGTCGGCATAGACACATAAAACGCTTTCTTTGCCTGAACTGGAAGAGCAAAAAATGGTTTCAATAGTACCTGAATTACTGAAATATTATAATGGTTATATTATAATATGATATGCCTATAGGCTTGATTGTAATTGGGGACAGAGAGAATTACAGGTTGACTATACCACCTGCACTACTCCGACCAGTTAATGCCCTCTGCATTACAGGGGATCATATTGCACAAAGAGTGAAATTATGCGACCTATCAAGAGCATACCTGGCTGATATATACCAGTTATGGCATTCAATTACATATATAAACAGTTTATGAAAATCCACGGATGAATTTATATAATTTATATACTTTTCTTATAACTGTTAATTATCTTTGCAAAATATCCTATTTGTATTTTCCTCTATTTCCTCTATTTATGGATTGTATAAAATAAAACTGTTACATTTCTTCTCAAATTACCATTTTTCTTTTTTCTGTTACATTATTTACATAGAAACATTGTGCAAAACAGTCTATGTTGATCTTGTTTAAAGATTAATACGTTCATAAATTACTAATACATTATGTCGTCATTGTTAACGAGTAAATTTGCATATTCAAAATTTACCTTGTTTGTTTGATAAATTGTATCTTACAAATTTCTCTGTAAAAAAACAATATTGATATTGTGCCGTCGGATCTATCCCCAAAGTGAAGACGTGACTCCTTTTCAGCTTCTTGAAATAACCGAAATCAGAAATGAAAATAAATAAATATTTATAAAAATAAGTTGAAACAATCAAAACAAAGCAAAAGCCTATAAAATTATTATCAAATCTAATACTTTGTCAGTCTAAATAAAAACGCGACAAAGTTTATGTAAACGAAAAAAAAAGAGAAAAGAATTACCTAAGATTTTTTTGGTCCTATATCTTAAAAAATCCTTTCATTTGGAAGAGGCATTTACAGAAATTTAACCGCAGAAATCCTAAAAATATCTCGAAACGTGAGCAAGTGCGAATTGATTTTCATGAAAAACAAACGCATCTGTAGCTCTAAATTTGATTAAGCGTTTTCTATAAGACAACGTATTTCCACTCATTTGTTTGTTTCTGCGATAATTATATTTTCGCAAAGAAATTAATGACGGTGAAATGCAGAAATTATATTATCGAAATTGCATTATCGTTACGTCAGCGGTACAATTCCTTCTGGAAAACAGTGATGAAGGAAATACAAAGTTCGTAATAAATGTTTTAAGTTGTTTCGTCTCTCTGTTGACCCCCCCCCCCTTCCTCCCCTCTCTCTCTCTCTCTCTCGCTCTCTCCTCTCTCTCTCCTCGGTCTCTCTCTCTCTCTCGGCCTCTCTCATTCCTCTATTTCATGACTGGTGATAATACAGTAACACATTTACCGTCTATCCGCCTCCATCTTCATTCACATGGTGTTGGTATCTATATATTTAGATTACGTCTTATCCGTCAATTTCCCTGTCAATGCTTTTAAGATTATGTACTACTTTCTCACTTCTCCCACTTTCTCTGTCAAAACCAAACAGTTTTCTCCCTGCTGTACAGTACCTCTCCTTTTTAGACCAGAAAAACAAGAAAGAGGGGCAGAAGCTAATTCACGGGGTAGGAAGAAAGGGGGAGCATGAGAAAGCGTCTTCCATTGAAAAAAAAAGAAGTTATTACCGGCTCAAGTCATCAATACAATACGAAGTTAGAAAAGAAGTTAAATCGCATGCGAATCTTACGGATCCTATTACCTTAACCCATCCCTCACCCCTTTTAGTACCCGCCTACTGCCTGTGGTGACAACTTGGAATAGCCCTAGTTCAATAAAGCGCCACCATGGGAAAAACAGCCTTTTTTTTTTTTTTTTTTTTTTATAAAGGCGGAAAATCAGCAAGGCGGGAAAAAAAATTTGGTTGTTCGAAAATCTAACATCCGTGGGTAACTTAATTCATAACGATTATGTAATTTATTTTCAAGAGAATCAAAAATTCAAAGGGCCAGATAAATTGTCAATTGGAATATTTTCACGTAAAATAAAATGCAAAACAGCTCAAGAAATAGTATTTTTTACGAGTGATTTTTCAAATATCCTTACAAACCCTCCCCCTTGCCCCCCCCCCAAAAAAAGGGGGATACATAAATGACCAAAATCGTCAAATAACTTTACGTGCATGCAGAAAAGCACACACACAAATTCAAACATTCAGCGATGATTTTGGTTATAAGAAAATATTAACACTGCATTACCTGGTGTGCGAATGTCTGTGTGTATGTGTGTGTGTGTGTGTGTGTGTGTGTATGTTGTAGGCATGTGTGTTTGTGTGTGTGAGAGGATGTGTGTGTGTGTGTGTGTGTGTGTGTGTTTGTGTAGGTGTGTGAGTGTTTTGTGTTTTGGTTCAGAATAACAAAATTTTGTTTTTTAAAAACAAAATTTTCAAGAGGCTATATAGCTTGG
Source organism: Paracentrotus lividus (assembly GCA_940671915.1). NCBI lineage: Eukaryota > Metazoa > Echinodermata > Echinoidea > Camarodonta > Echinidae > Paracentrotus > Paracentrotus lividus. Next base: position 33,649,159 of record CALNVZ010003426.1, read on the forward strand.
TCTAGAGTATCTCATTATACCAGCTGCAGTGGACTGCAACAGCAAGAAAAGTTAAGACTTTTATGCAAGAAGTCTATGCGACAAGAATCCTGAGTGGTTAATATCGATTTGTAATTGGTTAGATCTGTCTATGTTACATGCACAGGCCTAATGGAGTATAGCAGCAAGCAAAATACAGTTTAATGGCCCAATCACAGCTACAGGTTTAAAATTAAAATCGCAAGAACAACAAAATACATGAAAAATAAGAACAATAGAAGACATAGAAGGATCTTTCACTTTACACCTGTAGTTATTTCATTATTTAAAAAAAGAATGAAGAAGTAAGAGTAAAATTCTTCTGGAAAAAGCTTTTAGCGAAACAAATGCTAGAGAAAAATCAAGAGAAAAGTGCTGGAGCAAAATCTGGATCAAATGCTACAGCAAACTATAGGGTGGAAATCCATAGCAAATCTTAGAGCAAAAGCCCCTGTTTTTTACAGCGAGTCCTCGCCCAAACAATGCACATTTAAAATTTTACTTATTATGAACACAACACAAAGACATTAAAAGTTAATTAACCATCAATAACTGTTTGACCAGGAGCAAAAGCTAAAGCACGATGCAAATCCAAGTGGCAGAACAATTTCTATGGCAAAAAATAAAGCAAGTGCTCAGGCAAGGGAAAGCTATAGCAAATGCTAGATCAAAAGGTAGGGTAAATGCCACAGAAAAAGTTCAAGCAAATACCCAGAGTAAATGCTAGAGCATGATATATATACCTAAGATTGTGTGATGTCGTGCCATAAACCTACTTGTTGATAGCGCCTTAAAATCATATTTGAATTGTGCCAAGTTCATGTTTAACCATACTAAAACTTATTATATTGACATATCAAGTCCAAGAGTACATATAAAATAATGTTTAGTGTCATTGCCTTATCTCATCGTTTAACTTAATTTGAATTTAATGGTCACAACGGTTATTGACACGAAGAGTAATACTAAATGAAATTTGATTGTATATTACACACAGATAATTTTTTGAAATCTCATTATTGAAAGCATACTCTGGTAAAATCCTGAAGAATATTCAACGCGGACAAAAACATGTTTTCGGTATCTGTTACCGCAGTCCTTCTCGGGTGGACTGTATTCATCTGCTGCGCATGGCTCCTTGGACAACGTCAGAGAAACCTACCCCCTGGTCCTTGGTCTCTACCCTTTATCGGATACAGGGCAGGACCTGGTCTAATTCACGAGTGCTACGTCAAATTAGCCCAGCGATACGGACCCATCTTCTCCCTGAGACGAGGTCCTTTTCTGGTGGTAGTATTGAATAGCAGAGAGGTCATCCGACAGGCACTTGTCAAAAACGCAGACGTTATTTCTGATCGTTTTGCACCAAAACATATCCAGAAAGGATTGCCACCGACAAACTCAAACGGTAAAAAATCTAATCTAATGTTGTTATTATCCTTTATCATATCGTAGCACATATGGTGCTTCACACTAATAGGGTGACCAATTGATTATACATAAAGCCTAAATAGGAATAGTTTGTTAGGAATTTAGAAATTAGCACCGTGACATAAAGACCTGATTGTATTCACAACTGCCTTTTTTTTCAAATTTCAAAATAGATTTTACTAAGTAAAAACTTAAAAATAGACTTTGTTTAGGACATTAAAGGGATTTCGAATAATATATTTGAGCAATGAAACAGAGCCCTATTATTAACTTGAAGTCTGGGACAACTTAATTTGGACTTTCTTACGACCACTGTAGGGCCTAGGGTATAAAATAGTAACATTATAAGTACATGCATATAGGTCTAAATAGATTCTTTTTCATTACAATGACAAGGGTCAACGGCAAAGTAAAACAGAATGCCTCTAGATCCGGGCAAAGTAAAAATGTAAACTCTAATTTGATAATTGACAGCGTCTGTAGTGTGGAGTAGTGGCAAACCATGGGGTGATCTAAGAAGGTTTAGTCTGACCGCTCTCCGCGCGTTCGGCATGGGAAAGAAAAGTTTGGAACCACAGATTAACCTGGAAGCCCGATACCTGTGTGAGGAGATCGAGAAACTTCGAGGCATGCCAAACGATCCTGTCCATATGCTGTACAATACAACGGCCAACGTGATCTGCCAACTCGTATTCGGACGCCGATTCGAGTACGACGACGAGATATTTCAACAAATCCTTCAGGGATTCTTTCAGAACTTTGCTGCCGTTTCAAGTTCTGATTTGGTCAACGTATTTTCGTTTTTAGTGTACCTGCCGCGGTATAAGCATATTGGACGTAACCTTAAACAAGTTCAAGCATTCATCATGAACCAACTTCAGATCCATAAAAGTTCTTTCCAAAAAGACAACATTCGTGATATCATTGACGCCTATCTGGCAGATGACGCCATATCAAAAGACTTTACCATAGATGAAGTTTGGCGTATCATCTTGGATTACTTTGCTGCAGGAACTGAGACTACCTCTACTGCTCTCGCATGGGCCATTCTATATATGGCCCTGTACCCTGATGTACAGAGACGGGTAAGCCAAAGCTGAAAACGCGTACTTATCTCTGTCATTGCAAGATTTAAAAATAATAACACCCAACATATTTTTGACAAACCTTTTCTTGATAGTTTGAAGTCACAAGCATAGATAAAACGGAAATATTGCACACACAAAAAAAAGGCTTTAATCTTTCAAACGTTTAAACATTGTCCGATCGAAATTCATACAATTTTTCAAGGAAAAGTCAGTGGTTTAGTTGTTGAATTATTGAATGTTCATCTGTTTTGATCTTCTTCTTTTGATCTAACAGGTGCAATCGGAGTTGGACGCGGTTGTTGGGCGTGGTCGTCAGCCAGCCATAAGCGATCGTGGGCACCTTCCATACTGCGAAGCAACCTTAATGGAGACGATGCGATTGCGACCTGTTCTACCGGTATCACTTCCCCATATGACATCTAGTAGTGTCTCCATCGGAGGTTACACTATCCCGAAAGGAACCATCGTCGTCCCGAATCTATGGGCAGCACACCATGACCCGAATGACTGGCAGGATCCTGAAGACTTCCGACCTGAACGATTCCTTGAAAACCAGGACAATCCGATGCTGAAGAAGAACGACTCTTGGGTTCCGTTCGGTCTTGGTGAGTTAAAATTCAAGTTTTTTTCTTTGATAGTCATCAAGATATTAATCCTTCATCTAATTTGCAGATAACAAATGGTATAAATCTGGCGTATCAGTTCAAGCCATGTGTCCTCAGTTAATCGAAGCTGTGCCTTCTCTTGACGCGGTGTATTATGTAAGAGGTTAATGTTATGTTAAAGAATCATTGTCTTTTACCAACCATACAAACATATCTAATCGATTATCACTGGGCGTAGATGTAGGACTAAACAGAAATATTTGAGGAATATTTTGACGACGATCAATATTAATAAATGTTTGGGAGGACAAGATTTCTTTAATGACTGCTTTAAAGGCACATATGTATTGTTGCGCTGTATCTGAGACCGTTTTCTTTATGTCCTCGCCCATCACTACAGGTCGTCGAGAATGTCTGGGTGCTCAACTGGCTAAGATGGAAGTCTTTCTCTTCTTTACTAATCTCTTCCAGAGGTTTGAATTTAAGCTTCCTCCTGACCAACCAACTCACAGTAGACGAGGCATGAGTGGGTTGACCCTGACGCCAGAACCCTACAAGATCTGCGCCTTGGAGAGATAAAAAAAATCTAATTATTAAGTCAAATAATTCAAGAAATCGGGCCTGGTGGAATTTAGTTTTCGAATTCTTCAACAATTCTGCCTTTGAGAAATGAAGAATTCAAGTTGTTGAAATCAAATATCCCATGAAATTATTCGTAACGTTAAAGAGACAATGATCATGGAGTTTACAATGGAGTAATGGAGTTTGTATGATAATGATGGTAACAATCGTCTTCCTTTCATTTCATTAATTAACCTTTGTACCACTTTTATACTCCCCATTTTCTTTCTTCAACCTTTCTTTAAGGTTTAATTGAATAAAATAAGGTCATTATATTGTTGCTGTTGTTTTTGTTTTTTTGTTATTGGATTTCGGTAATTTTCCATCTCCTTGATGCAATTTCTTGATATCCGTTTACAGCCGCATCTTCTATATGTATTCACGATCACTGACGATAAAGATTCATAAGCATAATTGTCATAATAATTCATATTTGAAATCATCTCGACAAGTGCATTCTTGAAATAACTTTAAATTGAAGCCTTAGTGGTTTTTGTATGCAACCTAACATGCGGGTTTCAAATTTTATCCAGATATGTGCAAAGCATATACTTTGGTTTAGGTGATTGTAATAAATCTGTAATCAGATACAATCATTCAGGCAGTAGTGTGTTTTTGAAGAAAAAATTAAAGAAAGAATATCAATGCACTGTGAATTAGGAGTAACGGATGTATCCAGAGCACATCTTTTTATAAGAAAAGTGAAGAATATTATGAGACCCCAGAAACATCAACTTTCACCTTCCTTCGACGGATTCTATAAAGAGAATTCGATATTTAAATTCACAAACGTGTTTCTAAATGTCTAGTATTACATTTTAAAGTCACTGTTTACCTGGGAGGTAAACACTCAAAGGAACTGTTTAAACTTCAAAAAGGCAAGACGAATGCTAGACGTGATCTCTTGAAGTCCGATAAAACCATTATTTGACTCTGAACACAATTTCATCTCATGAGGGTCGACAATATGGTGGGTTGGAATATTTCTTTCTCCTCAAAGTCGGCCCCATCTCCCCTCTTTATTTCTCTTTTTATATACCACACACGCCCCCTCCTCCTACACACACACACACACACACACACACACACACACTTGACATCAAGACATACACACACAAACACACCCTCACACACACACACACACACGAACCCACACTCACACGCGCGCACACACACATAAACACACACACAAACACACACACACCTTTCTTTTTATTCTTAGAGACTTTATATTACGACACTCTCTTTATCATTCATACATTTTCCCTTTTGTTTTCTTTATATTTCCAACTAAAATAAGAATGTGTGTATGGGGATTATGATCTTGACTATAAAAACCATAAACGCCATACCCCTTTAGGGAGGAGCAACACACGCACAAAAAAAAAACTTCGCTGAACTGCAATAACCGGGTATATCGCTTGTTTTCATGTCGTCAAAAAAGAGAAAAAAAATATTCATTTCTGATCGCTGGGAGATCTTCCTCTGCAATGCAATTATCTAAATCGTCCTCGCCTAAGGCATAGATATTAGAAGATGATCGCTGTACATGACAGGTTAACGTGCTGGAAAGAACATATTGTCCCACACTGAATTCAGGTTGAATCCACATAGTAGATTTTGTGAAAATCTCGAATTTTAAATGTGTGGAGATGATTCCACATTGTGATGTGGTTTTTCACAGAGTGTTCACATATATGTTCAGTTTCACATCATGAATTTACCCCTTTCACAATGTGGAGATGTGATTCGCAATGTTAAAAAAAATCAAATAATAATTAACAGTGTGAAGATAATTTTCCACTGTGATGTTGTTTTTCACAAATTGTTTACATAATAATTTTCTCTTTCAAACTGTGAATTTCATCCCTAACAAGATGAAGATGGGATTTACCAATGGAAATAAGATTCCAAACTATGTTGAGACTGTGTTTCTATTGTGCTTAACATTGTGCTTCACACTCTGTTCACATTGTGCTTAACATTGTGGTCACACAATTAGTTTTTCATTAAACTTTTTATTTGAAATTAAAGTTAACATTGTATTCACACTGTTTTCGCATTGTGCATAAAACTTATCTTCACAGAGCAAGCGTCATTTTGTGTTCACGCTATCTTTCACATTATGTTCACACTGTGTTTCACAATGTGCTTCACATTGTTTTTTACAATGTGATTAACGCTTTGCTTAACAATATGTTCACACTGTGTTTGATATTGTGCTTCAGACAGTATGATCTTACCAGCAGGATGTAACACACGGTTGAGACTTACTACAGAATTGGTACCTTCCCAAAAGATACAGCAGCGGCCCGCTGCGTGAAAGCCGCACAGCGGGCTTTTAGGCAGGATATACCGTTCCCCTATTATTCTTCCATTGACTTAATTGGAGGGGATCAGTACATCCAGTGCGGAGTTCACGCAGCGGGCTGCGGCTGTATCTTTTGGGAAGGTACCTGAACGAGAGTTACATTTCCGACAATAACCAAGATTTTCTACGTATAGAAGTGTCGGTGTAGGCCTACTGCTCAATATCTGTTCAAGTATTTTAAAATGCATGTCCTACATCTAAACTATAGAGGGAATTGAGTTTAATTGAATTCAATAATAAGCACAACACAAAGAGAAAGTTCCCCCTATTTCAGATATCAATACTTTTTGAACCAGAAGGAATAGGAAAGTCACTGAACCATGACGAAGCCCCAAACTTTCTTCTCATTGGCATGATTTTCTTTTACCTTGTGCCCACTGAGGCGTGAAACATCGGGATTTTTGTGAAAATAAAATCAAAAGTACTCCCCAAAAAGAATGGTTATATTCAATCAAAGTAAGAATTTGAATTTTAGTCCATACGTGAGAAAAGGGCTTTTCCAGTCTCATGTGCTCACTGAAGCATGAATTTGTAAATAAATGCCATAGGATCATTGACATGTGCTCAAAGAATACAAATACCACCCCAAAATATTATTGAGATGCTTTCTAGTGCATAAAATTACTGCAATGCATTTTCGTAATTCTAAAATAGCCTATTTTTTGGTTGTTTGCTGGGTTCATTCAACCGTGAATGAATGGATATTGGTTGCGTTCCCTTCCAAACGCGAATTCCCTCATATTTGATCGATTTTACCATGGCAAAGAAGTAAAAATCGCAGTTTGGGCAGTGTTTGCTGCATGCTCACTCAACCGTAATATTTGACGAAAATTTCGTCCCCTTATATTGGGAAGCTCGTTTTGCATACATTCTGACGTGTAAAATGTTTAAAATTAAAAAATTGGTCCGTTATCATTGAATCAAGGTTGCCATTTTAGGCTTGCGAACTTCAAAAAATGACATTTTTGCATTCAACCATTGCTCACTGAAGCATGACTTGATGATTTTTCCTAAAATTCGCTCCCATTGAGGGTAATTAAATTCCCTACATGGACATATATCTAGATTTTTAAAATTCCTCCTGGTAAAAAAATTATTGATATCTGAAATAGGCGGAACTTTCTTTTTGTGTTGTGTTTACTTTGTAATGCAGGTATTCAACGTTTATTCACTTTTACATATTAAATAGATGCATAGTCATCGCAGTGGAATCACCGAATTAATGTAGACTATATTTCATATATATTTATATAGTAGGCAGCTTAAAACGTAGACCTACATAGAATATATAGAATATAGAAATACAGAATAAATATAGATAACGCGTAGTATACACTAGACGTGCAAAATCAATGAGCGTAAAAGCTCTATTGTCAGATTTAAAGTAAAAACGCTATTTCTCCAGGGACAGTTTTCCCTTATTTAGGGGTATTTTGCCAGCGTCCCTTCTTGATAGAGCCAAAATAGCATTATTTGAAACTCCTACACTGAACATTGACAGGATGATCTAAACTGCTTTCGGACATCACGTGATCTGTAACTACATCACGTGACCTCTTAGTTGTGTGAATAATTGATTTGCTTGAGAGCATTGTCGCCTCCAACTGCTTTATTTAAAATGGTGTGATCAGCTCAGATAACCATGTCACCTAATCAGCCACAAAGTGGCACTTCGTCGCGGACAAACTGACATTTTCTTTCAGAAACACGCTTTCAAAGTGTCATACATTAAACATTGCGAAGCAGACACTTTTCTTTCTTCTCCCGCGGCTTTCGCGATATCCAAATTATACTGACCAGACCGGCATGAGACCAACGTTCGACAGAGCAAAGAATGACATTACTATAAATGGGTCAGATTCCCTGGATTTGAGGTTTGTTTTGCAATTGTAACAGGGACATCAGTGATGCCCATCTAGATCAATATCGTTCGCATTTCAAGACTGTCACTTACTTTCTGGAACTGTTCTCGATTTTCTTTTGCTGAGAAATCACTCGTCAGTTTACACCACTGACTCCACAAGTAGCATTTTAAGTAACATTGACAAGCTGCGGTCTCAGATCGACTAGCGCTCGGCGCCTTCTACTTAGGTATGAGGGGCAGTGGAATAGGAAATGTTGATGGGGAGGGGGGCTGGGTCAAGTCCTTTTTTATCCGACACATATTGACAATGCTTCTCAGCCATTCAAAATCAAATAAAGAGGTTAGACAAGAAATGTTGACGAAATTCTCTGTACACTCAGAGAATTTTTTTTTACAAAAGTCGAAAAGGTTTTGTAAAATAGTAACTCCATAATTCTGATGTAAATTCTATCCATTTACATTCACACAGTCTAGAATTTACATCAGGATTATGGAGTTCCTGTTTAATGACTTTTGTAAAAATTTCACTTTTAATACTAAATAGTCTCTCGCCCAACCCTTTCCCGATATTTTCTCTCCCTCTCTATCACCATCTCTGTCATCAACAACGATCGAATCATAGATTTCATAGATCGTACCTGAATAGAAATGCATTAAATGTTGGGCGTTTACCGCGGAAACAAAATGGAGCCTTCCGTTTTCCTATGCGAGATTGCTCAACACTGCTCTTATTGATGTAGTTTTGATTCAGATATTGATCCAATCGATGGCATTTTTAGTTGAAACATCACTTTTTAGTTGAGCCTCTTCCGAGAGAATGCAACTTAGCATTTTCCTTTAATTTTACATTTCCTTTATTTTACGTTGGTGTCTTTAAATCCTGCGAATGATTTGGAGTGGGTTTCAAGGGCTTTATGAAGAGCTCAAACAAATCCCCTCACGTTCAGACCTTTCCGTTCAAAACGTCATTAAAATATTCATGATGAATAAGAACTTGGGTTTGTGTAAGGACATACAAGTGGATGTTCCTTACTGTATTTCAATTAATTTTTCTGCCCCATTTTCTTGAAAGGTTATGAGAGACGCATTTAGAAAATACCCTTGCATATTCTTAAAAATATGTTCGATGAAAATAAAATTTTATTATGTCTTTTAACATGTAAGTCGAGAACAACAGGGACGAGTTTCTATTTTCACATTTCAATTATATTCTAAGCGCATTTCCCCAAGAGGTTATCCGACATTCATTGAGCATGGTGCATTTCAAATGCTTTTTAATATTATCTGGAACGGAGATAATAAAGATGCATTTCCCTGGGGGTGTATTAGTGAGAAGTATAAGAAGAAAGATTAAAGGAATCCTCGTCTGCTCCATTAAAATGTTCCTGTTCTGCAGTTTTGTTCGAGAAGTTCAATACTGCCACTTTCATGTGGGAATGCACATTAGATAATATTGTTACGTACAATTCCAGCCTTTTGCTGCATTATTGTTCTTTGATTCAGTTATGATCGTAAATGTTGTACTGTAGTGGATATGGCACTCGTTTTGTTGATTTCAGCATCAAGTTTTTACTATATAATTTTCTATGACTACCATTTTTTCTATATAATTGACTAATTATAGGTTCCATGAAAAGTTAACATTAAATGTAAGTATAATTGAGTTATAGCGGTTCGGTAATAGAAATTCTAAAAACAATAGTTTTGGCGTGAATTTGGAAGCCATTTAAAGTTTTTTAAGTCGCTTTAATTTTTTTGTTTTGTTTCAGTCAGTTGAGTCGTTTCGAGTCCGTTTGAGTTGGTTTAGCATACGGCTATTTCAAATTTGAGTCGGTTTTTCGCTTGGTGTTGGGAGGTCGCTTATTTGTTGGTTTTTGGAGTCGATTTCTAAGTCGATTCGTGCAGTAGCCTGATGTCCGATTTGCGGTCACGGGCTAGTGGGCAGAATACTACTGACGGGCAAGGCGAGAGCCCGAGGTCCGTCAGGGAGGTGCGGGTACAGTGCCCGAGCGCCTATCAGTCACCTGGTGAAGACGAAAAGAATGAATTCTTTTATTAACCTTGTTTCTTTCCGTTAGAAAAATCTAATCGAAGAACCCAGCTACGCTTGTGATATGATAGTTTATACCTTTGATTGGCGAACACAGGACCAAATAAGCGACTGAGGATTGAACAATGACTAGTCAAATGAATAATCAGATGATCGTCACGTCTCGCCAAAATTCAAACGAATGAAAATGGCGGTTTCGCGAGAGATTTCCAAATATTAGTTTTGAAGTGGTGAAAATATGCAGCTGCCAAAGGCTGCAAAATAGATGATTTTAAAGGATATGCAGGTCTTCTGGCAATTATAGTCGCGTGGTACTTATGGAGAGTAATGTTTTGTGGAGTTTGCGCTACTTGGATCTGAAGAGTGCGATCTATTCAGGCTTTACATGCATTGCTTTTGATCTCGAATTCGTTCTCCGACCGAGCGGAAGCTGAATGCGCCGAAGTACTTCGCAGCTAGCTGTCTCACGCGGTACTGACCCCGCGAATACTTCTCCGAACGCAGTATTTTGCTACAGTGGCATAGTGCTACTTCGAACTACTTCGGAAGCGGGTACGACATGTTAGAGAAATACAATAATTGTATCAATTATCACTTCCAAATATAAGTAGATGTTTTGAATCATAAGAGGTTATTTTATTGTTCAAATAAATTAATTAGTGAGAAGTAATGGATAAATATTGTAGAGAAATAAGACAAAGAATTTAGTTAAATTTCGATCTTCTAAATCTACCTGGTATGAATGAACTCGACCAAAAACCGGAGCTTTGTGATGATATTTGATTGGTTGAATAAATAAGGTTCGATCGGTCATATAAGTGTTCGTCTCATGAATGATGCATAAAAAAGTACGTTCACGCATAACGATAACATATATGCATAATGATGACTTTACCAGTGATGATAGGCGCTCGGGCTAACGCCCTTCGCCTGACGATCGCTTCGCGCGCTCCGCCGCAGTCAGTCTCCTTCGCGCGACCAGTAACTTGCCCACTAGCCCGGCGCATATCAGATAGGCTAATTTCGGAGTCGCCTTGACGTCGGCTGGTGGTTGTGGATGGGGTGTAGCCTCACGCATGTCACGTGCTATCTATAAAAAAAAATCGCCATACCTTTGTCTTCTCTTTAAATGCATGAAGCTCATTGATCAGTTTTGTCTGTAGTTCGTGCACCAATACCCGTTAGAGGCAAAAATGACTTCAACCCTGTATTAGTGCAATTCTATCTCATTCCTTTCAGATGTTTTGAAATGTAAAAGTATGTGTAGTCACAAGTCGCAGGCTACGTGTGCAACATTGCATGCATATTGCATGTAGCCATTTTGGACCAATATCTGCTAGTCCTACGTTTCTGTATAAAAGTTATTTAAAGACCTCCTTCGGTCGTACTTGCAACATGCATGCGTGTCAGAAAAAAAGCACGTGTGACGTTGAATATGTTTACGAAATCTTTTTTTAAGGAGCTGTACTCAGCACGTACGACCTGTAGTGACCACCGCATTAAGAGTGCATTAAAAACAGGTCTGCATTATGTATTTATTTGTTATTCACTTATTCAATTATTTCTTTTGTCTCTAGGAAAATCATCCCCTGAGAACCAGAAAGGTGTAAACACTTCATAGAAATACTTAGTAAATAAGCCTTTGGCAATCAACATACAATTACTTCCTGCTTACATCCTCTAATACCAGTAATGAAACACACCCAAAGGGAACTAACAACTGACTTTCAATATATATATATATTTTTTTATAAACATAATCCTAATACGATTATTTTGCCCTGTATACATATTGTATATAAAGATCTCACCTGTAAACAAATGGGTACGATATTCTTGGAATTCACGACGAGGCTTGAAGCAGTTACACCCACGAGAGAACCGATAAAGCCACCAAGATGAATATAATGCAAACTTCTAGTTACTTAGCCAACGGGGCAATCGTATATGCACTTTTCATTCAGCGCAGACAATGACATGAGACACTTATTTTGAGAAAAGGGTATAGAGATCATACACCCGAGCCTCCTACAAAAAAGTCAAATGCCAAGCGGAAATGGAAAAACTAAAAAGTTCATAAGCTTTAAATATTTTTTTTAAAGGCGAAGAGTATCTTTCACGCCGAAAGATTGATGTTCAGTTACTAGAAGTGTAACGTTATACGACCTAAGACGGATTGTGTTATGTTGACCATGTAAAAAGATATGTTTTTAGAAGAAAAGCACGGAGTCGAGCAAATCTATTTGTAATGCGATTGTTAAAGTCTGGTTCTGAGGCAAGCTTAAAGGTGTACTAGGATGACGAGTAAACAATTTGAAGTCACCTACAAATAGAACCTTAAATCGGAGTAAAACTATAGCTCAAAAGTCGTCTCAAGATTGAGTAGTAAAGAAGAATTGACATGAAGCTGATCAAAATATAGTACCTTACTGTCCACATTGCACAAACAGAGGTCTTGTGATATTCATGTTTATTATTTCCCGTTCGAATTTTTAGGTTACAAGTATGTATTTGTGTGTTTAAAGGTGTGCGATGCATTTTTACGCTGTTTTGAGGGAACGACTGCGTAGTTTCTGACATATCAATTGTAAAACAAACCTTATTCCAATGAGTTTTTATTTGATATCCTTCACATCACATAGTCATAAGTAAAGTACAATCTTTGATATCATGGATTGGAATAGTATAATATACTTTTCTTAGATGCAAAACCTATCACGGCTTAGCATTTCTACGAACATGACGAAAGAGGTTGATTGCTCACTCATATTATTATATAAAATTTAACCAAATCAACTAAACATGTACTTTGTTTTGCAAGAGAAATTATGCGACAAAAATATTTATATGACATTTGTTCCGGTGACAAAATTCAGTCCTAAATTTGAATTGAATTGAAAATAGCCCTCAACCTTGCAACACCAAACCTACATAGACGGAGCAATTGTTTTCGAACAGTGTGGCCGAAACGGCTGCTTCGGCAATGTGTGACCTATAGGTTTGAAGAACAAAGTTGAGAGGCAAATAAATCAATCTATTTTAAAATGCTAAACTTAAATAGGGTACATGCAGGTAATATGGGCCAGCAGGTAATATGGGCCACCTGAAGCAAATCATGTCGTGACCGTCGACCGGTGACCGGTGACCGATGTGAGCACCATAATGTTGTTCATATGAACTGTATACGAACATATATTGTCGTGAGAGCATCTGGTGCCGAAATTTCTCTGAGATAATTGCTGAAAACCAACAAGGTAGGTAAACCTTACGGCGTTTTTTTACCCTGATGTAAAATTTGATATTTCACAGAATGTGATGGTGAAAGAGTGTTTGAGGGGTTAACCTCAATTGTTTTGTATATTAGGTAAGCTTATAGTTTCATTTTGATCATACTAGCGTGTACAGGTCAATTTGTTTTAGTGAAGGGGTGCAATGTGGCATTGAATGCATGCCTGACACAGCAACATTAGTGCAGGTAATATGGGACATCCAAAATGGCGGAAATGATTCTGGTACTTAGTATTGGGATGAGGTATCAATCTTTTTGCTACGATTTTTTTGGGTATATTCACAGTATATAATTAATATAAATAACTTATTGTAACCTATATTGACTTGTATAATGAAAATAATATTTAAATAATATTTAAAAAAAAGAAATAATATACAAAATACATAACAATGAAATATATAGTCAAAGGATTTACTGAAGGGTCTTATAATTTCAAATTATATCTTAAAGTTAATGATTTTCAACATTTTAAGCAAATTCCAGACATGGTAGAGTCATTGTAGTTTTTAAAACATACATTAAATACATGTGCCAATATTACCTGCACATGCAGATAATATGGGCACTTTGGTAATGACGTCAACATTTGAATATCGCAGACAGGGGGATTGGTGATAATTGTTTTTCTTCACAATAAAAGTTAGAGCAGTAGTTATTGATTCATATAAACAAAGATTAGACTGTGTGTCATTTCGTAATTTTATGCGAATCAGGCAAATGAGCTTAGGGGGCCCATATTACCTGCATGTACCCTATATAACAAATATAGTATTGCAAAGCGCAGACTGGCTAAACAAAACATACGCATGACATACACAAAAACTGATAGTTCAAAAATGGTCTATTTAATAGCAGTAAATCAATAATTCCACAATAGATTTCATACCATGTTAAAGAAGGAAGAAATCACAGAGGTCGGAAGATTTCTGTTTGCACAAAAATTTAACTGACGTAAATGGCAAAGACTGTGCGTGAAGTATATGCTTCATTATATTTTATGCATGACATTGCTGGTCTCATTTTCCTCCAGGGTCCACTTTTGACCTCAATATCCAAACTTTAGAATCAAGGACCATAACAATACAAAATTATCTCTGCTGTCTTTCCCTCTCTCTCTCTCTCCTTTTCGAAATTTGTCTTTCTTACCGATACACACACCACTCGACTTCCCCCCACCCATTAACCACCTCTACCTAACAAACTCATCACGATCAGACATCATCAGTACCACGCTCTCATCTCTTATCACCATGGCAACCGATGTAAGATGCTGCTTGAGAGGTCAAGAAGACAATACGAAGCAAATCTCTAGATACGAACAGCATCACTTCATTCTCCATGCTGTGTGTTAAGTCAATGAGACGGTCACACTGGAACAATCCGTACCAATGATTACATTGCACCATATGGCCACAATACTGCCGGCATGGGATCGGTTTCGTGGATATGACTGGGATATTCCCCAGTTATATTCGGTCACACCGGACTCCGAACCGACTCGAGGCCGACAAAGATATAACGTTGCCATGAATGGCAAGTGAGGAGTCGGTTTGAAGTCGGGGTGTGACTAGGGCATTCCCTCTAAACCAAGAGAGCACCGAGGTATCAAAAGACCGACACTCAATACCCACTGGAGAATTTGTGAGCATCTTACATATTTTTCAATTTCTCCCCATATTATCACTGGCCGAGGCATCTGCGGTGATGTGTGGAGCACAAAAACACCACTTCAAAACGAGCTTGTATTGAGATGAATGAGAATATTTAACGAAAGTGATTCTCGACGTGTATAATTGAATATATGACGGAGGGGGTGAGGTATGGTGTGTGAGGATTTAAGTGTTTGAAGATAGATGATTATAGTGTATATAAAATAAGTTTTTTTAAAAATAAATAAATAAAAAAGGGAAAAAAGGGGAAAAAGAGAGAAGAAGATGCAAAGGACAAAGTCCTCTCAGCCAGCGGTGTCTCAGACGTTCAACTCTATATGATAATAAGTTTGTGGGCGATTGTGTTCGTGTTATTACCATGCGAAACACATCATGGGCGGAGAAAATGACTTAAATGAAATGAGCGGAAAATAGAAGAACATCTCATAATTATGTCTGTTGAGAAGCAGAAGCTTGATTCTTGAAGATGTGAGAAAAAATATATATCAGTGGAGGCATCCAGCAAACAAACAAAAATACAATCTTTGTATTTTGCAATACAAAATATCTAAAGCATTTCGCAATTCATGTCACAAAATCAAACAACCCAATCAATTTCAGGGTGGACCTTTCCCATTTTCGATAAAAGCCAGAGTGGTGTAAAAATTTGTGTTTAAGGGTATATATCTGTAAAGAGAAGATGCTGAATGTAGTGCTTGTTACACAGAACAAGGACGTTAAAACAGTTGTATTAAAAGTATGTACATGTATAGTCAATGTTTGTTATGACCATATCTTCAAACGATTTGTTTAAATTAGATATTGATTTCTTATTTAACAACAATTCAAAAGTTTAAGAAATGGGCAACACTGTCAAAATAATATTGGAGGTCGTTGAGAATTGAATCCTTGTTTCAGAAATTAAACAAGTCACGATAAATATCTTCTTTGTGCAAATCTCATTTCAAATTAATTCCTTTACTCTCGGTTTATTTTTTAATTTTTAAAGAAATAGTTCACAGTTGTTGGTTTTGGGTTTTTTTTTTTTTTTTTTTTTTTTTTTTTTTTTTTTTTTTTAATAATGTATGATAGATTCCCAGTGATCCTTTGTATAAACATGACGTTGTGTTTGAAATAGACTTTCTCCTTTGAATTACCACATTACAATGATTAGCGTTATCTAGATGTCATACCCGGAGGATAATTTTCACATAAATACTATACATTATCATCTCAAACTCGCAATTATCTGTCCCTCTTTTCACTTCAACTCATTCAGTCTTGTGAATTACATTTACCCCAAATCTCAACCGACTTTCCTCAATACGAACTTGCTGTTTCAGGGCGCCAAAAGAAATACTCGAGGCTTAGGCCCCACCCACAAACGTTGATAGATATTTATATAATATTGACTGGCCCTGAGGGAGATACCGCAGATATTTCCCAAACAAGTCTCATATTGCCTCGAGTCGAAGACGAGGGCAATATGGGTCTTGTGAGGGAAATATAGGAGGTATCTCCCGAAGGTAAAGCCAGTCAATATTATTATTATTACCTGTTAACCTTAATTAGCCCCATTTTAAAGAGAATAAAATAAGTTTACTTGATTTAAACTGGGCATTTGTCGTGGGATTTTTTTTTTTTTTTTTTTTTTTTTTTTTTTTGTTTCTTCAGCATTCTGAGTTGAACAATTATGACGCAATAATGCTTTTGTGCGTATCCAGTGTCTTACTCTTTGATAACGCGCATCATCTACTTACAATTACGCGTAGGACTCCCGACAAGACAAAATATGGATATTACGGACCGGCAATTTTGTACACAAACCCAATAGGGAATCACGGAGGAGGGGAGTATGGATATTACGGCCCGTTGTGGTACAACTTATCCACTGTGACGTATTTTTTGTTGACCGGATCAATTAGGCAGACAAAATACGCGCTATATCTTGTCTCCAAAATGCCTCATACAGGTAATAATTATTTGTATTTGTATTTTTTTTTTCAGATACACTTACGTCTCAGTTGACTACCGTATATTATAATTTCCCTTACCGTATGAAAAAATAACCCGATTCCTTATTGTATGAACGCTAACTGCATTCAAATTTACTTTAACTGTTACTCTTTTGATATTTACTTATGTAAGTTGAACGAACTTACATTCCACATAATTCACAATAGCTTTTCAATATAAACACACACCATTGTCGCATTGCGAACTAAAGTTCAGTGTTTATTTATCCAATAAATGTCGCGGTTTCCTAGCGCTGTGATAAAGCCGTCACATTTGAGAAGTCAGCATTGGTCGGTCGGCATATTTGATCGCTCTAATTGCAGACACTGGTTTGCGTGATTCTTCCTCTAAAAAATGACAGCCCCGCTGATGTAAATCAGGAGCACCTTCTTATTAAAATATCATTGGCGTATCTAGGGGGGTAGGTGTAAATACCCCTTTTCTCCATAATTATGAACAATACTTTATCACGCACAACGTGGGCCCCATCAATTACTATTTTTCGCCACACATTTTAACACACGAATAATTACGTCGTTTTTTAAAGATTTATTTGAGGTTCTCACACTCAAGACCCCCTCGCCGGAAACGCCACTGAATGCGTTACAGATACGTAATCATTACTGTTTCACAATATTTTCAACCCATCCAATCTAAATCAAATTTGATTTAGGGCACATAATTGATGATGTGATGGTAAAACATGGTCGACTTTCAATTCACGGTGCATGTCTCAAATTTTTAATGTTTTCCAAGAAAACAGAGTTAGATAGAAAAAAAAAATGTTCTTCTTTACATTTATCCGTTACATACAAAAGTTATCAAAGGCAAACAGAACTGTAGTTGTGCCATTTTTGTACCTTTATCTGCTATAAAAACAAGTTCTAAATTGAAATTAATTTGATTTACATCTTGTTTGTATGATATATAACCTCTTTTTTTATGTCCACGACACATTACTACTATAATTAAAACTTAATTTATGCTCTTTCCGTCCCTTTTACTTTATCTGCTACACACATTTAATTATCAAATGAAAAGAAATTGGAATCACACCCTTCTGGTACAACCACCTTATTTTCCGGCGCACACCACTTTTCATCAAATATTCAAAATTCTATCACCACGAATTCATCAAGCTCATTGTCAGATCGAGCCGCCGGGCAGAATGCCAAATTGGGAAAATGGAATTAGATAAATAAAAGGCGCTGGGAAATCAAATCAAATTAAATTCTGTTCAGTATGTCATCTTGGTGCGTGCAAACAGATAAAGTGTCTCCAAATAACTAGCATTTTCACGCGACACAAATTACAAAAAGTCGAGAAACATGATTATAGACCGCGGAACCTTTAATTTATTTGAGATGATTATCACTAACATGTTCAGTACCGTTGCCTCAGTAGTTTAACGTCTAACTTAGATCACGTAATTATCAATTGAGTAATGGCTACATCTTGTTATTGCAAAGGTTCGATTAATCCTAAGGGCGTTTAGGCAAAAGTTTCCAACTGGCCGTTCTTTCGAACGTTTTATTCTCAGAAAATGAAAACAAAAAATAATAATATAAGGTTCATTAATCCAAAAATAAAATGAGGTTCGTTAGTCCAGAAAAATAATGATATAGGATCAGTTAACCAGAAATAATTATTTAAAAAAAAACACTCTGATCCTATTCCATTTCAGATTAATGAGCCTTATTTAATGAACCTCTAGGTATATTGTATAATATTGACAAAATAAGTACATCGGTAGTTTCACATCTACGGTAGATCATAATAACGATTTTGGATTACTGGCTAACAATAGTAAGGTTTTAAACTGTAAAAAGGATTGTAAATAGGCTACCAGTCTATGACAGGCTTCGCGCGACTATTGTACCGCCATAACAATGGGCGGCCGATCGGGCTCTTTTCCCAAATTCACTGACCATCCTGAAAAGTTTATGTACCCATTGCGAATCATTTAGATCCTTATTCACAATAAACTTGTGTATTAAACATTTCATATCTCATTTTAATCTCTGAATGGGAAGGCGATAATTTAATACTCTAAATTCAGAGTAAAGGAACCTTCACTCCATATCGAGTGGTAAAGCAGTCAAAGTTTAAAGGGAATGTGTAACATTGTGGAGGTTTGCAAAGTCCTTAGCTTTGTACATGCTGTCAGTGCATGTCATAATGTGTCATGATGAAATTCTGAAAAGTTCATTTCCGTAGCTTCATTACTTGCTTCACAATTAGTTTTTTAAAAAGTGCAAGTGACCGGAAATGCCATATTGTTTTCCTCCATAGACTTCAGTGCGTATCTAGGCACGTTTATGACAATGGTGATATTCAGTAATTAATATCTCAGAAATTAAGTGACCAATGAGCCTCAAAATCTCCAGCGATTCATGCCTGACCTAAAGTTTTACAATTATGATAGCAGCTTTTATTTGCATAGCTGGAACCATCATTACCATCTCTTTAAGTGAATTTGAGTTCAGCCGTCTCATTTGTAGGCAGAATGTGCCCGTTTTCCCCTCAATATCAATATTGTATGCATGTTGAATATTTCCACTTATTTTACATTCATGTCCACCCGGTAGGCCTATTATCAATTTTCAAAGAGGTGTGACGTGCTCCTGTAATTCAGATAACAGAAGAGGGTCAAGAACGGACCAAGAATCGATTGGTAACGTTAAAGTGAACTTATTCTTCTGGTCATGAGATTGGAATGTGGAAGACACTGTCTAAAAGTGCTTTGGAAATGTTGATGACAATTCAACTAACCAATATTTCGTGTTGTGGGGTTTTCTAATAATCAAAATGATAAGAAAATAACCCATTTTTTGCCAATATACACGTCCAAGACACATATAAATGCATGTATGGGACCACACGAAATGTTCGGCCCGAACATTTTAGTTGTCTTGGGTCATATCATGACTATAATGGAAGTTGAAGAGCAACCTCCCGACAGTGGACCTTTTTACTATGATATTTTTCCTAAATAGCATGAAAATAGTTTGAAAGCTCAAAATTATTTTGTTCACTTTCCCAAGATTTTCCTAGATTTTCTGTAAACCTTTTCCCCGAGTGTAACAACGGTCGACCACCCTGCTTTTCACTTGGAATAAACATCTTGCCAAAATTAGTTATACAAATCGTCAATCATGAACTAATGTTATAACCATTATTCATCTCTGAGGGCAAAAATAAAGTTCCCTAGCTCAAGATGAAAATGCATTTTATAATCAAAGAAATTTTATCAGGTAAGCGACTCTCAAACACCCTGGAGGAACTGAAATTTCGCAAGTTGCCGCGCCAAATAGGACTACAATTGAAGATGCTAGTACTAGATGTTCGTATGTTACATTTTGGCCCTCTGTTACATTTATATAACAATGTTCATCCAAGCGTAAAGACATACCACACAAAAATGGTACCAGAAGATGCGGGAGGAGTTACTATTTCGGAATATGTAAAATAATTGAATATGCTAGTACTAGATGTTTGTATGTTACATTTTTACCCTCTGTTTCTCAAAACTGATTTAATGTAACATAGGAACATCTAGTACTAGCATCTTCAATTAAACTCATACCAATTTAGATGATGTATCTTCCATTCGCCTTCCAGCAAGGCGTTCCAAATAAAGTGATACTTCTTTATCCTGTATCAGTTGATTTCGCCATGTATTATTACTTTCCCCTTTTTAACGTGTCCTTACAGACGATATGTTGTTCTTCCCTGGAACTATCTTGAAGACCTCGTATTTGCCTTGAGGCTTGAATCTTCTATTGTTTGTGCGGAGCACAAATTCATGAATAGTGTTCTAACTTTTCTTTTTCGTTGCTGTTTGTATCATTGAAAGGCATTCTTATTTGAACTCACGATTTTATAAGAATGCTGAGCTAAGGTATGCCATTGGATAAGAAAATTCTCCCTTACTTAATTACCTTCTCTCTTATTGAGGACGGAAGGGGCAAGTGTTTTGTATCCAATTTGGTACGCTCTTTAAGATATTTATATAAAAAAAATATTTAAAAAATACTATCCGTTTATGATAACTTTCTGTATACCTTCCAAAACCACTCTAAAAATAAACCAGAGATATTTGGTTAGATTATTCTTTCCCCCTCCCTCTCTGTTGTTATTTCTCTCTCTCCCTCTCTCTCTATCTCTCTCTCTCTTTATTATTTTCTTTCCCCGTTTTCTGATTTTTTTTTTTCTGATTTCTCATCCTTTCTTTATTTTCTGCTCAACTCTCTATATTCATACTATTATTCATTCACTCTCTCTCTTTCTCTATATATCATCTTCAGTAACTATGCTATCATGACTCATAATGCAGTAATGCATTATATTTTTCATAACGGCGTTTGTGAAAGCAATGTTTTTATTTCATCTAAGGACCGTAGGATATGAACTAAAAGGCCAAATAAATCAGGATGGAGCCGAAATCAACACCAACTTATTTTAATCTCTTTTTCTTTTGGTAATCATAAAAAATCTTAAATCTGAGAAACACAGGCTTTCTTTACAGGCGCCACTGCCTACAACAGAGTATGACGATTTTGCTTCTTTTATTTTGTGAAATTCATAACCGTAACTAAACGGCTTCACATAGATACAATTTGGCCTATTGGCTTAATATGAATAATATGAATAATAGATATCGATGCAAAAGAAAAAAATAATAATAAAATCTTACCGCTCTTGTTATTCGCCAACACGTTGATCCAACTTGCCCCAACACCTGATATGAACAAAATTAAGCAAAAGTTTAGAATCTTACAATGTCCAAAATGTCATTTGCCTAGCTTGCTAGAAAACCCATTAAAGATTTACTATCCATTGAAGTCTATCATTGCCGCTTGATCACTGCACGAAAAATATAGAATATGATACTCAGTTTGAGCGATTTAGTCATAGTGACTTTATATCCTTCCCTTTTCACAAATCATCTTTATCTAAGGGGGATAACCAGTAGAAAAGTTGTATTTTTTTTTAGCTTTGTATATCTCTCGAGAAAAAAACCCCGATGTTTACTAAACTTGACCTACAGGACACCACGTTCTATTAAATGAACGATGTTTGCTGACAAACGAGGCTCCTCATATACTTCCGCAACAAACATTCAAGCTATATTTAGTTTACGTAAATCACCATTTTGTATTTAGAACATGTCCCCAATTACCCCCTAGTACATCAATCTTTTTTAACATGGACCGTTCACATATTCCCGTATATTGGAATGAAACATTTCCCACGCTGCATCAGAATATTTTCGGGAGTAATATTTTGTTGGGTAACATACCAAACGAAATGAAATTAAAAGTAAAAATCATTTGGAGGAAATTAGGAAAAGCTGGGAAAATGTTAGGATGCCCCTTTCCGTTATTGGACACGTTGGAGATGCATAAATTACTGGAGAAGGGAAAGCTTTTATGACAGCTTCCTTCTTATATCGCTTACTAAATGGGGTCTAAAAGTGACACGTATTATCTTCATTAATCAAAATGATAACTAAATATTAACCCCCAACAAAAATCTGGGTTAAAGTAAAAAAATAAATAAAATAAAATAAAAAATAATTAAAAATAATTAAAAAAATAAAAATAATAATCTAAATCATAGGAGTTGGGGCTGAGAGTCAAGGATTCTGTAAATAGGGTGGAGTAAAAAAAAAACATAGTTCGATACATACTAAAGGTTGTATTTAGACATTAAGACAAAGCTAAAAACAGATTTTACTTCCAGTATTAACAAACCTCTTCTTCCATATTATACAATATATACACAGGTTGGTATCAAGTATAGCACTGATTTTGTTAGGTATGCTAAGTATTCATGTAAATTTATAATACATATAATCATTGTAACTGGTATGATCTGCTGTTGGTCAAGGTTACAAGCCTGACAAGAAAAATCAGCTTCTTTAGGAAAACATGCTTCCCAGATCCTTGAGGAATGGGTAAAAATAGACCGCAGGTTTAATCGAAATACATTTAAATAGAGCGAACAAAAATAGATGCACCTAAACAAGTATTCAGCTCATTAAATACATTCGAAAAACTATTTTTAGCTAAATAAATTGTCAACACGTCCTACCAGGAATAGGTTTGAATATTTCGCGAGAGATCGACAAATAAAAATCGATTAAGTAAGTCAAGGGAACATATTAACCGCTTTTATTTTGCTGTCTCCTCAAAGTTATAGAGCATTAATGATCGACACAATTTTACAGATTGAAAAATAACATATATGGATTTTTATGTTTTACATACAGACTTTAATTAGAGGATCGGAAAAACAATATTGACCCACTTGATTTAAGTAAAAAGTAAAAGGGCAATGTGAAGATTTGGAAATGAGTCAGTCTATCCCACCACCACTGAATTTTAATAAGTCATATAGGCCTACATCTCATCTCACGCCCCACTTTTGCTTAATTTTAATAATACGCAACAGCTTCGTCAGTACGTTAGGAAGAGGGGAATTTTAAATTTCCCCCTGTTCCGTTATCAGGCAGGTTGCAAAAAAAAACATAAGTACTACAAAAGGTCAAATTTGCCCCCGCTTCCTTTTTATTTTGTTTCCTAATTGTATTGATTTTTTTTTATTCTGTCATCTTTAGGGCTGAGAAATTATGTATTTTAGGTCAAAATGTTAATGTTAACCAACATTGCCTTTGATTAAGCACAAGCGCGACAGATTCGCATCTTATGTTGTTGGTGTAAAGAAATTCGAGGTTAAGAGGAAAAGGGGAAAGGAGACAGATTTGAAATTGGATCAACAGAAGTCACATCATGTAGCGAGTAGTCGAAACGTGTTGGATGTCTGTTTTGTTTTATCAGATGTGCAACCGAGCAGCTTCCAGGCATTTCCGTTAAAGACAAACTTGATGGAAACCTCACCGAAAACCAACCCCCCCCCCCCCTCCCCCGCCACTTCCACTGCGATCTTCTTGAAGCCCTAGTCACACATGTGCCTTGTAACAAGGTAACAGACATATTAACCACTCCTTAGTACACGGTTAACTGCAGACTTTACATGTATGTCTTTCATGCCACAATTTGAAATATCATGTTAATGAAGGACGGAACTCTTCGGGGACTGTAAGGGTCTTATAGCCTCGAACTTCAGATATCATTTTTGGATTACCAAGTCGCACCGATAACACACATCAGGCAGAGATTATCAAACAACAACATTACTTACTAATAACAAAGAAGTCATTCCTTTACACACGTTTTGTAAGGTGTTGGGGTTTTGTTGAAGTTCTATTTGTTTTTGTATTTTTGGGGTTTATTACTTGATTCTTTCAGTAAAACCATTTCGATACAATGGGAAAATTAGTCATAAAGGAGTGACTACGGGGGATCATTAATATTGATAGTGCATTTTGTCGTAGGCTTCAACCAATTGCCCGTTTAAATCATCTGAATAAAGGGGGCCCAGTAAGCTTCCTTGAGAAACTCCATCCTGCACCATTAAATCTGTGATCAGTGCACCTGTTTAGCAACAGACTTATACTAACTTTTTCGTTTTCAGAATTGTATAGGTAGTTTTTGCCGTTTTCTCCTATTAGAATAGGAGTATTAAAGTATCGTGGTTGTATCACTTTACTGGGGATGCAAAGGTCGTAAATTCGATTCCCGGCACCGGCACTTATGTCCACTCCACCCAGGTGCAAATGGGTACCGGTAGGAAGCAATTCCTTGAATGCTGTGAGCATCTTTCGGGGTAGCCTAGCTAAGCCGGATAATAATTAGTAAACACTAAGCGCTTAGAAACACTAATGTGGATATATGTATTAAGCGCTATATAAATGTAACTATTATTAACTATTATTATTTAGAATAAGAATTCTTCTTGTAAACGTGATTAAAGATAACGAAAAACGTAATTTCCTATTAAATAATATGGCCCAATCTCCATTTCCATTGTTATTTATAGTTACCATCCCGTCGACTTGAAAACACTTTTTCCTTTAAACAATGAGCAAAATGGTACCCGAGGCGTTCTGCTATCCCTATTTACAATCTCTAACGGGAAATTCGGTGCATAATGTTAACAACGAAGCTCGATGAAGGATCGATTCCTAGGAAAAATATAACGATTTTGAAATATCATAGATTGCTTTCTTGGACTGCCCTAGCTTTTCGGGGGTGACGACTTTTATTTTTGTTATCTATTCATTTTTATTTTTTCGTTTTTGGTTCCGTTCCTCTACTCCTTATCTTCATTTGTTGCCATATTTTCAGTTGTTTCTAATTCTCTTATATCAAAATTTTCTTGATATTGATGACATTATTATAGGCCTATAGTTTTGAATGTGAGGTTCATACTTTAATTTTAAAGACCATATCTCTCTCTCATTCACTCACTCTCTCTCTCTCTCTCTCGCCTCATGTACTTGTAGATAATAAAACTGTGTATAATCAATCATATAGGCCATTTATGCCTAATTGACATTCGGTAACTTCCACTAAATACACGTTATTATTTTATCTATGCATACTTATTATAAGCTCTTTTGTTAAGTAATTACCTAACCGTCTCTAAAATCAATGTAACACATCGTGCTTTTCACATACTCATGTGCAGCGTGTGATATTCAAATATCGGTTTAAAGTCTGAAAGTGTCTTTGCAAAAATGATGCATACAACAAGAAATAAAACCGGACATTATAAACATCCAACCAATACTTAAGGAAAGTAGAATAGGGAAGATTATTCAATGCAGTCTAATTAGCATGCGTCCAATCAATATAGGGGATAAAGAGTATTTGAGGGTTATTAAAAAAATATCGCGGTTTTGCAAGTATCTTGAATAAGCTTTTGAGAGGATATAACATTTTCCCACCTCCTCATATTTGTAGCAAAGATTGTTTAAAGTAAATGTGATGTAATGGCAAATTTGAACTAAATAATTGTGAACTTCCAAATTATTTTCATGGTATTTAGGAAAGTATTACAGTAGAAAGGCTCACTGCAAATGATTACACTATGCTCTCATGGTCATAATACGGCAAAAGAATTGTTCGGGCCGAACATTTGTGTGTAGACCCATACATGCCTTTTTTTTTCTTTCTTTGTTTTTTTTTTTTTTTTAAGTGCAGTTCATGTTACTCTCAACATAATTTAGTTATAGGGGAGACTGGGGTAATTATGGCCCCACAAAGTTGTTGACGTAATGTTAATTAATATGCAAATGAGAAGTCACAGTTTTATACTTTCCATTGTATATTACAGGTATATAGAATGACAGTAGTTTTACATAATATTGGACTTTTCATTTAATGGTAGTAATAGGAAATGTGAAAAATGGGGCCATAATTACTCCCAGTCTCCCCTATATTATCATTTTAACAAGTCAAAAAATCTCATAACACACATTTTGATGATTCCAAAATCCCATAACACACATTTTGATGATTCCAAAATCTCATAACACATAACAATTCTTGGGTGAATTGTTGTCCACCTTTCCCGATCACTTTTAAACAGTTTATTTCACAATTCAATCTCATGAACACGACAATATTTTCTCTTTAAATTGCTTTTGTTTTCCAACTCATGATGACAGCACCTGACTGACGCCATTGGTGGCAATTATTAACAAGTGCTTATCCATCCTTCAGGTTAATGAGCTTAATGGTCTCAACGTGATATTTGATCTTTGGAATATGACGTCAAACTCGAATCAAAGAGCTGTGAATATCAACATTATAGTTGTAATATTAGATTAGAATACTGACAACACTGATGATAATACTTACAAGTATAACATATTATAATAATGATCAAGATAAATATATATTTTTCTTTAATCTCGCAGAAACACTTTTGAGTAACATTTATCAGGAATGTGTTTCATACTCCCACATACAGCATGACACACCACACTGTGGCGCCTAACAGTACGACAATGCTCACAGGACTTTACTTGCACCAGAAGGAGAAGAAAAATCTAATATTATGATAAAAAGTGGTAAATATTACAATAGTAATCATGGTGATGACCAACTAGTGATGAACCCCAACCCCTTATATTTCAATAACATTGTCATTAATAATTTGGCTAGGAAGATTTAAGAATACTCGTTTACTTCCGAATATTCTATTTTATTTGTACATTGACCACTGTTCCGGCTTTCACGTTGATGAATAAGTCAGTTCAATACACAATCGATCAAGCTTTCATATTTATTCTACGTCATTTTAATAGATTGAATGTATTGAGCAGCTGGTCTTTACCCTAATAAAGAGACCAAAAAACACAGAGTGCAGCATCGTCCACTTTTACCAGTGAAATATCCGAAAACAATCAGGCATTTCCTGCAGACTAAGTTCTAAGTTCTAACGTAGTCATATACATGTCAACAATTAGATATTCAGATGCATATTCAAATTTATTCCATTTCAAAACAAACAAAATATAAACAGACATTAAATGTAAACTAAAAAATATTGACTGTTCATACTTTTTAAGCAATATCAAGGAGGAGCCTACACACACTTTAAGAATCCTCGACCACCTGGGTCCAAACGAGAGTCATACGCTTAGTTTAAAAACCCAAGCACACACACACAAAAAAAATGGTACGGAATATAGCAAAAAAATGTTAACGTTCCCCCTTTTTATATGATGACGTCAGAGAATGGAGGAAATTAACAGGAGGCACGCACTGGAGTGTGACATTGACATAGAGCTATGTCAAGTCGTGCATAAACACCCAAACATTGCATATTCGATATCTCCTTTGAGTATGCACTAAGTTTAAATGTACCAATGTCTGAACAACCTAATTTTCCCTCATTAAGACAAGTTATAATGGTATGACCTATTTGGGGGAGATTAATATTATGGTTAAATCGCGAAACGAGTTTTGGCACCGTGACACCCAGCAGGAGGGGGTTGCGACATGGGGCAGAACGTCGCGGCACGTCGCGTTGCGACGCTGTGTTGACGAGCGAGATTATCAGGACGTATTATTATTATTATGCCAGGCGCAGATCCAGGATTTGGTAAGGGGGTAAGACCACCATTTTTCATGTTTAAGTAGACCCCCAAAATCAGGCCTACCACGTCCGATTATGATCGTTAGATCATTATCAATGCAAACCAGTGAGAAAAGGGTATTAATAGTAGGCGTCACATTTGTCCACGATGTACCTCTCCCCTTTAAAATAAGAGACTAAAACCCACTCTATACATGAGTGGAAATCTGCCCAAGGGAAGTGATCCTTTCGAGTGAATTTCTACTCTTTTACCATGTTTACAGTTGGGGATCAAACGGTTGGGCTTCTACAAAAGTTTTGACAGAAGAACTACGATGGAGGCTCAGACACTCAGTCCTGATCGAGGTGAGAGATTAAATCTGCAACCCGATCTCCCGGCTGACGTCGAGAATCATCTAAACGATGGAAACATCATCTCAATCAGTAAACAATGCCGTAATCTCATTGACGTCTTCGAACACATTATCAATCTATCTATCAAAATAATGTTTTTGGTTTCAGGGCGATTTGTAGATGACATGGTGGATGCTGAATGCGTAGCAAGAAACTCAACGACAGGCATGACAGGAGCGGAGTTTCAAATGGCACGAATAATGATGATGATAAAAGCTGAATACTCTGTATCTCATATTAAAAATTAGCAAAGAAAATAGGATTCCATCGGGATTCAAACCCAAGACAACCTGAGAACTAGACATGTGCTCTACCGAACCGAGCTATGGCAAGCCCTTATGTCAGTATCACTCTTTGTTAATTTTTTGTTTTAATCTTGATGGAACGTTATTATTACCCGACCGCGAAACCCTTCCCCCCCCCCCCAAAAAAAAAAAAAAAAAAAAAAAAATATTCTACTGAAATGCGCTAATGGACGCGCTCAGAAGGGCGCCGTTATTGTTACAGATTTAGCACCCTTAAAGGTCCTCAATAGAATTCTTTTCTTAGAGTGTACTAAAATGAATTTTCATATATCAAGGCAAATTACCGTTCATGCTCCATGCATTTCCTCCTTTTCTCGAAATACTAGATCCGCCACTGTAGGCTACTGTATTTCTGGGTATTAAAATTTATTTATTTACGATTAATTTTTCTCTCATCTTCTGTCAATATCTCTCATCGCAACATGCAAAACTTAACTCGATTCGCTGTTCGTGAAAATGTTGTTAATCGTTCTCTTCCACTACTTCCGGCAGCATCAATTATGCAAACCTTTCCCCGAGGGCAAAATGTAATGATGCACTAAATGATTCGCATGTGGTTTCGTGGTGTTCCCTTTCCAGTCTCAAAATACATACATCAAGGCTTGAATCATCTCTCCTTTCCCATTTATTGTTGAAGTTGCATATATATTATTTCAATAGGCACAACATAAAGACTAAGAAATGTGCACTCATATTCGCCTGCAAGAAGGGCGAAATGTAATGATGCGCTAAATGGTTCGCATGTGGTGTCGTAGCGTTCCCTTTCCAGTCTCAAAATACATAGGCCAAGGCTTGGATGTTTCTTTTCCTTTTTTTTTTTCTTTCTTTTTTGAAGTGTTTAATTCAATCAAAAACAATAATAATGTTGAATAGACAATTAATTTATTCATTTGTCTCCAACGGTAGAAACCATGCAAATTGGTAGAAACACACGCAACTGCTGTGTGATAAATATTGTCTCCAACGGTAGAAACCATGCAAATTGGTAGAAACACACGCAACTGCTGTGTGATAAATATTGGAAATATTTATCACACAGCAGTTGCGTGTGTTTCTACCAATTTGCCGTTGGAGACAAATGAATAAATTAATTGTCTATTTAACATCCCAACGGCGTTAAAATTCCTTTACGTTTAATAATAATGTTTATAACAAGTATAACAATAATATAATAATGATGATAGTAATAGAAAAAAAAGGAGGAACTTAACTGACAAGAAGACTATTTATAGAAACTTGTACATTGAACATAATCTTTTCGCCTTTCCCATCTAAAGCTGAATTTTAATTTTAATTTAAAAAAAACGCAACACAGAGAGTTTGAAATGTGTACTCTTATTCGTCTGCAAGAAGCTTAGGATATGACAAACTTTGTCACTGCAAATCAAGTTATGTTTGTATTGAATTTCCAAGTCACGCTAAAATTAAACGTTGTTGAATTGTCAAGTGCATTTTCAAATAGAGTCAATTATTAGTAATTTGCATTTACCCAAACTTTAACCATGGCTACATAATACAAATTTTTTTAATGTATCGAAAGAGGTTGAACTAACAAACGAAGAAAGAGATGCTAATAGCTTATTTTCTTTGGTAAAGAAGATAGAAACATCAGCAGTGATACATGCTATAGTAATCAAGAGTTTTTATGCACATAAGAAAATAATAATTTTGTAATCCTCAATAAAATCGCCCTAAAATTAAGCTTTCTAAACATTCTCTATACACAGATTATACGTTAAAATATGAATAAATAAATCACTCCTGTAACCTCAGCGGTTGCTTCATATTTTGCCAAAAGGGTAAATCTCCAACAAATTCATACGTACATTTTTTGCGCACTTTCTTCCTCTCCATCCTCCCTTCTCCCCATATCATTTTGTATGTCTCTGTATGAAGCTGAGACTTGGTAGCTCAGATATCAATTTCATAATTAAGTATTGATGCATGAATGTTTCTACGCGGTATAAGTGAAAATATAAACATAGCAATATGAATATTTTTTTTCTTTAATTTCTCTCTTGTTCTTATTCTGTTTGCTGCTTCTCTCTCATTTTCTCCCTCTCTCTCTCTCTCTCCCTTTCCCTCCTCTCTCTTTATTTTGCCATTTCCATCCCTCTTTATTCATTTGACTAACGATATCTCGGTCGAACAATTAGTTTTGAGGTATAATTTTGTTTCCAAGTTGCTTAATGTAAAAAAATATAATATATATATATCAAAATATTATCATCTTTATTTGGAGTTTCTCTCCCTCTCTCCCTCTCTCTCTCTCTCTCTCTCTCTCTCAGTCTCTCTAGTTCTCTCTCTCTCTCTCCCTCTCTCTCTCTCTCTCTCTCTCTCTCTCTCTCTCTCTCTCTCTCTCTCTCTCTCTCTCTCTCTCTCTCTCTCTCTCTCAGTCTCTCTCTCAGTCTCTCTAGTTCTCTCTCTCTCTCCCTACCTCTCTCTGTATTTCTCTATATTAATGAAACTCGTCAGCTGGCAATCAAATTAGTACCGAGGTGCTTAGTTTTCTCATATTTCAAAATGGGCTACAATTAGAACATCGCACACATTAATTTACCTGCCACTAATAACTTGTGCTTATTTGATATGGAGCGTGCCATTAAAAGCACCTGTATAGGCAAAAGGTAAATTAATCGAATATATTGTAATTAATTTGTAATGGCGTAGAGTTTGCCGTTGGGTCTTCTCCCCTTTTTCATAACGTTAGATTATACCTGAGCCTGCACATGTTTTTCATGAATATGTTTCAATGCGTTTACATAAAGATTGTGCTTTGAGGATAGACCGTCGGGTATAGGAGCGTAAAATGGAAACACAACCCCTTACTCACACCCCACACACACACCCACAAAACAAAATCAAAAACATAGTTGCACTGATGATATCTTTAAAAAATATTTCAATTCTCCCATATTTTTTTTTCTTGTGACCGATTCTCATATCTTGGTGGTATAATCTGCCAGGAATAAATGAGATAAAATTCTTTATGTTCTTTAAACCAATTTATTTATTTTTGTGTGTGGGTATTACAAATAATTGGAGATATAGGGTGCGGTCATCCATCAACAATGAAGCTTCTTCAATAGAGCTTCCAAGGAGTTGCTATACTAATAGCACAACTAATTTTAGTCAATATGCTTGAAGCCCTCAAGTTGTAGCTGTCGCACTTAATGCTAATATTTGGAGAGAAAAAAAAAACATTAACAAAATCTGGAACACTCCATACAATTCATGTTGCCAGCGTAAATATTCTTAGAGTGAATTTTTATCTCGTTTGCAAATTAATGTTCAACAGTGCAAAATGGATAGTGAAGAGTGTAATTATGTTGTTTTTTATTTTATCATGACTTGCTGGGTAAGGACCACGTGATAAGCATCGGTAACCATGGAAACTCAGCTGATATTTCAAACCTCTGCAGAATAAATTGATGTGATATTGTAAGATATATTTTTACATGCTCGACGTTTTTCAATTCAACTGAATTATTGTTTAGTCGAAGTAATTTTTTCGCCAGTCAATAAGCGGCCGATTCGTAGGAAATCGTATCAGGAATTATAATTACATTTTTGTTCATTTATTATGAGGCTTAAACTTATTTAAAGATGAACGACGAGACTAGTGGTCATTATGTTTGAGGACAGCTACCCCCGCAAAACAGCAAACATCTAACATGTCTAACCTTACTTACACCTAGGACTTACCCTAATTCTGGAAACAGTTGTCTGGGAGAAACTTCCAGGTGAAGTTGTCCTGATCCTGGATTATCAATCAAACTTCATAATAGGGGGCTGACTTCAAAAAGTACAAAAAATACCCATTTTCTTTTTATTTTATACTCTGTTATATATAAAACATATATGACATATACACTATCATATATGAAAATATATGACAAATAGAAATGTGACGCAGTAGTTATTATTAAACCATATTTCGACTGGCACTGGTACAGTTGTCATCGGGAGGGGAGAGAGGGTAGGCTTTCATGCACTCCGTCCCATCCTAACATGAGACATAGATTTTTATATGAGCGAACAAACAACCCATTGCCTTTTTCGCGTGCTTGTAAAAAGAACTCTAAAAGTGTCAGAGCGAATGGATATCTTTTATTTATGAAGGAATATTGCAGCATAAACAGCTCCCTTGGTCGTTTAATATTCTGCCAGGTCGAAGTGTCAAGTGTACGTGATATACGCCTCGTTCAGCAAGAAGAGTCACTCGAGGAGTCTTTCATTATTTTATTAAACATGTTAGAAGCTCATATTTAAAGCGCAGTTTCATTTCAGTAAATAATTATCTGAATATTATTGTTATAGCGTAGCCACTAATGGAACGATACAAATATATTTTTATATAATCGAACGCCTAAGTATAATGGTGCTACATTCTTTTTTTTTTTTTTTTTTTTTTTTTTTTTTTTTTTTTTTTTTTTTTTTTTGTCTGTATGGTACATTCTTTCTCCTGAAAGTAACATAATGTTCCCGAGGCTTAATGAGTACCGACTGATAGCTGCTGCATGGCAAGGATAATGTATAGGAGTATCATGTCGCTGATTGATCTAACAGTGCAGTTATTCATTACATTGCATATTCATGACAAGCTAAGCCCTTCTTAGTTATCTTTTGGCTTTCACCAAATATAACTCTCTCTTAGCGGGAAAAAAATTAAAATGCCATGAACTTGCGAGGTGAATGATTCTAGTTTTTTTATCTGCAGTTTAAATAGTCTTTAATTCTTTTTAAAAAACTAGCGAGTTCGCATTAATTTTAAAATATAACTTGCTTGTAATTTGAAATAACAATCAAGTAGAAAAGACAAATAATCACTGACAATGTTTTATTAATATGTTTTGCGGATCCTAAACAATAATTGTTTGAAATGAATAAAGTCCTTGTAATATCTCAATATGGAAATAAATGACTTTATCTCTCTTTTTTTTTCAGTTTGTGTTTTTCATCAGCACAGGGTCTTTTGATGTTTATATTGCTTTCTAAAGAGTATTTAGGTGTGAGAAAAAAAAAATAAATGACGCTCGTTGAGTAAAAAACCCTGGCTCTTCTCGACCTTTGAAAAATCCTGTAATCTATGAGTTGCTGCATTAGGATGAATTATTTATATTAAGAGCCTTCGCGAGTCAAACGTTTGAAGTTCCAATCTGTTTTTCAGCCGCAAAGTCCCGCGAGTATGGGCTAGGTGACAAAAGAATGACCTCATAATGGACCTATGGTTCTGGGTCGTTGTACAATAATTATTCATGATAAAACACGCAGTGACTTGTTGAGCACGTAACTCGGTCAATCAAAGGTTGGGATATATAATTTTACCATGGTAACAGAATCACGAACAAAATACTATTACTTAATATTTATATACTATCTTACAATAAAATGTTCTAAAACCATTCTCTAAGGGAGTTATATAGGCCTAAGGAAAATCCGTAGTGTACTCACAAAAAGATTTGATCTGAATGAATCCTTTGAAATTCACTCTTTTTGTGAGTGGATATTCGATCCAAACAAAGTTTTCCCTTATATAACTCCCTAACAGAAGTTATTTGCACTAAAATTGGAGGATTAACTATTTTCAATTCTAGGCATTTAGTCGCCATCTACTTAAGATATGCATTCAGGCACACATACCA
Organism: Paracentrotus lividus; assembly: GCA_940671915.1. Lineage (NCBI taxonomy): Eukaryota > Metazoa > Echinodermata > Echinoidea > Camarodonta > Echinidae > Paracentrotus > Paracentrotus lividus. The sequence goes on from CALNVZ010003426.1 coordinate 33,683,520, forward strand.
TATGGGCGACAGCATGTGGTTTTAAACAAGGTTATCTTATACAAAGATAAGACTTGTGAATGTACAGAGGAGAGAAGAGCGATTGGGTGCACAAGAGAGATATTACATAATGTAAGTTATGTCGCCATCTACTAAAGATGATGCTTAATTCACATGACCAATAGTGTTCTAAATCATTAAAAAAAATGGTATCCAATATGAATATGTTTTTATGTATGTATATAGATAATAATGGTATAGAAAGAGATAGAGAGTGGGGAAAAAAGGTTGATGAACAGAGAAAGGGAAGGTTCATAGGCCTAACTACGGCTAAGTTACCATCTACTTAAGATACTTGTTAAACACATAAAGAGAAACACACACATACAAAACCACACACATACACAACCTCACACTGCACACATCCTCACACACACATACAAACACACATACACACAAACACACACACACACACACACAATCACCCTCACATACACACTCAACTTCACACACACGCACACACGAAAAAATGAAACATTCAACATCATATATAGATGCAAGTGCTGGTGGCCTTAAACATAAATGTTTCCTAGAACCATATCAAAATTATACAAACGGATATATGAATAGCACTCATGTGCGAAATACAATACCTAATTTACCCTTAGGGGACATAAAGGCAACTCATGTGCGAAATACAACACCTGAGTTATCATTTGGGGACAAGACGGTAACACTCTGCTAGACTATTGTTCAAATTTGCGTAATGATACCACCCAAAATATTCCAGAAGGGGCTTTTTAAAACGAAGGGATGTTTCACACATCCCCTCCTCTAAAAAACGGCGTTTCGTCAATGTTTGTTAAATCTATATAGACTGATATCCGAAACAGTATGTTCCCTATGATTCGACACTGCAGAACCTAGTTGTATTATCTTTATTTTAAGGTCGCGTAAGAAACGGAGTTTCAAAAAAAAACAAAAACTGTCAAGTGAATAAATGCGGCGATTTGGGATCTTCTCATCCCATATTTTTAGTTCTTTTTTTTTGTCAACACCTCTTCTCCAGCCATTTTCCATCCTTAAATTCCAAGATCATGTTCCGATTGATTCCATTGAAGCAGGTCCTTTAATCATAACCTAAAATTGTCAAATTTCCCAGTATGCAACTTATGAATAAAATACATTTGCGATCATTTCCATGTACATGAATCAATGTTTATTAGAATATTTCATGCATGCTTTCTGACTAAAAAGTTAATGCTAAGTATTTATTTCCCCTTTAATTTGAAAACAAGGATGGCATTGGATGATATAATAAAAAAATTAAAAAATCAATTCTTAAGGATGGGGGACATTCCAACAACTACTCATTCAAGGTCATTAAAGAACTTATCTAGGCCCACATAAATAGATTTCGTTTTTCTTTGGAGAAAAGTTCTCTTTTATCAATAAAATTACCCCCCTTTTCAATCAACAATTCCCTAAAAATTCAAAGAGGCAGGACAGAAGTTTAAATAAAAAATATATTTGCTTTAACTGCCCTCTATCTAAATTGTTGTTCTGGTATTTTGTTCTTTGTATTTCGAAATCTATCTCCATAATATCGACGTTTGAAATCATGCAAATGCCCTTTATTTATATCGATCCTCAAAATGATTTTATTAATAAAAATGCATCTTGATATTCTAGATACAATATTGACTAAAATCATTAAAATATGCCTCATCTAACTTGAAACTTGAACACTCTTTCAAAAGAGATTGTATTCTTTACCATGTATCTCGAAATTTATCTTCATGGTATTGACTTTGAAAATCAGGTAAACGTCCTGATATTTCAATCGATGTAACACCTGAAAGTTGAATGACACGGAGAAGAAATTTATTGCACGTGTAATAAATCCATAGACCCCTCAGGCTAATAATTGGAGTATGTGATATTTGTAGTATTCTTAGAATAAAAACATATCAATTCGTAAAAAGAAGTTGTTTGAAATATTGCAAGCGAGTTTTAGATTACAATGTGATAGCTTCTATTTTTGGTAATACGACGCATGTTTTTTATCATATTTTCTTCAAACACAACGAAAGAAAAACTAAAAAACAACAATGATATAAAATGTTTTACTTTCTTCATGAGCAATGATATTTTTAAATGACAAAGTTTATGGAATGGGTATCGGATCCAGATGTGGTGTAGTACTTGGCCAAGTGCGCCCCATCCCAGCTACGCACCCATACACATTATGAAGTTCACAGTGCAGTGTTATATACCCCGCTTCTATTCATTTACGGTTCATTCCATTTACGAATTGTATGTAATTGAAGAGTTTAGTGGAAGAAGTACTTAAGTCACATAATACTAGTTCTGAGATACAAGGGTTTGAATATTTCAAACTATCCTGCACATCACAAATTTTTGAATTTCAGATTCAAACTTTGTGGAGTTGATTTTTAAGGGAGGAGAAGCATACGTGGCAAATTTCAGCAATTTTATGCTTATCGATCTCCGATAATCAATAAGCCGGAAGTTGGACTTAGGTACTTCTTCCACTAAAACTATGGACTTAGGTACTTCTTCCACTAAAACCGTGGACTTAAGTACTTCTTCCACTAAAAATCATTAATTTTATGAAATGGGGGTTTCCTGTTTGGGGCAATTCATTTTGTTATTTGTCCTTTTTAACAATACTAAACAATCCTCTTGATTTCATATGGTTTGTGAGTAACATTTCTGAATGTATATACCCTATATAACGGGGGGGGGTTTCAATACCATTAAAAAATGGGGCTCCTTTTAATAACAAAATAAATCCTGCGCGGACCCCTGCATCTGCGCCTGTCAGACATAATATTATAAAAGCGGGCCATTTGCCCTTTAGTAGCACTCTACTTAACCTATTGGAATATATACATGTGGGGTGGCAGTGGTATACCCATTTTAGGGCACTTTTTCCATTTTTTGTGCTTAACGGGCAGCCCCTTTCCCCTGGATCTGTGACTGTCTGACACCAATACACACAAAATCCTAATGAGTTAAAGAAGAAAATTTCAATGAACATTTCATGGGGGATGGAAAAAATGCCTACCCTACCATTTTTTTTTGTCCGGGGGGGGGGGCTTTTTTTTTAAAGGGGGCGGGCACTTTCAGACCCCTCTCGTATCCGCGTAGGAAAATCATCATATGTGACTTAAAACTGCAACATTGCAGTGAAAACTTGCGTATATATATGAACCTTGACACATCCCAATTTTGTTATTATTTATTTTAATTTCTGGGCCGTCGTGGGGGGGGTTAAAAACTGACCCATAGCTCCTCCGCCACCTTGTTTCAGATTTTAAACGTCCATTTTTTTTTGTTTCATAATAAACGTACATTCCTACCCTACTCAGAAACACCACTGCCTATGGGGTGCTCTTACTCCCCCCCCCCCCCTGCCCATAAAAAAAAGAAGTTTTTTACCGCCCCTACCAAGCATCCCCTCACGTTGCTGTCAGCCAGATTTTAGTAAAACATCTTCTGGGGTCTCCCAATACTACCTAAACATTGGCAGAGCTGCCCCATCCCTCTTCCCTTAAAAAAATCTTTGACCCAAGCTTGGGTGGACTTAGGTACTTCTTCCACTAAAACTTTGGACTTAAGTACTTCTTCCACTAAAACTATGGACTTAAGTACTTCTTCCACTAAAAATCATCATGTTTTGAAAATGGGGGTTTCCTGTTTGGGGCACTTAGGATTGGAATTTTTCAAAACTGACTCTTGCACCAGTTTCCCGATAGTGTATAAATGGATATTATCAAATAAACTCATTTTTGAAAAAATGTGACTTAAGTACTTCTTCCACTAGACTCTTGAATTAGTGATTATACAATACTTTCGTCTTTATCAGTATATTTTCTTCAACTAAAGTCTTGATTCGTTTTGTAATCCTTTCTTTCTCAAAACTTTAAAAATCAAGATATTTACAAAACGATTTTGTCAATTTCAACAAGCTTTTAATTTTATATAAAATGTTATCACATTACTGTCCAAAGCAGAACGTTGGCTCTAACTGCCAGCTTTCAAGAAAACGTACGACAATGTATTTCAAGAAATGTGGAGAGTTTCATATTTACAAATTACGGAAAGGGATGGAGGCTCTACTGAAATCGTGATGACATGGATATCCCTTAAGTTCTTCCCTCTCAAGGCAAAATCAAATCTGAAAAGGTGAAGAAAAGGGAAGAGACCGTATTAAGGCAAAGTAGAAAGATCAACAAATAAATTATAATATGGAGCTATCATTATGAAGGAGAGCAGCAAAAACAAGTCCATTAAAGGGCTCATTATCCTGAACTGTCTTCCATCCTGGCTAATGCTGCAAGATTCTTTTTGGCTCCCTTGTAATTGTTTTCTCATATAAATAATGCAAGATATTACCCTCTGAGAGTTCTGTATACCGTATATCTATGTCAATAGAATACTGACTTTTTCTGATTTTCAAAAAGAATCCTTTCACTTGTTCATTTTTGCTTTGCAACATCCAGTGTCTAGTCTTTTTTTTTTTTATTCCTCATAGGCTTTTTGTATTATTTATTCATATTATTTTCCTCTTCATCCTCCTCTACTACACAACTTTATACATCTCCTTTTAATTCGCTTTGTTATTTTAACGTTACCTTTCTTCTTTTCTATGTTTCCTTCCTCCTCTTTCCTTTTCTTCCTTTTCTATCCTACCTTTTTCGCTCTCTTATTGCTCACTTTCTGATGAATTATACCTGCTTGGTCATGTATCTCTTTTAGTTTCATTCTTCTTTTAAACACCATCATCCTCATCTTGATCCTCACAGTCGTTTTCTTCTCCTTCTTATACTTTTTTTTTCTCTATATCTATTTCACATCCCTGTTCTTATTCTTTATCATTTTCTTCTTGTTTGAATATTTCTGGAAGATTTAAGCCCATCCTACAAATGATTCAATTGGTGTTCTGGAATCATATATCAAATCTTGTTTCCAATAATTAAACAATCTGATTAACTATCATTCAAAGTTTGAAATTATGTTGGAGCCATTGTTATTCATGACAAGAATTATTTAAGAAACAATGCCCAGATGTTATTACCAGGTCCTTGGAATGGCGGAACAAAACATGTCATGTTGTAGTGAAAACCCCATGAGGACAGCTTTAAACATTGCAGTGGAAAACATATGCATAACCTAGATTTAGACCAATCGTCTGTTCGCTGACAGAAAACAGAACCCAGAAAGGATCGAAGAAAAGGAAAGCACTGAATAAAAGAAACATATCTTCCAAACAGGGAAGACAGCGTAAATGGAAGCTTAAAGGACTTATAGGGATTTATCTGGATCACGTGACATAAGGCCAGCGGTGATTACGACAGTCTGTGTATCTCAATATGGTCGTCATGGGAATAGTATGTTTCTAAACCCGAGGAATAAAGTGGCGCCCGATATTGATGACCTGATTTTTGCACGCCGGACACACTGGATGAGAGTCAACTCTAAACCTACTCACAACTCCCTTTCCAAACTACCTGACATTTTGTCTGCGTGTGTAGGTGTATGTGTGTGTGTGTGTGTGTGTGAGTGTGTGTCTGTGTTTGTGTCTGTCTGTCTGTCTGTAAGTCTGTCTGCGCGCGGGTGTGTGGGCGTGGGCGTGTGTCTTAATTTGTGTATGTTTGTAAATGTTGTATCCATCATGAATCCATCATAATATTTAAAATCTATTAAAAAATAAACAAAAAATCAAATGTTTACATCAATACATTTTCTGTGCATGGTAAACTTTTGTATGAATGTATTATTTGTTTGTTTTTGCACTCATCGTTGAATTGAAGTTATAATTTGAATGTCATATCCTCGTTTCGTGATATTTCCTCATTTTCGTCGACCTCTCTTTTAATTTGTTTGGTATAATGTTGCCGTTGATTTATTTTTTAAGTAACCGATTGCTGATGAGATTTTGAGTATTTGGAATGATAGAATTTTGTTTTGTCTGTCCTGTTGTGCCCTCTAATTTTGAAAAATGGTTCGTGATTTTGTAACAAGGATCATGATTGGCTACTACAAATTTGATATTGATCGTACCTTTTATTGTTACAAGGCACTGTATATCCAGGGTTCTGGATTAATACATAATGTATTGATAATATGCTCCTACGATGGGGGTATATTTTTTGTTTAATTCACTATTTGTTTTGCCTCCACTTCATCAAATCCTACTTGTTGTATCTCTCTCTCTCTCTCTCTTTCTACTTTCTTTCTTCCATTATGTACACCAATATTTTTGTTCCTTATATTTCTTTCCCTTACCCTGATAGTATCTCACTATTAATCTCCTCTCTCTCTCTCTCTCTCTCTCTCTTCTCTCTTCTCTCTCCATCTCTCCATCTTTACATATTCAAACCATTTCTTTCTATTCTTCTGGTTCTCTGTTGGATTGTGTCTCAGTTCTTCACTTTTGTTTCCAGTATTGGTCATTATACGTCTCACAATATGATATTGACTTTTACCCATATTTATCCCTCCTGTCTCCGCTTTCTCTACGTTTTGTGACCCTCCCCTTTCTACCTGAATACAATTCACTAGTTTTCTTTTCTTTTTTTTCTTTTTTTACAATCTCTCTTTCAATCAACTTGAATTCCCTTTCTTACTTTGTTTGAATTTTTTAAAGCAGATGTTTATGCTTTTAAACCTCACAGGGCACTTATCGAAATTGGATTGAATTATTGTTCCTCCTTATATTCTTGTCTTTTTCATCAAATTTCCCCTATAACGTTAGGATTTCTGTCTCCGTTATCCGTTGATCGTATTTCCGACTAATCCTGTTCAAAATGCTAGAGGCAATGATCGTTCTATCCTATTGTACAATACCAGAAAATTTGTTGCTGTTGTTTCACTCATTTTTCGGTTTGATAAATTTCAACCCCCCCCCCCCCTTCCCTTCCCGTGTTGTCTGTATTTTTGTTCACTCCTTTAAAAAAATGGCAATTCCATGATGTGTCGTACGGGATATGTTTACAACATTTTAAATCTTTTCGACATTAAAACAAGATGTACCAGGAGGGGTCCAAGAACGAAGATTTATCTTAACTGGATTACACGTCCTGTACAATAAAAATAAAAAGTGGTACTGTTGTACGGACACAGAAAATAACAGAAAATGCAAAAGAAGAAAAGCAACAACATGGAATTGCCCCCCAAAATTTCGAAGCTCCACTATTATATACCTCACTCCCTCCCAATAAAATAAAATAGAAAAAAAAAAAAAAAAAAAAAAAAAAAAAAAAAAAAAAAAAAAAAAAAAAAAAAAAAACATTAAAAAGGACTTATGAGATCTTGGCTTTTAAATAGGATTCTCACTCTATTTGTGGAAAAGCTGAATAAATTGATGTGAGTTTTTAAATTGTTTCAAATATTTTACGAAGAATTTTCGTGCAGAACAAGTTTGTGTTATCTTGTAGATTTATTTCAGAATATAGTGCATGTAATTGTCAGCAGAATTGAGCTATTTTCTTCTCAATTTGTTGATTTCCAAAAAAAATTTGAGACAGTTTTTTTCCACAATTTGATTCATGACCACAGCAGTTATTACCTATTATAATTTACACTTATTAATATTAAAAAATTAAGACCCCGGTTAGAAAAAAGGGGATTCGTATTATCGACCCAAATAGGTGTAACAATAATGACTTGCAATCTTATCTACTTTAAATTTCAATCGAAAATTGAGTATCCCAAAATATCCTAAAATCCTTTATTTCAGGTTTTACTTTACATGACGTCAGTAATACATAATTAAATTGAATTCAGGCATTTTCCCACTGAATTGAATTAATTAAAACCACCGGAGTTTCAAAGTGTTGATGTTATGTTATGTTTTATCTCCTCTTATCTTGGCTCTTATCTTCTTTTTTTTTAAAGGAAAATATCTCAGGACTCTCTCGCCCACACTAGCTATCTTTTTATATTTTCCTTCAGTTCACGTAATATATTTCTTATAAGAAATCATTAAAAGACAGGTTCTTTTTATCCAAGATGCTTCGATTCCCTGGGCAATGTCCCGCTTTATAACAATCCCAAACAATATGCCTACTCCGCTCTAATTCACCGCAATCTTTCCGGCTCAAAATATATAGTAAATCTGCATTCATAAAATGCCGTAGGAGTTTATCCTATTGGTATATGCACCTGCGGAGCGGTAGTAAGTTCCTTGATTTGATTTCGCAGACTCCTTATTGAATAATGGGCTCATAACAAGTTTGTTGGCTTCAAGAATTTAGGAGGCAACAATTTATTCAAAGCTGGTTATACGATTTCGGACCGTGCTTTCGCATTGCGTTACCATTTTTCATACTGACTTGCTTTAAGTTCGTATTTACTGGTTTCTTTTTCCTCAATGTACCTCTTCTTGATTACCACTTACCCCCTCCCCCTCCATCCCTCCTCTCCTTTATCTCTCTCTCTCCTCTCTCTCTCTCTCTCTGTTTGTCTCTCTCTCTGTTGTCTTTCTCTCTCTCTCTCTCTCTCTCTCTCTCTACCTCTCTCCCTCTCTCTCTCCTATCTCTCTCCCTCTCTCTCACCTCTCTCTCTCTCTCTCTCTCTCTCTCTCTCTTTCTTATTTCTCTCTCTCCCTTCTCTCTCTCTCTCTCTGATTCTCCCCCCCCCCCATCTCTCACCCTTTCTGTCGATTTGGCTAGGGTATATTTCGGAAAATTGTATAGGTCATTTGACCGTGTTAGTAATAGTCTAGTACTATTTGTTCGTGATAGTTGTCTGGTAATATTTGACTGGAATGGGGCTGTTTTCCGGGATAATTATGAGGTACCATTTTTTCCGGGTAGTTCAGTTGTGATTCTTCACTGATGATCTACATAGAATAATATAGTGTCTTTGGCCCGAATTCACAAACGTGGTTTAGTTAGTCCATGGTCTAAATCAGGTGGTTTGTGAATACCAAAATTTAGACCATGGTCTAAATCCGTGGTTTAAACAATTGATTTAGACCATGGACTAACTAAACCACGTTTGTGAATTCGGGCCTTTGAGTCGGTTTTGGCTTTTGCTCTGTTCACATCTTGTATAGATTACGACATCTACAGTAGATGGGAAAGGACACATATTCTTTTCAAAATGATTCTGTTCGTATTGTGATTGTAAGCTCATAGAACAAAAGGCATGACCATCACACCGAATGAGTACGTTTTCCGTGTTGGGACTGCACAGCATCTGTATGATTATGCCCTCGTTTATACCCCCCGCCCGGGCGGCTAAAATAAATCACTCAATAGCTGCATTTTGTAGCGAGTCAATAATGTCTGATGCTTCAAAACATAATGCGAAAAAACCCAATGTATGACGTACAAAAATCGAAAAACAAAAGAAATCCCCCACAAAAAAAAAAAAAAAAATAGAAAAATGAAAATACAGAAAAAGTTTTATTTACCATGTTCACATTGACACACTTCGAAATTTATAGTTATTAGAAATTTCAAATGAGTAATAGACGGTCTTTTTACACAATAGTTATCGAAGGCAAGGAAGGTTTTCACTTCCACATTTCAGACATGTTGATATAAAAGTTGATGCAATGTCGGTGAAGCCCCGTGAAGGATCTGAAGAGAAAACGATTTTCATATTTACAAGCCAAAAAATAATCACATTGCTTTAGAAATTGTTGCATGTGTCCGCAAAACCTCCTGTTTATACACTTGTTGAGAGATAACGTTTCTGATCAGCAGTGGAAAAACTAATTGCATTACCATTCAAAGTTTGGAAGGCGGGGTGAGCTCATGCATGATTCACGTTCGTTATGAAAAACTGTTTTTGACATGGACAGCCATGTTCATGCTATCCCCAGTTATGTGTTAAGGCGGATGTGTGTGGAACAAGAACATCGTTAAACCTAGTCTAGATTCTACCCGTTGGTAGTTCATTTCTCCCCCCCCCCCCCTCTCTGCATTCTCCACCACTGATCGCGATATCCCCTATCTTTCACTCCCTATAATTCGAGGGGTTGTTTCTATTTCGGGCGTAGAGGTCGATTGTGTGGTAGGGGTAGAAAAAAAAAAACACATAACAGTCCTGACAAAGGACTACGTTAAATCCAATGGACACGCACAGAATGGCATCGGACCGTGGCTCCAAAAATTAGACTCCAAGGGGCAAAAGTGTCGCGAATGTTCGAGGTCGGTGTGGTGGTTTCATCGAGGTCAATGCTAGTACTAATTTCCCCGGACAACAAACCTTAACCGTCGCCTGTCCAGTGCCCTGTAATATGAAATAGTAACAAACCATCTTACGATCGAGTGTACACGGTTGTCCATAGACTTACGATTGATATCAGTCATAAGATTGATCTTTTCTGTTACAAGGCACAAAAGTATTCCTTCGGAGACATCTTTCCAGGGGTGTCCAAAATACGCCATTTGTCACGCTGTCTCGGCCATGTACGATAGCCCTCATTAAACATGTGTGATATTGGTCGCTATGGCAGAGTGGTTATGAAGATGAAAGACAAATAGCGATTTCGCCATTTATAAATACACAACAGGACCCCAGCACCCTTCTTCTCTCTTACCTCGGGAAGGTTTGATCTTCCCAGTTCTGGTAACCGTCCCCTCAAAGTTGTATATCGTAATATGAAAATTATATGAAAATGCTACAGCGCCATACTTAAGATAAAGAGTGAATTGGCTAAATTTTAAAAAGAAAAGGAAAAAGGAAAATCAATAAGCAGAGATGTCAACTTCAATGGCGATTGAGTGCTATAACATTAAACAGAAAGCCTTTTTCTAATAATAAAATATCCAAATGAAAATATAATTAATATTTTGGGTCAGGCTCTCCATTCAGCCCGTGATCCGCTGATTAAGGCACACATCGCGACGCATTACTTTGTAAAATAATCACTTTTTAAAATATTAATCACTTTGAATAATGAATAGATGCATTTGGATGAAATTACAAGGTAGCTATAGGCAGATAGGGTATATTCACCACACACGACCTTGCCACGTTGATTGCCTATTTGTTTTTAATTGCTTAAAGCCCACGTCACACTGTTCCGAAGTTTTGCCCTGATAATGAAAGCATCGGGCCATTCGTGTACCATTCGTGTTTTATTCGGGTGCTATCGTGTAACCTTCTATAGACATCGTTCTCGTTATGGCTCTTGTTTAGCTGTTGACCAAGTTCGGGGCTAACTTCGCGCGAACTCTAACTTTTCACATGTTGTGTGTCCATCTTTGCTCAGCTTCGGGACTGTGTGATGCCACCTTTAACCCTTTCTTTTTCACGGACTCAGGTAGCCTTTTTGGTAATAGTGTTTAAAGAAAGCACTGCCAAGTTCATGAATATGTATTTGTAGATATGCTTGTAACTTTCCCTCCAATCTTGTGGGTCAGATTCCTTCCTTTCTTTTTTCTTTATTTTTCTGTGTAGAATTGCATTTCGCCTTCTTTTTCCACCTCCTCTCCTGTTTTTATGCAGCTTCATCGTTTGTCTACTTTTTTAAAAATATTAATTTTACCTATTCCTCTTTCTTTTCCGCTTTATACCAGTAAAGGCTTCTTCTGAATGCTAAACCAAGAAAAATGTTGTTGTTTTTTTTCTTCTTTCGTACCATACCCTGTAAAGGAGCTTTATAATACCCGAAGGTGTAATCAGGCTACAAACAAATTGGAAAGCTTCATTATCTGTATTGTTATTTCTCTGATCCTTTCATAGCATAACTATCCACATATGATTTTTATATTTTCCAGTTCAACCATTGATGTTCGTTATTATTATACAATTTGTCTCGAATAAAAAGCTACAAGCGACAATCGCAGTTTCCGGGGTAAAAAAAAAGTTAGCCAAGAGCAACAGCCAAATCGCTTCAATTAAATTGTACAGTGCGTACAGTGCGTCCCAGAAAAAAGTAAACCCAGCTTTGAGAGCCTCATATTAAAATTTTATAGCTTGTGTAAACTTGATATTTATTTCATAATAAAGAGTAACTCATTTTCTATTCAATGATACCAAACTTATACCTGTGTTGTGATGAACGGCTGAGCATTTGAGCTTTAAAAAACGAGCGTCAAAATTCAAATGTTCCAAGTTTGAGGAGAAGCAGCCCTTGCATTTCAAAAGACCAAGAAATCCATTGTCCTTTATGAGTGGACTTAGGAAGACGGATCTCAAACAAAGAATGAATGATCAGAAAGCCAGGATTGCTTCTGATAAAACTTGGAACAATTTGTTTTTGACCAATTTTTTTTAGAACTCGAGTGGTCAGCCATCCTTGACAATACAGGTATGATACTGGTATCACTGGATAGAATATGAGTTACTCTTTGATATGATATAAAAATAATGACACTTAAGAAATATAATTTTAATACGAGGCTCTCAAAGTTGGGTTTACTTTTATCTAGGACGCACTGTATAAGCAGTAACTTCTAAGGGAGAGAGAGAGAGAGAGACGTTTCTTTTTCTTTTAACTAATCAACAATAATTTGATCTACACATGACTTACCTTCACTTGGGATGCGTGGGCTTACAAAGTCGTCTTCACGAATCGCAGCTAAACCTTCCTAAATATCCAGAGATGAAAATAATAAAGAATCCAGGTTCCGAAAAATAATGCTCGAACTAAAACACGGTATAGCCGAAAGGTATATACATATGCTCGCAATTACTCAGTGTTTCTAAACACAGGCGACAGAGAGCTGTATTTGAAGATGCACTTGTTGTGAAAAGCGCGGGCGATGGAATATCATTCTTTCGTCAAATGTTTCGTGTCGTCTACGGAATGAAAACCGTGGTTGCCTACATCACAGTTTGATAACGGGTTTGCCCGGTCAGTGGCCTAGCAATTATCAACGTAGTGTCGCGGCTGGTAATGAGCCAGATGTGCGCTAGCTATTCACAACGAAAATCATTCATTAAACAGAAAACAACAATAGCAACATTGAACGAAAATAGGGTTTGGGGGCAAATTATTTTTAAAGAAAACAATCTTCAATTTATCTATTCTCGTTCACAGACTTTTTTATCATAAAAATGCAATAAATAATAGGGTAAGTCCAAGCTATTTTTCAAATATGTCTCGTGTGTTGCTGAATAAATATAAGTAGTTTACTATAAATTGATTATGAAAGGATTCATGTTTTGGGTACAGCTTTGGAACATTGACCCAAAACATGAACAATAATTTAGATGAATATTTTATAATTGTTTTATGGTAAATTATTCATCAGTACCACATGGGACAAAGTTGCAAAATCGATGCCATGATTCATAAATTTAACAGCTGTTTATGAATGTTCATGTTTACTTTACATAATAAATGTTGATAATTACAATTACATTAGAAAAGCAATGAAATATTCGCGTATGCATGTATAAGCGTAATATGATTACCACGGTCAAATAAAGCATTCAGGACAAGTAGACCTCTGCTGCATTGTATAAATTTACTTTTATCCAAATCTTCTTGAGCAAATTATACAATTCATACAAATTTATAATTTCAAATATTTGTACAAAAAGTATATCAAAACTAATATAGGTCCTATAGTTAAACATTACTTCAAAGACACTGGAGAATATGACACAAGC
>CALNVZ010003426.1:33722730-33747619 GCA_940671915.1 Paracentrotus lividus
TAGAAGTGGTGGCCACTTTTCCAGGTAATAATACAAGGATCTTTAAAATTAAAAGGAATTTACAACCATATACCATGAAGTACCAAATAAGTGGGGTTTTTTTAATGAATGCAATATAGCTCTTAGTTTGGTGATTGGAGGTTTTTGATGAAGAAAATGTGTGTCTTTCCAAATGGACAAGATATTAGTTAAATGCTCTGAAGATAAAATTATCGTGATATATGAACTTGGTTTGATAATGAATGTCTTCATTAATACAGATATAACAAACTCAAACGCCGTCTTACATCTATACTAAACACAACACAGACAAAATACAGCATAATATGGCATAAGAATGTCGCTTGAAGCACTCGAAAACAATTTGTAAAAATTGAGGTCTTTTGAAAAAGATAAAAGAGAGAAGATTGGTTTTCAAGCTAAAAGAATACATGTTCATTTACAAATGATACCGGAACATGGACATTATCAAATTTATGATAACGAATGAATTGAATATGAAGAATATAGGTTCATTCAAAATGACTTATATTTAAATGATTACTTTATTTTTTTATTTTATTTGCCAGGCGACAAAATATCTTTAAAAATATATATTACATTATAATGATTATAGTTACCTTTCTTCAATAACGATAACAAGACACAAACGTGTCGTACAATGGTGAAATTCATTTCTTTTAACAGTAAGATAGAATAAAGATATTGACCGGGAGATACACGCATGAAGATTGCAAATTAGGGCCCTTGCATCATATTCTGCATAATGCAAATACTAATTGCTTAACAGGACAAGAAATTAAAACTTAGTAATCTAATCCAAATACAGTATGGCTAACCAACCTGTAGCTAACGATTCGATTTATTCATTTTTAATAACATCTGTGTGAACAAAAGCAAAATGTGGTTGGAACCACTAGAAATCAAACAAAAATTATACAAATATATGTACTGTAAGTATATTTTACTAAAGGGTTCTATATAAGTAAAAAAAATACGTGATAGTTCATTAGGTCAATTTGGAGAATATACAGTACATTACTTAATATATTCTGAATTTCTGTTTTAAAATGTTTTAACGTGTTATGGAACTTTTATAATAGGTGCATTCGGCTTTACGTAGGGTACATGCAGGTAATATGGGCCCCCTAAGCTCATTTGCCTAATTTGCATACACTGTAAAAAAAAAAAAAAAAAAAGGTTAAACTCGCAAGAAAATGAGTAAACTAATGCTTTACTCCCAACGGAGTAAACTAATGCTTTACTCCCAACGGAGTAAATTTTGTTTACTCTTAACAGAGTCAAAGGTAACTCGCAAGAAAATGAGTAAACTAATGGTTAATGGTTTACTCCTTTTGAAGCTAGGATTACGAATCGATACATAGATGACTAAAAGTTACTCTTTTCTGAGTAACATTTAGCTCAACCGCATGAGTAATATTTTTTACTCAGTAACATTTAGCTCAACCGCATGTGTAATATTTTTTACTCAATTTCACGCGAGTTACCTTTTTGCTCAATATTGGGTAAGATTTTATTCATTTTTTTTAGAGTGTAAAATTACGAAATGACACACAGTCTAATCTTTGTTTATATGAATCAATAACTACTGCTCTAACTTTTATTCAGAAGAAAAACAATTGTCACCAACCCCCCTGTCTGCAATATTCAAATGTTGACGTCATTACCAAAGTGCCCATATTACCTGCATGTGCAGGTAATATGGGCACATGTATTTAATGTATGTTTTAAAAACTACAATGACTCTACCATGTCTGGAATTTGCTTAAAATGTTGAAAATCATTAACTTTAAGATATAATTTGAAATTATAAGACCCTTCAGTAAATCCTTTGATTATATATTTCATTGTTATGTATTTTGTATTTTATTTCCTTTTTTGATAATCTTTAAATATTATTTTCATCATACAAGTCAATATAGGCCTACAATAAGTTATTTATATTAATCATATACTGTGAATATACCCAAAAAAATCGTAGCAAAGAGATTGATGCCTCATCCCAATACTAAGTACCAGAATCACTTCCGCCATTTTGGATGTCCCATATTACCTGCACTAATGCTGCTGTGTCAGGCAAGCATTCAATGCCACATTGCACCCCTTCACTAAAACAAATTGACCTGTACACGCTAGTATGATCAAAATGAAATTATAAGCTTACTAAATATACAAAACAATTGAGGTTACCCCCTCAAACACTCTTTCACCATCACATTCTGTGAAATATCAAATTTTACATCAGGGTAAAAAAATGCCGTAAGTTTTACCTACCTTGTTGGTTTTCAACAGTTTTTTCAGAGAAATTTCGGCATCAGATGCTCTCACGACGATATATTTGCGTATACAGTTCATATGAACAACATTATAGTGCTCACACCGGTCACCGGTCACCGGTCACCGGTCGACGGTCACGACATGATTTGCTTCAGGTGGACCATATTACCTGCTTGCCCATATTACCTGCATGTACCCTAAACGGTTTGAATACAGTCAATTATATCCGAATGTTTTTTCTTTAGTCCATCTATTCAAAGAGCAGACAGGGAGGCAAATTTTTAAACAAAAAGTAAAAAATTTGACACAAAATAGGTACGTGTATGTCACGCTGCTAATCCTGATATTTTTAGATACCATATAATACATGCTCCCTCAGTGAAATATAGATTTATGCCAACCATCAAAGAATGGGAAAGATAAAATAAAAGACAAATGGTGCAAGAGTAAAAAAGCTAAGCGAAAATTATGAAAACAAACACAATAAGTACCGTGCAACATGAGTGAGCATTTTATTGATGGTGTGTTTCTATTGGGTACCTTCCTGTTAAGAAGGAAGAAGCCTATGGCGGACACCTCCAAGCTCAGCATCATCAAGAGCTTTAGCAAGTTCAGACTCACTTCCTCCAGTTTTATCCTTCCAAATACCCAAACACTCTCTTGTTGCCTTCTGGAAGTTATTCCCATTACTAGCGAGGATGGATTGAATTCTAGTGTATTCCTCAGGTAAGAGCTTATTGAAGAAGGTGATGTATTTGTCGTGTGGGATTCTCTTAGTCAAATCATCCAGCCAGCCATCTGTGACACTGCCTTTACGTCTGATTAAAGAAAATTATAAACATTATGTTTCTTAATTTTTCTTGCTGAAACTGCTTAAAATCAATTTTAAAAATGAGCTTGTAAACTATTGCGATTCTTTTAACAGGCGATTGTGCGATTTCTACCCGGCAACGAGGGTATCGCCCTTTGCATTGTGAGTTGTCCTGTAGTAAAAGTTCCTGTCCCATAGGAGGCGATTGTTGTGGCGACAACCTAGGAACCAGCTGTCGTCACCATACGCAGGTCCAATCGCCTATCTGTTTGTGAATTATCGAGTATGTTGCCAAAAGAGACGTAACAAAATTCAGTTTACCGCTGGATTTTCAACGAGTTAAATAATAACCAGCGTCAGTTAGGTTGACGTCAATGACCGAAACCTATCTTCTCTTGACACGACAAGATGCTATCGTAGATATAGGCAACGGCGGCCAGTTGTATAGGTTGCCGCGCGACTGTGTACGTTGCACCACCGAACCAAATGGCCGATGAAAGCTGCTGCGGCCTTAAGTTTGTCCCCAACTAAATTCACGAAAAATTAGGCTTGACCTCCTATTCGTACAGTTTCAAAATTTTCAAAATTTACTCGAGAACGAAATTATGCTCCGCGTCTTTTGGTGGACTGATAAAACAGCTAATGCTACAGTCACAAAGGCACTTACGTATAGTTACGTCTTTGTTGTTTTAATTTTATTTCATCTTTTGTTCTATAATTTCTTATGTATTTCTTTGTTTTATTGGATGAACGAAATTATCAATATTTCCACTGCTGACCATGACGAGAAGGCATCCGTGGGCATCCGCCGAAAAGAAAATAATTTTTGGACGCAACCGGACGTAACTCAACGTAAAGGGCCTGTCCCACAGAAGGCGATCGTTGTGGCGACAACCTACGAACTACTCTTTAGTACCCATCGCCACCATGCGCAGGTCCAATCGCCTATAAGATCGTGAATTATCTCGTATGTCGCCAACGAATACATCGCAAAATTCTGTTCGCCGCTGGTTTCTCAACAAGTTAAACAATAGCTGGCGTCAGTTGGGTTGACGTCAATGACCGTAGACTGTCTTCTCTTGCCGCGACAAGGTGCTATCGTAGATTGTCGCCAGATAGAACATGTTTAGCAGAGCGGAACGGCGGCCAGTTGTAGGTTGCCGCGCTCCAGCGTACGTTGCACGCATCGCTGAACCGAACGGACAGTGAAATTTAGGCTGCTACGGCCTTTGTCGCCACCTATATTCACCAAAATAAGGATCGGCCTCCCTTTCAGATACTGTACAGTCGCCGCAAATTTTTGAAATTTTCAAAAATCACTCACGACCCAAATTATAATGCGCGACTGAGAGGACTATCACGTACTTAAAGGCGACAGGCCGCCATCAGGTAGAAAACACTCGATCGCCTGTGTCAGCCGCAACGATCGCCACAGTTCGCTAGTTCATATTTTGGTCGATTTTAAGTTGCGACAAGAGAAGACGAGCCGCGATATACGCGAAGGTCGAGGCTATTGTATTATCGGATACCAGCTATTGTTAGCCTATTATTTGCGTGGAAGCAAGTCGTTGTCGTAGCCTATCGTAGACAGAGTCGTAGATACGTATATGATCTTCGGTCACCTACGATTCTGACACGATTCTGGCAGGTTCTAACATGCATAGGTTGTCGCCACAACGATCGCCTCCTGTGGGACAGGCCCTTAAAGGCGGTCCTGCACGAGCATCGCTAAGCTAAAACGAGGACTGAAGATGCAATTTGTGTGCAAGCCGCCATTGTTCCACGAATATTCGCGAAGAGCATGGCTTAATTTGCATACGGTTTTATGCAAACACAAGCCAGCCAATCGCGATCGCTCTGCATGTGAGTCCGATCAGCTTACAAGCGTGTGTGTGTGTGTGTGTGTATAGAGCACTGTATCAATGTTCGGATCTTGAAATGTATATGCATCGCTACCTTCTCGCTTGCACAACTCGAGCATGCGAGCAGTCGAATCAATGCCGATAACAAATTGTCTCATGACTTCGGCAATCGTTCGGGCGTTCTAGCTTTCGGTTTTTGGACCACTGCGTAAGACTCGCACATCGTTGGTATGAATGGGCAGCTTGCAATGTTCGTTACCGCGTACGTATTTTGAACTCCCTCTACACTATGAGGAACGTGCATCTTTAAGTGTCTGTGTGACTGTAGCATAAAGGGCCTGTCCCACAGAAGGCGATCGTTGTGGCGACAACCTAAGCATGTTAGAACCTGCCAGAATCGTGTCAGAATCGTAGGTGACCGAAGATCATCTACGTATCTACGACTCTGTCCACGATAGGCTACGACAACGACTTGCTTCCACGCAAACAATAGGCTAACAAAAGTTAGCCTCGACCTTCGCGCATCTCGCGGCTCGACTTCTCTTGTCGCAGCTTAAAATCAACTAAAATATGAACTTGCGTACTGTGGCGATCCTTACGACTGACACAGGCGATCAAGTGTTTTCTACCTGATGGCGGCCTGTCGCCTTTAGGTTCGTGATAGTCCTCTCAGTCGCGCATCATAATTTGGGTCGTGAGAGATTTTTGAAAATTTCTTACAACTGGCCGCCGTTCCGCTTTGCTAAACATGTTCTATCTGGCGACAATCTACGATAGTACCTTGCCGCGACAAGAGAAGACAGGGCTACGGTCATTGACGTCAACCCAACTGACGCCGGCTATTGTTTAACTTGTTGAGAAACCAGCGGCGAACAGAATTTTGCTACTTATTTGTTGGCGACAGACGCAATAATTCACGATCTTATAGGCGATTGGGCCTGCGCATGGTGGCGATGGGTACTAAAAAGTAGTTCGCAGGTTGTCGCCACAACGATCGCCTTCTGTGGGACAGGCGGTTGGGTTGCGAGTAATTTTTTAAACTTTCAAAAGTAATTAGCGACTATACGATATAGGCATACCCTTACAAAAATGTCCTGTGGTATTCCTATGGTATTTCTGAATGTCCTGTGGTATTCATATGGTATTTCTGAATGTCCTTGTGGTTTCCTATGGCATTTCATGGTACAATCAAATACCATAGAAGTACCATAGGGAAATACCACACAGGAAAAGGGTACCATAAGAATACCATCGCAGTGCTGTGGTATTTGCAAATACATATGTATGGTATTGCTGTATGGTTTTTGGCACAAATACCAATATATCAGTATGATGACGATGCACGTCGAAAGTGACGCACATTCCAATTTTTGAAATCCATTTTATTTGATATTATTGATCCCTGATTCATTGCCTTGAATTTGATATATAACCCGACTGTAGGGTAATAGAAGTGGAGATATTAGCCTCTGAACGCGAGGAGAATTGTGCTCTTGGAAATCAAAATCAGAGAAAAACGTCTGCGAAGTTTGACTTCCTTTGTACCCCGCGCCAGAAAAATAAGAACACTCTGTCACCGCTGTACTCACCGAAATGCCCTAGCAACCACTTGTTACAAAGGTGAACGATTGACCAATGAGAGTCTGCATTCAGGTATACAGAGACAATACTCGTCCGTCACGCAAGATCGAGCAAGCGCAGCAAGTGGAAATAACGTGATGTTGTTTCAAAAAAAAAAAAAAAAAAGAAGCTGAATTTGCTTAGTTGTTTTATACTTCGTCAAATAAATAAAAACATCATGCTCTTAATTTATTGTTTAAGAAAAAGTCCGCTCTTTTAAGAAAAGTGTTTACCAATCCTGGCGCTAAATTAGTTAGAAACAAACATATTTTAAAACCTTTTTTGGGGTTTTATTCCGATGTTTGCGTGCGTTCTTTGAATGTCGAACCGCTATACTCTTACTCATAATAAAGCGAGTCATTTTGATCTGAACTCTGTTGGAAATTTTGAACATAATAGTGGTCTATAGACTAAATTATTCTTGTACAGGGTCTATTATATTCTTTGAATAAGTATATGATAGAATAAGCCTCCAAAAATGTTTTAATAAATTATTTGCGCCTCACGAATGTATTTAGAATTTTCTCTGATCACGTTTTATGAGTGGCTAGGTTAGCTTAAGACAATGAAAATAAAAACGTAAATGATTTGCTCGATCTCGTCTTTTATTGATCAAACTTGTTACCAGTAATAAGAAGATATTAATAATTTTTAGAAATGAATTATTTTAAGAGTAAATCGTATTTTGTTTCGTCGTGTTTAGTAAAACGCTACTTTCTTAAACACATTACTTTGTAAAATAAACTGCAGAAATTTGCTAGTAGCTATGGGTGCTATCTCACCTCGCGGAGACGTCTCCGCGACAGAATACAAATTTCGTCTCCGCGACGGATAAATAGTATTAGAGGACTCCCGAGACGCTTCAGCGGCAATTTATGAAGAGAAATCCGTCTCCGTATATTCAGGAGACGTCTCTAATACTATTTATTCTTCGCGGAAACAAAACTTCTATTCTCTTTTGCGGAGACGTCTCCGCGACGTCTCAACAACTCGTCTCAAACTTGTTTCTAAGCCGTCTTAAAGTTGTTTCAAAGTAGTTCCCAAAAAGTGAAATACCAGCCGCAGTTATAAACTAGATTGATTTGCCACTCCCCCCCCCCCCTGCTCATTGGTTTCCACATAAAGCAATATCAACCAATTTTAAAACCATATTTTTTTTTCAATTTATAATTAGCATCTCTACGCGTCTTAAGACTTTAACCTAAATACTTGTATCAGAAGTATATGATCACGTCACCTCTTTTGTGTGCTCTATGTTTCCCTGATGAAACCAAATTTGTTTATAGGGAGGTTTAATTCCCATCAGGACAACAGATATCGCGGCCCCTAAAATAAAATGCTGAAATTAACATTCATTTGGATCCAGATAGCTAAGTCAAGCAATAAGTAGCTTTTCCCCACATAACCCCCCCCCCCACCCGATTGTTAGATTTGACATTCGTTGCGTGCTCCGCTATCCCGGATGAAACAGCTTTATTCACAGCAGGTTGTGTGGCATCGCACAGCTGAGTGCAGCTAAAGAGAGTTTAGTTCGCTATTCGCTCACAAAAACGAAACAAAAAGCCATAGAAATCACACAACACATGACCGTGAACGTCCAACAAACAAAGCCATGCGTTGCTAAGGGCGAGCTAAACGGAGAGGGGAATGAGCGTGGACGTGCGCTGTGTATGTCCGGGAAAAAAATTATGACCGAAAAAAACACTCGCAGAAAAACTGCTTTTTTACCACTTTCCCGTTATCATTTTCACTCATTTTTTTTACAGAGCAAAGATGAAGCATGGTAAACCAGAAAATAATTAAAAAAAATTTCCTCAAAATTTGAGTTTTTATTAGTTTGTCGATTTACTCGGATCTTTGATCTGCGACTTCTCTCTCATTTCGACAGACGTATCACATATGTATGGTATTTCTGTATGTTTTTTTGGCACAAATACCATTATGTATGGTATTTCTGTATGGTTTTTTGGCACAAATACCTATGTATGGTATTGCTGTATGGTTTCTGGCACAAATACCATACGTATGGTATTTCTGTATGTTTTTTGGCACAAATACCATACATGGTATTTCTGTATGTTTTTTTTGGCACAAATACCATATGTATGGTTTTGCTGTATGGTTTTTGGCACAAATACCATATGTATGGTATTTCTGTATGGTTTTTTTGGCACAAATACCATATGTATGGTTTTGCTGTATGGTTTTTTGGCACAAATACATATGTATGGTATTGCTGTATGGTTTTTGGCACAAATACATATGTATGGTATTTCTGTATGGTTTTTTGGCACAAATACCATATGATGGTATTTCTGTATGTTTTTTGGCACAAATACACATATGCATGGTATTTCTGTATGGTTTTTTTGGCACAATACATATGTATGGTTTTGCTGTATGGTTTTTTGCACAAATACCATATGTATGGTATTGCTGTATGGTTTTTTGGCACAAATACCATATGTATGGTATTTCTGTATGGTTTTTTGGCACAAATACCAATGTATGGTATTTCTGTAGTGGTTCACAATGCATGGTTTTCTGTATGGTTTTTTTGGCACAAATCCATATGTATGGTTTTGCTGTATGGTTTTTGGCACAAATACCATATGTATTTCTGTATGGTTTTTTGGCACAAATACCATATGTATGGTATTTCTGTATGGTTTTTGGCACAAATACCATATGTATGGTTTTTTGCACAATACCATATGTATGGTATTTCTGTATGGTTTTTTGGCAAATACCATTCATGTATGGTATTTCTGTATGGTTTTTTTGGCACAAATACCATATGTATGGTATTTCTGTATGTTTTTTTGGCACAAATACCATATGCATGGTATTTCTGTATGGTTTTTTGGCACAAAATACCATATGTATGGTATTTCTGTAGGTTTTTTGGCACAAATACCAATATGTATGGTTTTTTTGCAAAATACCATATGTATGGTATTGCTGTATGGTTTTTTGGCACAAATACCATATGTATGGTATTTCTGTATGGTTTTTTGGCCAAATACCATATGTATTGGTATTTCTGTATGTTTTTTTGGCACAAATCCATATGCATGGTATTTCTGTATGGTTTTTTTTGGCACAATACAACATATGTATGTTTTGCTGTATGGTTTTTTGCACAAATACCTATGTATGGTATTGCTGTATGGTTTTTTGGCACAAATACCATATGTATGGTATTTCTGTATGGTTTTTTGGCACACAATACCATATGTATGGTATTTCTGTATGGTTTTTGGCACAAATACCATATGCATGGTATTTCTGTATGTTTTTTTTTGGCACAAATACCATATGTATGGTTTTGCTGTATGGTTTTTTGGCACAATAACCATATGTTATTTCTGTATGGTTTTTTTGGCACAAATACCATATGTGATGTATTTCTGTATGGTTTTTTGGCACAAATACCATATGTATTGGTTTTTTGCACAAATACCATAGATGGTATTGCTGTATGGTTTTCTGGCACAAATACACATGTATTACCACATGTATGGTATTTAAATCATTGTATTGTTATTTATTGTGAGAGCGCGAAGCGCGAGCTAAAATTTTGCTCTATTAAACATTAAATTCATGTATTCACTAGCTGATAATCACTACTCTTAAGAAAATACAATTACGAAGATCGATTAAAATCTCATAAATCAACGTTTTACAAGTATATATATATGTTTGTAATCCCTTTCTGAATATGGTCACTTTTATAACGATACGGACCTGAAAACAAGAATTTAAAGAAATGTAAAGTTTATTTCCATCACATTTGGACAAGTGGGCAAATACAAATTTATCCAAATTATTTAGAAATAAAACAAATGTGAAGCTTTGAAAATGAAGGGACATGTCCCCTGATTGCCGCCAAATTTAGAGAGAGCAATTAATTATACACTAGATCGGAATAAATAAAGCACCCCAAAGAGACATAATATATAGGCTAATATCCAAAATTCACAATAGAATGAACCTACCCACACATTATACCAAAGTTACAAATAAAGCGTTGTAACAAATAAAAGAATAAATGAATATAGGGACCTGAAGAAAGATTATTAGTTTAATTATTGTCTGGTGTTTTTGTTTTAAGCGAAGCGCGAGCCGAAATTTTTGCTTTTTAATGACCTGAACTTGGTACAATTTTACGCACACTGTGCCTCTTCGTCTATTATATGTACATTATATTTTTCTTAAGCTTTGTGGACGACATCCCCAGAAAACGAAAATCGATGGGGGGGGGGAACTCGATCGTCCCCGTCCACCGGGACGCCGCCCAATCCGTTGTGTAGTATTGTCACAGGATATTTTTTTCTAAGGGATAGTTTCTTACAGGAATTGACTAAGTGGTGTTTGACCTAGTCGACTTGATTAGACGAAATGGGAATTAATTAGACCAAATGGTAATTTGACGAACTGATTGAAGACAAACATCAACAGGGATGAAACCACGGGCATTAGTCAAAGTGGATTTATGGAAGTTTACTGCTGAAGTTGGTAGTCGTATGGAATCCTTAGTGGTACTTCGTGTGGTACTATGGTAATTAGCTCATTTGCATACAATGTTTTTGTATGCACAAATCAGATTATGTGAAGCTTACCTCGTTAACTAGTAATTGCCTGCATATTAATTATTTCTTTTAGGGAAATATATTTCCTAAACACAAAGTAAACAAGAGCGATAGTTTTGACATTTGCATTATATCAAGAAATATAGAAAATAACTAACTGTGACCAAAATATTTTTGCTAAATAGTGTATAAATACCAGTGTATGGTATCCTTGTGGTGTCTAGCGGCAGTCCTGTGGTAACGGCGTGTGGCATCTCTGAATTAACGGGTGTGGTGTTCCGGTGCAACGGTATGTCATAATCCTGGTAAGTGTGGCGGTATTGATGTGTAGGACTAGTTTGGGACATGCTATTAAGTATTTTTGCTGTATGGTACACCTGTATGGTATTTTTTGTGGTACTTGTGCTAAAATACCATAGGAAATCCTGTGGCATTTGTGCCAAAAAACCATAGAAAATCCTGTGGTATTTGTGCCAAAAAACCATAGGAAATCCTATGGTATTTTGGCTGTATAGTACTTCTGTATGGTATTTTGTGTGGTATTTGTGCCAAAAAACCATAAGAAATCCTATGGTATTTTGGCTGTATGGTACTGCTTTATGGTATTTGTGCCAAAAAAGCATAAGAAATCCTATGGTATTTTGGCTGTATGGTACTGCTTTATGGTATTTTGTGTGGTATTTGTGCCAAAAAACCATAGGAAATCCTATGGTATTTTGGCTGTATGATACTGCTGTATGGTATTTTGTGTGGTATTTGTGCAAAAAAAACCATAGGAAAATCCTGTGGTATTTTGTATGGTACCGTTGTGTGGTACCACACGATATTTTTGTAAGGGTATAACAGTATGGGTTGACACAGAGGCTGAATTTGTTGAATTTATCCCCAGTGGCTTTCACTTTACATCCGCGGGTTTTCGCAACAGCTATCGTAATGCTACAGTCACACAGACACTTACGTATAGATAAGTTTGTGTTGTTTAAATCTTATTTCATCTTCTATTCTATCATTTCTTATGTATTTCTTTGTTTTACTGGATGAACGAAATTATCAATATTTCCACTGCTGACTATGACGGGTAGGCATCCGTGGGGATCTGCAGAAAAGAAAACAATTTTTGGACGCAACCGGACGTAACTCAACGTAAGTGTCTGTGTGACTGTAGCATAACCTACGAGACAGGTCCTTTATGCTTCAGTCACACAGACACTTACGTATAGTTACGTCCGGTTGCGTCCAAAAATTGTTTTCTTTTCTGCAGATCCCCACGAATGCCTTCCCGCCATAGTCAGGATCGGAAATAGTGATAATTTCGTTCATCCAATAAAATAAAGAAATACATAAGAAATGATAGAATAGAAGATGAAATAAGATTAAAAAAACAAAAACGTAACTATACGTAAGTGTCTGTGTGACTGTAGCATTACATTGACATCTTATTGATTTCCACTTGGGGATCAGGACCAGGAAATCAACGAATTGAGGGAATTGTAAATGGCGACTAAAAATTTCTGAAATGAAATTCGATTTTCTGTTTTCTGGAACACGTTGTATGAGAATAGTGTTGCCTTTAAGTATTTGCCGGGGTTTGAATTTATCTGTCCGTATATTCAGCAAGTTTGTTCCTAATTTGTTTTATTTTAATTTTTTTTCCAAAAAATGTACTGAGGTTATACACATACTGGTTTGAGCTGTCCACATTTGAAGCTGAAGAAGCGGCAGTAATATCTTCTTGACCATCAGGTAGACCTATTTCTAGTTGTCTTCCTGCTGTATTTCGTCAAAATAAATTGAACCAAAACAAGGATTTCGTATAATTGATAATAAATCATCGTAATTTCTGTTTCTTACATTTCGTCTTTATTAGAATTTATGTTATTTGCTTTGGGAAGAATGCTACTTAATGACAATAAAATGTTTAATCACATTTTAAAGAAAACTTAATGCTCATCTACAATCAGTAAGGTAGGTAATTAATTGCGGAGGATCACTTCCGAAACAGTTTTACAAGGCTGTTACACTCATTTAGGCTATACACTCCAATTATGTTGATACATGAAACAAGTCGGCATATTTACCAAATCTCATGGTCCTTTTTACTGCCTAAACTTCCGTTACAAGACTTTCACTCAAATTTTATTCGGGAATCTTGTGTGAAAGTTTTATTCTCAAAATACTTTATAAAATGAATTGATGAGGTCAACTAGGGGGTGTTCTACATGAAAACTTATAATATACCTTCATCTGGGAAGTTATTCTCCGCGATCTCCATCAAACCAGAAGCAATTAATGCTTTCACAAGATTCGGAATTTGCTGCGATTTAGGCGTGCTCTTTTTCCAGGCAAAAAGCATCGTGGAGGTTCCTTCGGATGTATCATTTTTCTTATTTGTACGCATGTATTGATCAACCTTGCTTTTAGGTAATCCAAGTTTTAGTCCCAGCGTTGTCAAGTTATCATCTACTGCCAGGTTACCTGCTACTTCGTTAAGTTTCTCATCAGTTATACCGTTAGCCATGGTTTATCAGCAGTTCTTCGGCAGAATTTCTAAAGAAGGAATAATTCCAATACACATGATTTTGATATGAAGTGCTTGCCAGATAAAAATAAATACTCAATTTTGAAAAATCGTATCAATAATGTACCACCCTCTTTAGGGGGCCGTCACACTGAGGTCGTTCTATAACGTTTTATAACGTTCTTGCCCGTTCTTTAAAAAAATGCTGAACGGGCTTTGGTCGGGTTGGAACTTATAATTCTGAAAAATAATTTCTTGAATACAATACTACGCAGTTCATAAATAGTTCTCGTTACGTCAATTCCGTCTTTATCGCGTCCGCAATACGTGTTATCCAGTTCAGACCGAGTAAAACGGTTCGTTCGCTCTATACCGTTCGTAGCACGTCCAAACCGTCACTAAAAGTGCCTATGCGCAGCATGATAAAAGTTAGGTACCATGTTCGTAGTGCGTCCTTCTCGTTCAGAGTAAGTCCTACCCGTTTTAAGGAATGTTGTCACTACGTTTAATTTTAGAACTTGAAGCCAGTACGATTTTTTTTGAACATGTTCAAAAAATCGAAAGCCTTTCCGTTCTCTCCGTTCGGGCCCGTTCGCCAAGTTCGTAAACAGATTGTAAACGGTCTGTACTAGATCCTAAAAGGTCTGTACTACGTTCAGTCCGTGTGTAAACAGATTGAGCCCGTTCACCAAGAACTACCTAGAACGCAGTGAGAACTAGCTCAGTGTGACGGAATTATGACATGCCGTTCTGTTTAAAAATTGAAACGTATATTCGTAGTACGTCCTTCTCGTTCAGAGTAATCCTACCCGTTTAAGGAACGTTGTCACTACGTTTAATTTTAGAACTTGATAATTAATATACAATGCTCGTTTGTAAGACGTCCTAGCACATCTTTATAACGATTTAAGTACGGCAATTTCGTTTGTAGTACGTCCATCTCGTTTCAGGTACGTTGCCACCCCGTTAAATTTTAGGACGAGATGGGCGCCCATTTTTTTTTAACACTTTTTTGAAAATCCGACCGAGCTAGTCCATGAAGTTCGTAAACAGATCGTAAGAAGTATTTACTACGTCACTCAGTTTACACAACAGACTATGCCCGTTCGGCAAAATTTGCAAGGACGTAGTAGGAACGAGCTCAGTGTGACGGGGGTATTACCTCATTTTGCATATCATGCCAAAGGAGGACTCCAGGGTTAAATTGCTTTTACTAATTTCGATGTATAAGGGATAGATTTTTATACATTATGTATGGAAAATTCATTTTTTTATTTGCGAAAATACTTAAGAAAAGGTGGAGCTATGACATCATCAGCTTGTTCATTAAAATAGGCCTATGCTTGAGACTTTGGCAAGAACCTTATTTTAGGAAAATAAATTTAAGCAATCTAAACACAACACAAAAAGAAAGTTCCCCCTATTTCAGAATTCAATCAATTTTGAACCAGGATGAATTTAAAAAATCTAATTATATGTCCATGTAGGGAATTTAATCAACTACAATGGGAACGAATTTTATGAACAATCATCAAGTCATGCTTCAGTGAGCAATGGTTGAGTGCAAAAATGTCCTTTTTTGAAGTTCGCAAGCCTACAATGGCAACTTTGATGCAATGATAACGGACCCATTTTCAGATTTTAAACAGTTTACACGTCAGAATGTATGCAAAACGTGCTTCCCAATATACGGAAAAGAAATTTGCATCAAATTTCACGGTTGAGTGAGCATGGAGCAAAAATTGCCAAAACTGCGATTTTTACTTCTTTGCCATGGTATAATCGATCAAATGTGAGGGAATTCCTGTTTTGGAAGTGTATGTAACCAATATACATCCATTCACGGTTGAATGAACCCATCAATGAAAAATAGGCCATTTTAGAATTACGAAGAGTCATTGTAGTAATTTTATGCACTAGAGAGCATCTTGATATCATTTTTGGGGTTTTATTTATATTCTTTGGGCACGTGCCAATGATCCCATGGCATTTATTTAAAAAAATTATGCTTCAGTGAGCACGTGAGACTGGAAAAACCATTTTCTCAAGTACGGAAAAAAATTCAAATTCTTACTTTGATTGAATATAACAATTATTTTCGGGGAGTACTTTTGATTTTATTTTGATAAAAATCCCGATGTTTCACGCCTCAGTGGGCACAAGATACAAGAAAATCCTGAAAATAGGAGGAAAGTTTGGGGCTTCGTCATGGTTCAGTGACTTTTCAAATACGTAATTTGAGTAAAGATCATGTTAGTTAGAGACCGGTTGAAGCTATGTGCAAAGTTTCATAAAATGATTCACAGTCAAATGGACAAAAACTGACAATTAGAATATGCCAAATTTCACTTTTGTTGAACTTTTGTTAAACCTCTTTACATGTAAGTCAACGGAGGAGGAAATCAATACCTGAAAAAAGGAAATTCGGCCAATTTCATTGATGATTATTGTTAATTATACCGTGAGTTATATCACGAAACTTGGCACACAGCTTCAACTGATGTCCAACTAATATGATCTTGATTCAAATTACGTATTCGAAAAGTCACTGAACCATGACGAAGCCCCAAACTTTCTTCTCATTTGCATGACTTTCTTGTATCTTTTGCCCACTGAGGCGTGAAACATCGGAATTTTTGTGAAAATAAAATCAAAAGTACTCCCCAAAGAGAATTGTTATATTCAATCAAAGTAAGAATTTGAATTTTAGTCCATACGTGAGATAAAGGCTTTTCCAGTCTCACTTGCTCACTGAAGCATGAACTTTTAAATAAATGCCATAGGATCATTGACACGTTCCTAGAGAATATAAATAAAACCAAGAAAATGTTATTAAGATACTTTCTAGTGCATAAAATTACTACAATGACTCTTCGTAATTCTAAAATGGCCTATTTTTTGGTTGATTGATTTGTTCATTCAACTGTGAATGGGTGGATATTGGTTGCATACACTTCCAAAACAGGAATTCCCTCACATTTGATCGATTTTACCGTGGCAAAGAAGTAAAATCGCAGTTTGGGTAATTTTTGCTGCATGCTCACTCAACCGTGAAATTTGACGCAAATTTCGTTTCCGTATGTTGGGAAGCACGTTTTGCATACATTCTGACGTGTAAATTGTTAAAAATCTGGAAATGGGTCCGATATCATTGAATCAAAGTTGTGATTTTAGGCTTGTGAACTTCAAAAAATGACATTTTTGCATTCAACCATTAATCACTGAAGCATGACTTGATACTTTTACCTAAAATTCGTTCCTATGGTAGCTAATTAAATTCTCTACATGGACATATAATTAGATTTTTTTAATTCCTTCTGTTTCAAAAATTGTTGATATCCGAAATAGGGGGAACTTTCTTTTTGTTTTGTGTTTATAACTTTGTTATTCGTCATTCGATTTTGATAAAATTGTCAATGTTGTGCTTGTTTAAAATATCCCAATTTCAGGACGGAGTTCACCTGTTATAGTGTACCTAATATTTTGTTCAGTAAAACGAAATCTATAACTACGCTCAATTTTCGATATTTACTTCTATTGGCACGATTGGGTGTGGTAGTGTTTACCTGTATTATTACCATAAACTATTACTATTACAATCATCACAATGTTTAATTTGATTGATCGCTTAATCATGTTAATGGCCACAAAAAGACAGTGCCAGTGCCAGTAATACACCAGCGAGAGAGCATTACATGTAGATATGTCTTCATGACTTGTGTTTGGAAATCTAACCATTGTTAGGTCGGCCTATGTAGTGCACATGATATCGTTCATTTCATTCTCAATTCCGGTAAACTGTTAAAAATGAACTCAGTACTAATGCCAAAATCAACTTCACTTACTCAGATTATTATCATATATACATTCCTTGACAATGAATCCGTAACTCCATATAGAAATGTTGTTGATATAGTAATTTGTATCTAATTCAACTTCATGACAAGCGATCAATCGTGGTCGTATGGAGATAACATAATCATTTCCGCACTTGTAAATGTTAATTTATAGTTAAGTAGAATAAGTTACTTATTAATTATTAAAGCGGGAATAAATCGTGACCTTTAGGTCCATACACATATTTGTTGTAAGATTTTTATTTGAACTGGAGATCTAGAGCCCGAAATATCAATATGTATAATAATTCGTATGTATCTACATAACTAATATCTAAGCAATATGAATAAGTGAGATAAAACTACATGTATTCATGACGAAAGAGAAAAGGTAAATAGTTACGTGCGTATATGCACAACTGCTGTTAAAATGATTACCAAAGGAATATTACATTCAATTGTACGATATTGAAACAAGACACAAAAAAGGTATGTATGGGCTTATCCTTAACACTGTAGGGTAGATGGAGACGTGTCTCCAAAAAGCCAAACCAACATCAACAATACTCTCCATCTCTCCATCACTCTCTCTCTCTCTCTCTCTCTCTCTCTCTATCTCTCTTTCCCCTTCTCTCTCTCTCTCTCCCTCTCTGTCTCTCTATCTCTCTCTCTCTAGCTCTCTCTCTCTCTCTATCTCTCTCTCTCTCTCTCTTTCCCCTTCTCTCTCTTGAGGTCCCTTCTATCAGACTCTATTCTCTATCTCATCTCTTCTGAAAGGACCATCAATATAAATATTATGATAATCATTTTTGATTTATCACAATATGCAAAACCAGCAAAATGAGCTAATAAAACATTACTTTTGACACATTGAACACCACTGTGGGGTTTTCTTGTGTGTGTGTGTGTGTGTGTGTGTTTTTTTTTTGTTTTTTTTTTTGTGTGGATTTTCTGATATGATACACTTATCTCGCACTCGCTTGCTCCCACCTCTCTGTCTTGATATCCCTTATGTCTTATTCCCGTCCGTTTCTCTCCCTTTAAGAGTCATTTGTCTGTCACTCTCTTTTCTCTCTCTCTCTCTCTCTTTCTTTATTTCACTCACCCACACCTTCCCTCTCACCAACTCTTTATCTCTCTCTCTTTCTTTCTTACTCTCTTCAGGTCCCTTCTGTCTGACTCTAGTCTCAGTCTTATCTTTTTTTCAAAGGAACATCAACATAAGACAATACTTACTGTATCACAATATGCAAAATATTTTTTTTTTTTTTTGCGATGCCAATAAAATCGCTTATTTATTTTTGAAACATATTGTGCCCAGTAACCTCACAGGCAAAGATTTTTTCTTCACATTTTTTTTCAATTTTTTCCCTCTCCATTTTCCCTAATGAAGAAATGCCATTCAAAATATGCAACCCTAATAGGTTTGTGTACAATATATATAATAACAATCTAGTTTATTATAATATCCACGCTTTAATTTCTCATCGGTGCATATGGGCCCGGTGTAATACAACACATACAATCCGACAGTACACACAATGGGAAACAGTACCGCTTGTAAATTTTCAGACAATCACTATCACCCTATTACATTCATTACCAGTGGCGTAGACAGGTCCTCGAATGTGGGGGGATGATTCGTGGTCCAGAGACTCATATTGCCCAAAATTTGGAGGTAAACGAAACTGTGTTTTTGTATCTATACACACAAAGAAGGGGCAAAAAAGGGCCGATTTTGGGGGTTACGCCGAATTACCTCAGCAAATATACAAGGCTTGCATAATAAAAATAAGAAATTAAACAAACATGCCGTACCAGAAGGGTTTATGTGCCAACTTTTCATTTCCTGTAAGCGAGCGCGAAGCGCGAGCTAAAAAAAAAAGAAGCAATTTAGAGGCCTGAGCCCGATTTCGTATCCACAAAGGGGTTATTCTGCAAAATACACCGAGAGCTGCATAGACCTACACCTCTAATACACCTCTGCAAATATTTTTATTTTGAAATACAATTATAAGTATGAATACAATTAAAATAAACATATAGGGTAAATAGAAATAAAACTCTAGGGAGAAAAACAAAATAATTTCCCTGGAAATAATAACATAAGTATAGGCCTAGGCCTAAATAATAAATAAATATATAATAGATATAGAAATAATTAATCTAGATTTAATAATGATAATAATAATAATAATGATAATAATATGCGAGCGCGAAGCGCGAGCGAAAAATTTTAGAGCTCCGTGGAAGAAAAAGGAGTGTGCAAAGCCCATTCAGCCTTAAAAAAATACATATCACCCGTGAAAAGTGGGGGGGATGATTGTACATGCCATCCCCCCCACCTTTTGAGTTGGGGGGGATGCATCCCCCCCATCCCCCCCCCCCCCCCGCTGTCTACGCCCCTGTTCATTACTAATTCAAATTGGCAACAATATACATGGTTAACATAACTCCAAATTTTCAAAATTGTTACTATAATTTAGAGGTGGTGGCCACTTTTCCAGGTAATAATACAAGGATTTTTAAAAAGAAATTAATTTACAACCATGTACAATGAAGTACCATATAAGTATTTTATAAATGAATGCACTACAGTGGATGTCCTTAGCTACATACCTGATCACTCGATCTACGAATAAAACTGCTACTTATAATCACAGACGATTGCAATTTCTTTCAAAACCAAGTTTAAATCAAGAAAAGGCAATATTTGCAACAATTTCATTCTACCACTCTCTATTTCTAATATCAGTATTGCACACACACAAAATGTATACTGTCAATTAAACACAAAATTGAACATGGATTCAAACACTAAACCCCAGTGACAAACGAATATATTGATTGAATCAAGTGAGGAAAGGAATTTCAACTTCATACGAAATACGCATATAGACCACTTCATTCTTCTTATTAACAAACTGTGAAGAATTTAAAATTAGTCTGTAAAGGGTTTAAATTTAAAAGCCTAAAATTTACACTGGACTTTTCTCAAATTATTTAAAAGCGGATCGATTGAAATAAATAAGATCTAATGCTACAGTCACACAGACACTTACGTATAGTTCAGTGGCGTAGACAGGTCCTCGAATGTGGGGGGGATGATTCGTGGTTCAGAGACTCATATTGCCCAAAATTTTGAGGTAAATGAAAGGTGTTTTTTGTATCTATACACACACAGAAGGGGCAAAAATGTCGCTGGGGGGGGTTTGCGCCGAATTTCCTCAGCATATATAATTTCAGGCGAGCGCGAAGGCGAGCGGAAAATTTGGAGGTAAACGAGACGCCTGTGTTTTTCTTGTTCTATACACACAAAGAAGGGGAAAAGGGCGAATTTGGGGGTTGTATCGAAATTCCTCAGCATATATAACGATTCTAGGCGAGCGCGAAGCCGAGCGGAAAATTTTGAGGATAAACAAGAGGTTTTTTTGTATCTAAACACACATAGACGGGCCAAAAAAGGGCCGATTTAGGGGTTGCGCGCGAATTTCCTTAGCAAAAATTAATATACAATTCCAGGCGAGTGCGTAGCGCGAGCGGTAAATTTTGAGGTAGGGGAGAGCGGGGTTATATGGAACATTTTTCACAAAAATGGCCGTAAAACAAGCGGATTTATTTCAAGAAACAATAAACAATCAGCTGGTGTGTATATCTGTATGCTACAAATGTATCCCATAAATTCTTAAACTTAATAATGGTTCCGGAAAAAATCCATCTTCAACAAGACCATGTCAAGTGTCCAACTAACCCACACACGGGTTAGTTGAAACATGGTATGGGGTAAGTTGAAACATTGTGCATGGTATCTTTATAATTATATTTAAACGACCTACAACATTATTACATGGGTTCAGCTAATTTGCTTTATTTATTCTAATTATAAAATAATTAAAATTGGTGTTCGATTTTTTTTTACTTCATGTTTTTTATAACACTTGATGGCATCCACTCACATACAAATATCTGAAGTCCTATGAAGTAGCATTCTGCAATATATTTTGTTTAAACTAAAATAAAATTGTCCAATGTGCACTAATATACATGTATAGGGAATATTTTCAGAACACTTCACTGATTTATATGATTTTATTTTTTTTATTCAAGCTGAAACTATTTACTTAGTCATGTTCCAACTAACCCGATCAAAATGTTCCAACTAACCCCAGAGGCCTGTGACATTTGTAAGCTTACAGCACAAAAGACGGACAACAACATGCCATTTATTCACCTGTTTTGTAGCTTGGTATAACTGTTTGTTATACTCAAAAACTGGCAAACTTAATTTATGATCTTCTCCGATAATAAACATTTTAGATTGACAAATTTACTCAGAGGGTGAAAAACACATTGCTTTCTAACTTCACGAGGCTTGAAGCATGTGTGCTGTTAAAATGTGGTGGATGGCAGTTACTTATAGCAACAACCTGAGGGTACATTTACATAAAATTATTTATAGCCGTTAAAGAAAATTGCAATGTTTCAACTAACCCCGTGTTTCCAACTAACCCGCTCTCCCCTAAACAAGAGGTGTTTTTTGTATCCATACACACAAACAAGGGGCAAAAAGGCGATTTGGGGGTTGGCGCGATTACAACAGCAATATCACAAGGGCATTCCACGGGTTAGTGGACATTGAAACAAAAAAGAAGTGTGTCTCTTGACTTGATTATTAGATTTATCACCAATCTAATGCCACAGATTTTCATAAATGACATAGGTTATTCATATTCAATTGAAAAAATAAATCATTTCAATGACTTCTGCTAGATTCAGACCATCATTAAAATTGCACGTGTGGGACTGGGACAACAATTTCACTAAAATGCAAATTACACAAGACTCGTTAATATTCTTCTCACAAATTTCACAAAAAAGCCAAGGATAAACACATTTCCATATTTCAGAAGCCACTTGAGATATCATGCGATTACAAGGGGTGAAAAGACCTCTGGAAGTTCACTGGACAAATGTAATGTGAGTAACCGTTACGTGAGTAACCACTTTATCTGCACCCCTAGTAAAAACATGTGTTCTTTACTTTTTTAATGATATACAAAGTTTGTCGCCCTAATAAGACTTCTTGAAATGGATATAATCAACTTTCATAAAAGCCTTGTATGAGGACACTTTTCACTTATGTCGACTTTTCATTTTATGCATGTCCAAATCATGTTACGTGAGTAACCACACATTTTAAAGATTTGCCAGAAGCATAATGAAATTTATCAAGTTTTGTTTTTATACAAAGGATAGTCAGACTGTGTACTTTGTTGAGATAAAAAAATGTTTAGTTCCTATCAATAATAATGGAGTTACAGCTCCAAGTATGAGTCAAGGTGTCTCCAAATGTAACGTGAGTAACCGTGGAATAGCCCACAAGGCTTGCATAATAAAAATAAGAAATTAACATAGCTATTAGGCCTACACCTCTGCCAAATATTATTATATTAAAAATACAATTATAAGTATGAATACAATTAAAATAAACATACAGGGTAAATAGACTAATAGAAATAGAGCTCTAGGAAGAAAAACAAATAATTTCCCTGGAAATAATAAAATAAGTATAGGCCTAGGCCTAAGTAATAAATAAATATATAATAAATATAGAAATAATTAATCTAGATTTAATATGATGATAATAATAACAATAATAATAATAATAATAATGATATAAATAATGATAATAATAATGATAATGATAATAACAATAATAATAATAATAATAATAATATGCGAGCGCGAACCGCGAGCGAAAATTTTTAGAGCTCCGTGGAAGAAAAAGGAGTGTGCAAGGCCCATTTCAGCCTTTAAAAAAAACAACATATCACCCGTGAAAAGTGGGGGGATGATTGTACATGCCATCCCCCCACCTTTGAGTTGGGGGGGATGCATCCCCCCCCCATCCCCCCGCTGTCTACGCCCCTGTATAGTTACATCCCGTTGCGTCCAAAAATTATTTTCTTTTCTGCGGATCCCTACTGATGCCTACCCGTCATAGTTCAGCAGTGGAAATATTGATAATTTCGTTCATCCAGTAAAACAAAATACTAAGAAATAATAGAATAGAAGATGAAATAAGATTAAAACAACACAAACGTATCTATACGTAAGTGTCTGTGTGACTGTAGCATAAAGGGGGTATCTCACTGGTTGCGAACCCAGGCAAATTTACAGAGTGTTATATATATAGAGGATCTACCAACGTTCTTTTGTACTGCTTTGTTAGACAAGCATAAAGGGGTTATCTCGTTGTATCAGAATGGCATGTTTTCTTTAAGGGGGTATCTCACTGGTTGCGAACCCAGGCGAATTTACAGAGTGTTATTTATATATAGAGGATCTACCAACGTTCTTTTGTGCTGCTTTGTTAGACAAGCATGAAGGGGTTATCTCGTTGTATCAGAATGGTATGTTTTCTTTAGCGATGCTTTGTAAGCCAAGCTCAAAGGGGTTATCTCGTTGTATAAGAATTGCATATTTTCTTTTGTGCTGCTTAGTTAGGCAAGCTCAATAGGGTTATCTAACTGTATCAACATGGCATGTTTTCTTTTGTACTGCCTTGTTTGGCAAGCACAAATGGGTTGTACTGAATGATCATGGCATGTTTTCTTTTGTAGGCCTACTGCCTTGTTAGGCAAGTACAGGTGGGTTATATTGTATGGTATTGGCATGTTTTCTTTTGTACTGCTTTTTTTTATGCAATCACAAAGCAGGGGTGGTGGAGCGTTTTTGAAAGTAGAGGAGCTGAGCCGAAGGGGGGGGGCTGAAGAGACTAGAAATGACAAATGCATGGTCATTTTTGCAATTTTGTACACGTGTGCTGAGAACTGAAGTGGGGGCTGAAGCCCCCCCCCCCCCCCCCCAGCACCCCGGCTCCACAGCCCCCTCGAAGGGGGTAATTTTACTGAATTGTGAACACATATCAATGAAACAAGTCATTTTTTGCTTCATTTCGGTTCGTGTAGGTACGTGGGTGCGTGTGTGTGAGTGTGACTGCACATTATTTTTGCCAAAAGTGAGATATTGATTGTCAATTATGCAGTCATGGGTGCAGAGATGAAAAAACAAAATGATAACAATAATATGGAAATGATAATAGTAATGATAATTGAAAAAGAAAATGACTACCAGCTCAATTGCCCCCAACGCCCAGCAATGCACGCCCGAAGTGAAATCTGAATGTTTTATTTGCGTTTATTGTTAATGACAATACCAATCAACATGATCAAAGACACTATATACGCTGGATTATTTATCATTTTATTTTTCCATACATCTTCTTTAGAAAATTATATTTTTTTCAAATCGAGTAAATTTTTTATCCGATTCAAATTTTATGTTTGACT